>CM076582.1:1518858929-1519295172 GCA_034641835.2 Pinus albicaulis | reverse complement strand
ATATGTTTATGGGGTTTTCAATATATGGTGATATTTGGTATTTTGTTAAGGCATTCCTTGATGTGAAGTGATCAGTCTAATTCCCCGTTCCTATAGAGGTGATATATTGGAAATGTTGAAAATGTAGTTGTGTCAAGCTTATATATATATATATATATATATATATATATATATATATATTCTAGTTTTGGTTTTAAATATTGATTGAGAAAAAAAAAACATTGTTAATATTTTAACATAAATATCAAATATACATATATATTAAAATATAAAAATGGTACTATAGTATTTTGTATTTGACAAAACATTAACATCTATCATGATAGATAACGCAACAAATGGCACTATAGTGTCTCTGATTCATAAAAACTAGAAAGGAAATAAATGAATTGAATTAACAAAGCAACTCACAGGTGAGTACTGCACCTGGAGACTGCACAAACTGAGCGTACACTCTACATTCAATCAACCAAAGATACAACAATAAATACATCACAAAATAATAGGGAGTTGGTAACAAACACTTACAACCTACGAACTAATCCTAACTTAAGGAGTTACATTACAACTATGTAACCATTTCTCCATCAATACAATATAATATTAATTATTTTCAACTCTCCCCCTTAATGGAGAAAAGATTATCACGTAGTCCTAACATCCCTTTGAACAATTCAAACTTCACTTTCCCAAGAGGCTTAGTAAAAATATCAACCATATTGTCACATGTTTTACAATATTCAACAAGCATTTCTTTTGACTGGGATTTTTCTCTAACAAAGTGAAACTGTGTATCAATGTGTTTCATGTTCTTATGAAACACTATATTGTTTACTAGTTTAATGGAACTCTGGTTGTCACATTTGATGAAAAATGCCTCTTTCTTCTCTTCTCCTACATCATGGAGAAGCCTTCTCAACTAGAGAGCTTCACATGTTGCTGCATATAATGCTTGGTACTCAGCTTCTGCTGAAGATAAAGACACAATGCTCTACTTTTTACTACTCCACGCTATGACCCCAGATCTAACACTAAACGCATAACCCATGATAGATCGTTGAATATCATCCAGGTTACCTGCCCAATCAGAGTCTGAAAAACTTGCTAAAATAACATCAGATGTATCAGTGTGTAAAATACCATAATTACTAGTACCATGAAGATACCTCAACACACTTTTGGCTACCACCCAATGACTTTCAAGAGGTTTAGACATGAACTAGCTCAGCACACTAATAGAGTATGCTAAGTCTGGTCTAGTTGTAGTTATATATATCAGACTACCAACTACTTGCATATGCAAAGTGGTATCCACCTCCTTAGAGCCATCGTCATTGTGCAATTTCAAATTCTGTTGCAAAGGTGTTGATGTTGTCTTACACTGTTCCATTTTGAACTTTTTGAGCAACCCTCTGACATACTTCCCTTGAGAAAGGAAAGTCTGCCTAGAGTCTCTCCATACTTCCAGACCTAGATAATAATGTAAACTTCTGAGGTCTTTCATTTCAAAAACCTGTGACATCTGTAATTTGATTTCTTTGATTAATGCATATGCATTACCTGTTATAATCATGTCACCCACATACAAGGAAATCAAAATAATCTGCCTTTGTTCAACATACATGGTATATAGATTTGGATCATTCATACTCCTATGAAAACCATGCTGTAAGAAAAATGAATCAATCTTCTCATACAAAGACCTGGGTGCTTGTTTTAAACCATAAAGTGTTTTTTTCAATCTACACACTAAATGTTCATGTCCTTGCTTGACAAACCCTTCAGGCTGGACTAAATAAACATCTTCTTTTAGATCACCATTTAGTAATGCAGACTTAACATCTAACAAGTGTAGCTTCCACTGATATTTTTTAGCTAAAGCAATTAACATTCTAATAGTATTTAGTTTGGCTACAGGGGCAAAAGTTTCTTCAAAGTCAATTCCCTCTTTCTGTGAATAACCCTTTGCTACTAGTCTAGCTTTAAACTTTTATATACTCCCATATGCATTAAATTTAGGTTTGTAAATCCATTTTCAACTTATGGGTATTTTTCCTTCAGGCAATTCAACTAGTTCCCAAGTATGGTTTCTAATAATACATTCAAATTCTTCATTCATTGCAACCCTCCACTCATGAGATTGACTAGCTTTTTTATAATTTTTGGACTCTATAACATTTAAAATGTTTGACATTGAAGCATAGTCTTTCAATCTGGCTGGTAGTTGAGTCTCCCTACCTAATCTTCTTGGTAAAGGACTCACATCAAATCTGTCTCCTTCAGACCTTTGCGGGGTTGACTTACTGACTACATCACCTGTCTCTTCTTCTTTCTGTTGCCGTTGATGTTGTTGATTATCCTCACTGCTTTCTTCCATCAACAATGGAATGTGCCATTGCTCAAGATTGATTTCCTTTCCTTCCTCGACTTTCTCATGAAATATGACATCTCGAGTTGCAAAGACTTTATAAGTCAAAGGATTAAACAACTTATAAGCTTTAAACTCACTGCAATATCTTACAAAAATGCATTTCATGGCCTTAGGATCTAACTTGTTTCTATCTTCCTTGGGTATATGAGCAAAGGCTTTTGACCCAAAAACTCTTAAATGATTCACTGCTAGCTTATATCCATAAAGTGCTTGATAAGGAGTTTTAAAATTAAGGCATTTAGCCTGGACTCATATTTTTTAAATAAATAGCAGTTTTGATTGCTTCAGTGCAAAAACCATTAGATAAACCCTTACCTTGAAGTATACTTCGTGTGCACTCTACAAGGGTTCTATTCTTTCGTTTTGAAAATCCATTTTGTTGCGGAGTGTTAGGCACTGTGAACCGTTGAATAATGCCATGATCTCTGCAAAATTTCATGACCTCTCCCAACTTGTATTCTCCCCCTTGATCTGTAAGGAGAATATTTATGAATTTCCATGTCTGCTTCTCCGCCATATTCTTAAACTCTTTAAAGCATTGAAATGTCTAGCTCTTTTTATTGATAAAATATATCCAAGAGAATCTAGTGCAATCATTAGTAAACAATAAAAAATAATATGCACCACCTAGCGACCTAGTCTGCATAGGTCCACATACATCTGTATGCACAAGCTCCAGACTATCTCTTTTCTTCCTATCAACATTCAAAGGAAACTCTTCCCTATGCATTTTCCCTAATGCACATCCATCACAATCTAAATGAAAATTATGAAAAGCATGAAGTCCATCAACCATACATTTCCTTTGAAGCATCATAAGATCTTGTAGGTTAAGATGACTGAATCTGTGATGCCAAAGATTCTTGGTTGTCAATATTGTTCACACCAAATCTTGGTGTGGCATGCTCTTGACATTCAATCTATACAAGCTTCCCACACGCACTCCTGATGCAACTGGTTACTTCTTGATGTCCTTTATGACACAATATGTTTTGAAGAATTCAACTTGCAGTTCCTTATCTGTTATCATTGACATGGAGATTAAGTTCTTCTTGATCCCGGGTACATACATTATATTTTTTATATGTCTAATATCACTAGAAGGCAACATCATCGGAATGTCACAGTACCCCTTAATCTCATAACCTTTATGATCACCTAGATAAATTTTAGCTCCACAAGTAGTTTCTTCAAAAAACTCAAACCAACTTCTATTACCTGTCATATGTGAAGACGCGCCTAAATCAACATACCATATTTTGGCCTCATCCTCCTCAGATGTTGAAAGAGCACAATCAGCTACAAACAGTCAAAAATCATGGTTGTGACCTTCATCAGCAAAGTGTCTCGTGTGCTTTCTTTGTTTATTTCTAGCCTCATATGCCTGTATCTTAAAACAAAATTTAGCTTGATGACCGATTTTACCACAGTAGAAACATTTAATGCTAGAATAGTTAGTATTGTTGCTTACAAACATACCTCTAAATGATCTCTTTTGAAAAACGTCACTGCCCTTCTATTGTTATGGTTGTTTCCTTTTGTATAGCTTCTTCTTTTCCATCAGAGCAAGATCGACATTTTGTGGTCTCAAATTCTGTCGCTCCTCTTCTTCCTATAGCATAATTCCTGTCAGTTCTTTGAATGCAGGGGCTTTATCCCGAGTAGACAAGCCTGTGATCAACATCTGGTATTCATCCGTCATCCCATTCAAATTAATTGTGACAAGATCGAAATCAGACACCTTCTCCCTGATGTCACTCAATCTGTCCTTGAGGTACTTGACCCTTGCAATGAATCCAACAGCAGATTCATTCTCCTCCATCCTCATCGAGATCAACTTTCCTTTAAGCGATAAGATGCATTTGGTGTTCTGTCTCTGGTATAGATTCTTGAGCGTTGTCCAGATCTTAGTGGATGATTTACCGTATCTGATATGTGGGGTAATATTGTCTTTAACAGACATCTTCAATAAAACTTTCACCTTGTTCTCCCCTTTATCCCAATCTTGTATGAGTGTAGTCGCAGTTGTTGCATTGTTCGGCTTCTGCTCATCTCCATTGACAATCGACTATATGCTCCCTCCCTCAAGCAACGTCTGTAGCTTGAATTTCCAATTGGTATAATTGGTCCCATCGATTTTTCTAGTCTTGTTGAGATAAGTTTCAGTAAAATTGTTTATTTTGGATTGATCGAATTCCAAATCCTCCGATCTTCAGTGGATTCTAACCAAGTGAACAATTACAAGCTACACAAAAAAAATTTAACACATACCAGAACCTGATCACAGATCTGCCACTGATTCGGCATGATCTCTATGTCTGCAACTCAAATTCGCCACCGATCTGAAAGATTGTTGTGTCTGCTACTCAGATCCGCCACCAATCGAGCAAAATCTCATAAGCAGAACGATAAAAGAGGTCAGCACTCCTATCATCAAAAAATCCACGTTGGGGAAATATTTTTTAAGTATGTCTCTACCAGTGCTAGACTAACCTCGAAAAACGTGTTGATCCATACAGTTCGAAAATCACACTGATCAGCGTTGTTGTTGCTCTAAAAAATGCACTGATCTGCTTTGTGCTTAGAAAAAAAAACTGAGACCTGTGAAAAACTGAGTTTCACTTGTGAGTAAGGTGTTTCTGCAGACCACCTACTCCGTTGTGAGCACTGAGGCTCCTAAGTGCATTGTAGCCACGAGAGCTCTTGTAGCCGCGAAGGCTCTGTAGGTAAATCAGGTCACCTGATCTGAGCTCTGATACCATGATAAAAACTGGAAAAGAAAAAAATGAATTCAATTAACAAAGTAGTTCACAGGTGAGTACTGCACTCAAAAACTGCACAAACTCAAGCGTACATTCTACATTCAATTAATCAAAGATACAACAATAAATACATCACAAAAGAATAGAGAGTTAAGAACAAACTCCTACAACCTAAAAACTAATTCTAACTTAAGAAATTACAATTATGTAACTATTTCTGCATTAATATAATATAATATTAATTAACATGACGATGCAAATTTTGATGATCTTTCACTATGATGCGAAATGTCATTTTGTCTCGGTGTCTCTTTCAGCACGTATATGTTGAAGTCCATGTACACTAAGTTTGAAATTCAAAATTGGAGTTCATTGGTCGAACCGACATCAAGTATGCCCACCTAGCTTGACATTGACTTTTTTTCAAAATTTGAGTTCATTGGTAGAAACGACATCAAATATGGCACCTAGCTTGACTTTGGCTCTTTGTTTAGCCTGCATGGAATATTTTAATTACAACAATGCACTTTCATACTCTATAGGTTGAACATGTAATAATAAGGGTTTTTTTTGTTTTCGAATCCGGCGGCAACAGAATTGATGACGTACGGTGGAGATGGTCGACTGCGGCACGGCAGACGGATGATGGAGAAGGCCACGACTAATGGACGCATGCTGTTGGTCGGCGGTGGCCAGGGGACTATTTTTATAATGCATATTCCCTACAGGTACCTCCTGCTGAATTAGAAGACATTCTCATCACCCATCCATCTATCGCAGATGCAGCAGTTGTACCGTGAGTCTCTGATCTGCTTAATGAATCTCATACATTTTAATTCCAACTAAACCTTTTGCTAATAATGTAACCCCTTTTTTTTACTTTGTTGGCAGACAAAATGATGAAGCAGCAGGAGAGGTTCCAGTAGCCTTTGTGGTGACATCAAATGGATTTGATATCACAGAAGATGAAATCAAGCAATTTGTAGCCAAACAGGTAAAAGATTTTTATATTAAAATAAATTGATTTAATTGATTATTTTTATCTTCCATGTTATAAAGTATTTGTATGTGATTTAAAGTTCAAATCCAAGTGAAGAAAAAAACAAAATCAATTATCTTGATTGCAGATTTCAGACTTTTTTATTAAAGAAATCTATTTATTTATTGGAAATGAAAATTAGTTTTCATTATTTATTTTGATAGTAAATTTTAGACTATTCTGAAATATCTATATTGCATATTTTCATTTTCAACTACTCCAGAAATCTATCTTAATTGTAATAGATTTCAGACTATTCAAAAAATTTGATATATATAAATAAAGTGAAGTCAATTATTTAACCTAGCGCTGTCCATCAAATTTCTAAAATCTACGATCTAAATAAGCCAAATGTAACGAGAAGTCATTCTCAAATTTTGAACAGGTGGTGTTCTACAAGAAGGTGCACAAGGTGTATTTCATCCACGCAATTCCCAAGTCTCATGCTGGAAAAATACTGCGAAAGGATTTGAGGGCGAAGCTCTCTGCCCCACCGTTGAAGTCAAAGCATGATATTTTTTTCTAATCGATTTGTATGACTTAAAAGAAGGATTTGTGGGCATGGCGGCCAATACCAATACCTGTCACTCCAATAATGTCACCGCTTTCGAGATATATATGTATTTATGGATTCCTAGTTCTCTGTGTCGGAGCCATTAAGAGTAATTGGGACAGAGAGCCATTCAAATCATTGTAATTATTTTTCCTTTAAATAAGTGTAATTACAGAGTAATGGCGTATTTTAAATGTTTAAAAATTTATATATATATTTCATTTAAAATTTAATAAAAAATATATTAGAATACTAAATTTGATAGAAATATATTAGAATAATAAATTTGAATTGTTAAATTAATATAGCTAAATGACAGATTATTAAACTGATATAAATTAAATAACTTGAAATTCTTTTAAAATTTTGAATTTATTTATACATTTAAAAATACATTTCAAATAAAGAAAATATTAATCATATAAAAAATGGTACTATTAATTTACTAATTAATTTGTGATTCTTTAATATTAATTTGAAATATGATATTAATATAAAATATGAAAATGGTAATCTCTTAAATTTAACATATATATTTTTCCTCAAAAAAAAATCCAAATTTCCATTAATGAAAGTGAAAATCACATGTTGTAGATGCTAAAAAGTATATAAAAAATGAAGAGTGTTATATCAAAGCCTAGCAGAAATCCATATCATCATAAACCAAAGTCCATATATCATGTTACAAAAAAGAGTTATAACAAGATTTTTTAATAGCAAAAAACATAAAGAGATATCTTCATACATTGTTTTAGAAAGAGCTTGTATAAACTGGAGCATAAAACCAAAAAAGCCATTGAGAAAGTAAAATTGTCAGAATCATTCTTGAACTCCTGCATCCTACACCCCTCAGCAAAGGGTCTATGATAGTTCTCATAATGATCTATGCCAAATTTTTTTGACATCTTCTAGTAACCGCATGCTTGTTGCACGCCCTCCTTGGAAAGGTCATCAAATATAACATTTCATTCCCTAAAAATGTCTTGACAAACAATGTGATCAAAATTTCCCTCAATCCTCAAAACCTCCTCAAGAATAGGCTCGAGTGTGTGTGAAAAACTGAAATTTCATTGAACCAATTTATAACCACCCTGGAATCCCCAAAAACTTGCAACAACTTGCAACTTCTGACACCCTTTCTTCCAAAGAAAAGATAAAAATAATTTTTAAACTTAACAATTTCGCATAGTTTTTTGAGCGTTGCCCTAAGCCACTTTTGAGTTTAAGAGAATGCTGCTCATTTAGATGAAGAATGGCTTCATCTCCACATTGACCTCCAAATTGAGAGGAACCATCAAAATAGGCCCGTGGCTTGGATCTGTCCACCTATTCCTCGCAAATCTGACAAGATATGTGCACAACAAGTTCAACCAGGGTGAGCTCATAATGATGGCAATAATCTGACCAGTCAACCTATCATAGCACAATGGTTTATCTTGAAAAATTATGTTGATTTGTCTAAGTCATAATCCCTAATCGATGATAGGTGGAAGATTTTGCAACATTTTGGGATCAATCGTGTGCCACCCAACATTTCAATCATCCCTAAAGGACTCACCTTGTCATTTTTATCTCACTTTCAATGCCTCAAAACCGACCTCCACACTTGGATAGAAATAGGGCACAAAAGGAATAAGTGATCCATTGATTCCTCAATGTTCTTACAAAAGGGACACCTGCTCGAACCAACAAAGCAGTGATTTTTGAGATTTTCACTCATAGGAATTTTGGTTTCAAAAAGGCACCATTGAAATAATTGGGTTTTCGTCATGCACTTCAACTTCCATAGAGGTTTCCACCACCATGCAAGTTGCTCAGGAGCCTTTTATGCATATATGAAAATATATATCGTTCCTTTGGAGTATAGACTCCAAAAGGCGAGTGGATTCACTGCAATTCATCCTCTAGATCCTGGATCCTGACATGAGATCTATTGAGCGCTCGGATATAGTCGGACCATTGACGATTCCATACAATTGGCACATTGAGATCCTGGGAGTTCATTAATCCTTGAGCCCAAATGGAAGGAGTGTTCATATTTGCAATTTGATTTAAATTTCTTCCCTGAACATCCAGGAAAACTACTGGCTTAGGAGGTAATAAAAAATGATCCCCACATCTAGAGCATGGGTCTTGACCAATCCATATTACATTCTAACCTTCTGCACCAAACCTTTTTCTATGTTTGAGAAGGACTAAATCACAACCTTCCACACATCTGACACATTTAGACGACTCTTATTAGGATTCTTGATCCAATCCTCTAGGGAGCTCAGGAAAATTTATTTCTTATATACCACCTCTATCCATAATATTTTTGTCAAAATAAACTGCCAACCAACCTTTAGTGCTAATTGCATGGAGAAACAAAAGAGATTTTTCAGCCCCCATCCTCCCCATTTCTTTGGAAGAGTTATTTTGTCCCAATTCACACATGAAAATGTCCTGCCTTCTTTTACACCTATCCATAAGAATCTACAACAACTTTTTCGAACATATTTTAGAATCTCTTTGGGGATCCAAGACAATGACAAACAGAAAACAGGGATTGCCTCCAACACAAGCCCGCCAACTCTAGACAACTATTTAAAACTTTGGGATTTACGACATTTCTCAATCTTAGCTAACAACCACAACCAATCTGTTTTTTTGTAATTATTAGGCTTTAGGTGGAAACCAAGGGATTTAAAGCCTTCATAAAATTACACTCACAGAAAGGAAATAGAGAAATGGAATAAGAAGATTCATCTCTATAGCAACCTTGTGTAGAAAAATATTATTTATAATGAGACTTTACTTCCATCCCAGTAGCTTTGCAGAAGAGGGATAAGGCATTTTTTATTGACATCGAATCACATCTAGACCCATCACTAAACAACAACACATCATCCACAAAAAGGAGATGCGAAGTAAATAAGCCTTCTGCCACAAACATCCCTTTAAGATCACCCCTTCTTTTTTCCTCTCCAATGAGTCTACTCATACCTTCAACAATAATTAGGAACAACAAGGGGGAAAGTGGACACCCTTGAAAATGACCCATTTCAACATGGAAAAACTCTGAAGCGACACCATTAATTAAAACAACAAAAGAAACTGAAGAGATACAACACATTATCCAATTTATAAAACTGACTTCAAAGCCCAAATGAGTTAGAATCATTCTAATGTAAATCCAACTAGGCTTATCATACACCTTTGAAAGATCTATTTTGTGTTATTTTGGTTACTCAGGGACAAATTCCCTCCTTATATGCTTATTTTAATATAAAATATTAGTATTAGTATTGGATATTTTTAAAAAGTTTAATATAAAAATAAATTATTATAATATTAATTATATATTACATTCTAATATTTTACTATTTTTCTATTTTATTTTTGTTCTTTATAATGATAATTGTGACTATAATATTAGCCTCGAAAATTATGGCTAGCTAAATTTTTTATTAAACACTTGTAATTTATTATTTAGAATTAATTAAATAAAAACAATTGAAGAAGGAACAATCTTATGGATCCTTGGTCTAGGGGAAGCTTTTATACTTGTATATTTTGGGAGCCATGCCCAACCAAATTTAATGTTTGGTGTTGTTTACTTCCTCACCGAGTCATGACCCATAGCCAATTGAATTAAATGCGGAAGTCACTTGCAACTGAGAGAAGCGACTCACTGACATATTTTGATATGATGTGAATAGGGTCGAACAAGATTTGGTAACATTCTGATGACAATTCATTTATGAGAGTTCACTAAAGGTCATTAAGAGATTACATTGGAGTGATGGAAGGGAAAGTGGTGCACATCCCCCTTTTCCTATTCGAGATCAAAGAGACAACTAGTTAGGACAAAACATTAAAAAAAAACCAAGGCACACTCTTAGGAATGTGAAAATTCCTAGTTCACACAATCTAAGGAATCTTTTGAGTTCATATTCTTTTGAAGGTTCTGTGATGGCATTTTCCATGTCTTGACAACAATTTTCATTATCATCTCTTTTGTCATCATAAGGTGTGTAAAGACCCTTTTTTCTATCATAATGAACTTCGAAGTCATCATCATCTACCCCAAATAGGTTCATATCATCTTCCTCTATTATTTCATCTGTTTCCTCAACCTCACTCACATAGTTTTCATGAAAGGGAGGAGTGATCTGTTGATCGTCTTCCCTGGGTCTGTTTGGAGGCTGGTTTCTTCTTACATTCTGGTTCTGGTTTTGGTTTTTGTTTTGAGGAGGCAGTTTGGTTTGGCTGCTGTGCTCTCACCGAGAATGTTCATCTTCTTCATCGTTTTCTTCCATCATCCTTTCCATATTTGAGTTTGAGGTAGTAGGCATGGATTCCTCTCTAAAAGATACTCTCTTTTCAGCTTTCATCCTTATCTCTTCTCCATTAGGTTGAATTCTGAGGAAAGAGCACCTCTTTTCATGTCTTCGAGGGTTGCAAAATATCTCTCTCACGATTGAATAGGTCATGTCGGTGAGCCCTTAGGGGAAACTTGTTCAAGGTAGAGCCTGTGGAGGTTTAGTTCTAGGGAGAGTGCATTATACACCTTTGTGTTAAATCTAGTACAATAAGCTTGTACACTTTCCCTAAGGTTTTTCTATGGAGATTGTTGTAGTGAGCGAGGATTTGGAGAGGATTCTTCCTTACTTCCCATTTGTTTAGAATGTTTGATGAAGCGGAGATTATTTGATCTGGCAGGGCTAGGGCTTTAAACCATTTTCATACTTCCCCCAAACTTTTGAGAAAATAATCTGAGTTTAATGAGAATCATCATCAATTTCATTTTACGTAGTAGTCATTCATCTTGTCCCGCGTGTTGTGATCTTGTTGTAGCATTGCTAGCATCATATAATGGAGATTTTGGTGATAGTCATGTAGAGAATTGATTAATGGTAAAGGAAGGACTAAGGGAGCATACCATCTGCCATGATATGTGGTGGGGAGTGGCTTTACAAGGGGTGGGTTGGATTAACAAGAGGAGGTGTGGGCTGGAGGTGGGTGGTTTGAGCGATTGGATGAAGGATGAGCAGTGGATGGAACTGCTTGTTAGATTCTTTGGTGATCTTGGATGGGGACACCTAAGTTAAGAAGAAAATGTAAATCGGGGAGGTTTGTTCCTCTTCTGCCAAAATGTTCACTTGTTTGAGATGAAAGTGAAGACTCGGAATCTAAGCCAGTCTAAATCATCCGAGGACCTAGTCTAAAGGATTAACTAAGTCGGCTTGTGATTGTTGTAGAAGAAGTAAAATATTTTCAAGAATTTGAATTAGCTCTCAAGGGTGATCTGAAAATAGTTGATAATTGAATCTTAGGCAACTTCCTAAGAGACACTTTTGGGTTATCAACTATCTCGGGTGGATTAGGGTCGGGAGTGGGCTCTAGTATGAATCTTTCTAGGAGCCTTTATGTTGTGTTTTAGACCCCGAATAACAAGAAAAGTTTAACCCAGTATGACAATCTTTGAGAGGTTGACTAATGTTGTTTTCACAATTTTTAATCCTACGAGTCCTCTATTGGATTTGAATGATATTATAATGATAAGGGTTCTTCCCGATGGAGTCTTAGGAGTACATTCGAGTTGTGGAGTTGCCGAGGGGGGGGGAATTTTAGAGTGTTTTCAAAAGAGATACACTTTGTCCACCCGCAGTGCTTGTGAAACATCCTTTTCCAAGAGATATCCTGAGAAACACAACACACTCTAACTAGAGATGACTAGAGGGGGCATTTACCAGGATATGTCACCTCTTAAAGAAGGATGAGATCGGAGGCTATAAGCCCTTTCGGACTAAGAGTGGCAAGGGTAAAACACAACAAAAGGTAAGTGAAATGTAAGAGCAAGCGTTTACCAATGCAAGGAAATGTTTTTGGTTTTTAAAGGAGTTCTTTTTATTTGTGTGGTTTCTAAGAATGTCCTAAATTTGCTTCAAAAACTTAGCTACGGTTGTGGGGCAAAGGCAGTCTACTCTTATGGCTAGCTGATTTTCAAGGTTAGATAAAGTCTTATGAGAATCCTAGGTTTGACCTAGATTGTCACTAGTCGAACAAGTTTTTATCATGATTACCATTCTTGGTAGTGCTTGAAAAGGCTACTTTTTACTCCACGGGGGTGTTATAAAGATTTTGAAGGGGAAACCAAATCGACTTTGGTTTATAAGGCAATTAACTCTATGAACCAAAATGTCGATATTATTAAATTACTCCCAGTGGAGTCGCGAGAAATGTTGGGAATGTAATTTATTAGCAAGATTGGCGAGAGTCCAATTACGAAACAACACATCGTTTCAACCAACTTTGGGATTCTAGGATCTAGCCCTCTTGTGAATCGGAGAGAGGATCTCAATAAAAAAGGCGCAAAAGATGGATTTGTCTTTGAAGTTTGAGGTAATGATAATGGAGAGGAGGCTGAATTATGAAGGCGAGGGTTTGTTTTTTTTGTTTTTTGGATGGATTTGGTATGATTATTTGTTAGAGGTGAAAAGTCCCAAAGGCAAAGAGTTTCAAAAGTGAGAAGTTGCAAGAAAAAGAGTAAGTTTGATCAAGAAGAAATATGAAGGCAGGTTTTCAATCCATTGGGCTATGGAGTCATGAGAGGATTTAATTGAAACAATCAGGTTCAAGAGTGGTCTATGGGGCAAGTCATCTATGCCTAAGGATCTCTGTAAGTTTTGATTTATGGAATGGAACGATACATCAAGAAAGGGAAATAAACAGATGTAGAAACAAAGAGCAGCCTAGGATCTGGTAAGTACTTTGAAACTAGCCAGCCTTTGACCAAGCACTTAAGAAAAACATGAAAGTAAACTAGTATCTGGTAATTACTTTGAAACTAGCCAGCCTTTGATACACTTTCAATAGAAAACATATAAAAACTAAGGGAAACTTGAAGGCAACCTTTGGAGTAGAGACTAGCGAGTCGGGCTCACCACAAATCCTCTCTTAGCTCTTCTTTACTTGGCTATTTCCAAGACAATCACAGAGATAACACAAAATGGCCTAAGATCTGGCAAGTACTTTGAAACTATCCAGATTTTAACACATTCTAAGGGAAACAATCAAATAGTTATGCAAACAAGACTTGGACCAGGGCTCACCATATCTTCCTCAGTTCATCTTCACACAACATATACTGAAAGTAACATTCAAAAATAATATTCAACTAAGACAATAAAACGAGGGAACGCCAGCATTCCTATGCTTAAACTGAGTTAAGTCATTTTCAAATAACACAGTTGAAAGAAAACATTTAAATAAATATTTTTCAGCCAGAGAAGGTTACTGGTATACAGTAGGTCCCAACACTGTTTAAACTGTTCTTTACAGAAGAATATGAAACATAATGAAAACAGAAAAAAAAATAACAAGTTACAATGAGAATAACATCATCGTTAACAAAGACCAGGATCCCATAAATCAACTTGTATTGATGCTCCAAACCAGTTACAATCTTCAAGTCCAGTGTTTTAATTCATCTTTCTTTCATAACCAAACTTATCCATTACAAGCAGAGCTTCAAGAGCCAGTGAATCACTATTTACAATCAGGAGTCTTCAGCTCAGTTACAATTACAATGCTTCAGGAATTACATCAACAACCAACCCCTCACTCATCTTCTACTGAAGTATTTATAGAAGGATGAGGAGGTGAGATCTGATAAAAGATCTCGAATACAATTAATACAGAGTTAATGTCTTCCTGGCCTTTGGGAGGCTCAATGAAGAATATTACAGGTGTTTCACTTGTATTAATTGATTTACACTTATGAATTAAGCTCGGTGGGAGCTTTTGTTGACCTTTGAGGCTCTCTGTGATGCTAGGGTTACTCTGCAGATATTCTTTCATTAATTTCCTGGCAGAAGTAAATCTTCGGCTGTGTCGAGGCAAAATATCTGATTCTGCTCAATAAATTATGTTCCTGATTGAATACTTTGAGGCTCAGATGGCGCTTTAGTCGCTGGGAGGAATCAATTTGCCTCCATTCGTGGCGGTGGAGGGTTTTCCTGATAAAACACTTTAGATTTTCCTTTAAACGGTGTTTTAGATTGGGGATTAGGCTTTTGATAATAGTCTTAGCCGTAATCCCCATAAAACTGTCTTGAGTCATCATTCTGTTGCGCTTTGTCTTCTACAACTGATACTCTTTCTCTGTGCTTCATTTATGTTTTTCAGGTTTAACAGGGGCATACGGCACCAAAGGCTCATGAAACCTTGCTGAAAAATATGTATCTATACCCTGTGGACGATTTCTCTAATGTATTTGAAGGTCGGAGGATCGTCATCCTCGGCCTACGAAATTTCTTCATTTAAGCGGAAAAACATTAAACCCTGTAAAAACAAACAAATGTTACAAAATCCTGCGTTTATAGGTCAATCTGCATCGGAGGATGTGCGGAGGAAGCAGGGCCATTGGGTGGCATCATCCAACGGTCGAGATTTAATCTCAGAATGGTCGAAAAATAATGGGGGAAGGAGGATTAGATTAGAACCATCGATTCGCGCTGAGATCGACGGTCGGGAATGGGCAATGGAAAGTCAGCAGCGTGGAATCGTTGACTGGGCAATGGAATTGGGCGACACAATATGGGCCATCGATATGCAGATCAGATCAACAGCGGGGATTGATTTGCTACTGTATGAGGGCCTATTTATCCCGCGGGCACTTTGATTATACATCGGACACTTTCGAAGAGCGCTAGCCGTTGGATGAGTGGGCCCAGATCGGACAGCGGAGATTGATTTCGCTGGGCATCCTGGTCCGAACTATAATGCACGATGGACGACAGTTGCACGGAAGTTTTCAAATCGTACAAGGGACACGCATCACACAGCGTATGGAATCGTTGGCCAATGGAAGAAAACAGCTTTTGGCCCGTAGGCGGTGCGAAAGATACCGCCGGTTTTGAGAAAACAGTGCACGGGAGGTGGGGACCACGGGAAGACGCGCTCTGCGCCATCCGATTTGTGGGGAAAATCGACGGTCGAGATCGCTCCATAATTCATACGGGCGAAAAAATTTGAAAATAAATTAAAACCCAAAAAACACAATTTACAAAGGTTTTAATGTTTTTGGGCGGAGGAGAAATTTGAAAGGGTAAGCGCCCGATGGGTTTAGCAGCTGGTTCTGGCACTCGGGCGCATGGACGAAAAAGGGTTAGAGACTTTAGCCTGAGGGGGTTTAAACCCAGAACATAGGAAATACATATTTTCTATGGTTTTTGAATGTTTTTGAAGGAAATGAAGGTTTCGGTAAGGTTAAAAAGTGGGTTTTTAACCTTATAAAATGAATTTTGGTGAGGGGAAAATAGCAGAAACATGGAAATGAGGGATTTTCATGGGGAATGGAGGGATAGAAGAGGAGGTTAGTTTTGAGGAGAAGGAAGGGGAAAGGGATGTTTGCAACAGTATTTGACTTTGGATTTTTGTAGGATTTCAGAGGTTTTTAGGATGTAAAATAGCAGTGTGGGAAACTGGACAGAGGCATGAGGCCTTTAAGAGTCTTCAAGAGCCAAAAGTTTTTAATAGGGAAAAAATTGTTCCTTGAAGGCTCAAAACATATTTAGCCACCTTTGGTATAATCAAATTTTACAGGTGGCTAACAGTGGCTCCACTTGGGGATGGTGCCTTTTTGAAGGCATCAAGAATTCAGACTTGATTTCTCTGGGAGGCTGACTTGTGACTGATCCTTTAGATTGATCCTCTTTTGCTAGATGATCTTGCTTTGCTTCTGAAAAATAATATCAGTTATGAAAAAAATAATAATGGACTTCATCAATACAACTTTCTACCTACCCGATCCTACTGATCTAACATTTTTTCTTCATCATAGTGCACTTGGATTGGCAAACTCTTTTCACAACATTTTATTCTTTTGAAAGCATAAAAACTAATCTAATTCTACTCCTTATTTCTCCCTGAAATCAGATTAAACAGTTGAGCTCATATATTTCTCTACCTAATCTATTGTCCGTTGGGATTAAACTGTCCAACAGACTTCCATTCTCTAAATTCTAAAACCGAAATTTAAAAACAGCCAAGTCAAGATTAAGTTGTTTGACTTGCTGTGATCTATGGCATAAAAAGAAACTGCACATAGATTATTATTTGCAGAAAATTAAAACAAAATGGAACGCTAAATATCTGAAAGTTTCTCATCATAGCCTTCTCTTTTCTTCACAGCTCTATTTTTGCTTTGTTTTGAGCTATTTTTGCTTTTCTTATGGTTCAGGTTTTAAGTTGATTAGAACCAGATCTTTATATTTCTTTGACTCAGAATTTTACCATAGATTTGAGTCATCTTCTTTTGGAAACTTTGGTTCAGATTTTGAGTTTGTTTGAACCTTCAATTTCTAACCTAAACTATCTACTGATAAGCCAAGATTAAACAGTTTGGCAAATTGAATTCACTATCCTATCAGCAGAAAATTTAAAACCAATTAGTCAAGATTAAACTGTTTGACTAACCAGAAGTGTGTTTTTGAGGAGTGGCATTTGAGCTTGCACACTTTCAGACTTGTCTCTCTTTTTGGCATGGGGCTTTGCCTTTCTTGTTTTCATTTCTGCCCTCTTTTCTTCTTTTTCTTTGTTTTTGTATTTTTTATTTTTTATAACTTTGAAAGCAACGCAGGATGGAATATTCATAATGGGAAAAAAGATAAAAAAAGGCTTCAAAACATAAAATGGATCAAGATAAGTAAGGCTTAAGCATCCTGCCATTGACAGGACCCACAAACAATCCTGTTCCATCCAGTTACTGTAAGAAAAATGCATTATTACCGGCAACTGAATGAATAGAGTAAGGGCCAAGCCATAGGTTATCAAATTTTCCATGCTTGCCTTTTTCTTCCCTTCTTGAGTCCCACTTTAAAACTTTGTCCCCAATCTTGAAATTGCTGGCCTTTGTTCTTCTGTCAAAAAGCTTTTTTATGTTGTCATGTTTCTGCAATGCTTTGTTATACACTTCCTCCCTTGTTTTCTAAAGATGAATGGTCTGATTTATTCTTCTGGTCACGTCATTTTCTTCAGTCTGCAACTCTTGAATCAACTTCATAACCGGTACACCAAGGCTATTTGGAAAAATTGCATCAGTACCATATACAAGCTGGAAGGGTGACATACCAATAGATTTCTTCAAAGTTAATCTGTCAACCCAAAGTGCATGGACCAGCTTCGTGTGCCAAGACTTTTTGTTGTCCTCCAATAGTTTCTTGATTATGTTCACTAAGCTTTTGTTGGAAGATTCCGCAAGTCCATTACCCTGAGGATAATAGGCTGTGGAATGTCCCAATGATATCTGATCTCTATGACAGAATTCAACCATCCTCTTTGATCCAAATGTTGTTGCGTTATCAGTGATAATTTTAGTAGGACAGCCAAATCTGGAGAGAATGTTAGTCTCTATGAACTTTATGATAACTGAATCATTGGCCTGCCTACAAGGAATGGCTTCTATCCACTTAGTGAAATAGTCTGTGACAGTAAGAATCCACCTATGTTGGGCAGAAGATGGTGGATGGATTTCTCATATGAATTCAAGTCCCCACTGTTGAAAAGGGGCTTCAACAGTAATTGGATGCAGAGGAAGGGGTAACAGTTTTCTTTTGCCCTCAAATAGTTGGCACTTATGACAGGCAATGATCATCTTGTGTATATCAGGAAAAAGAGTAGGCCAATAGAAACCAGCCCTCAAAATTTTGTTGGCTGTTGACTTCCAGTACAAATGACCCCCACACTCTCCTTCATGGAATTCCTGCTTAACCTTCTCTGCATCAAACTTAGGCAAACATTTAAGAAATATACCACTTGCATTTTTCCAATAAAGACATCTATCTATAATGCAATAGCTTACTGCTTTCAGTTTCAAGAACCTTGCCTTTTTTTTTGATAAACCAGGAGGTGTATTTAAATTAAGAAAAACATAAACAATATCAGCATACCAAGAGGAATTCATGAAATGGTTTTCAACAATGGGTGTCGATATTTCTTCTTGATCATCTAAAGCATTAATCATATGAATATCAAGAACTTCACAATTTGATTCATCCATTAATCTAGCTAGACCTTGGCCTTTGATGAGCTTAGTGGGTTTTATCTCTAAATCATATTCAAGGATGATAGCAATCCACTTACCTCTCTTACCGTCTGGGTCCTGTGTTACAATGTCTTTAATGACTGAATTTGGGACAAAGGCAATGATGTGTGAATGAAGAATGTATACTCTGAAGTCTTTCAAAGCTTTAACCTAGGAAAAATCTTGTTTCTCCATGATGTTATACTTCAAAGGGGCATCCCTCAATGCCTTGCTAAAGAATGCAATAGGCTGTTCTTGTCCTTGTGGATTTTTCTGTAAAAGGACAGCAGCTATGGTATGTTCTGATGCAAATGAGAAAATATAAAAATCTTTTGAAAAATCAGGACTTATCAGAACTGGTGTTTTGGTTAATGCTTGTTTCACCAGCTCAAAGGATGTATTTGCTTCCAAGGTCCATTTTAACCCTTGCTCATTCTTCAACATGTTTGTGATATTCCTAAGGAGCTCAGCCAAGTTGGGGATGAACCTTCTCAAAAAGTTAATCTTTCCAATGAAAGACTGCAACTCTTTGATGTTTCGAGGATGAGAGATTTGCAATATGGCCTCAATCCTCTTTGGATCTATCTTTATACCCTCCTCAGAAATAATGTGCTCAAGAATTTTACCTTCTTGGAGACCAAATAGAGTTTTCTTAGGGTTTAAAGATATCCCAAACTTTCTGCATTTCTAAAAAACGTTTCTTAAATGTTCTAAATGCTCTTCATCTGTTTTTGAAAACATAGTTACATAATCAAGATAGATAATGATGAAGAAGCCCAGCTCTTCCGAGAATGCTATGTACATGGCTCTCTGAAAGGTTGCTCCAGCATTCATTAGACCAAAATGCATTTTCACATACATGAAAGTGCCCCATGGTGTAGTAAAAGAGGTCTTTAATTGATCAGAAGGGTGAACTAAGATCTAATTATACCCTGAATAGCCATCAAGCAAAGAAATTATTTTTGACCCTACCACCCTTTGTAAAATATGATCCATTTTTGGTAAAGGGTAGTTGTCTTTCAATAAAGCTTTGTTTAAATCTCTAAAATCTATACAAAGCCTGATTTCTCCAGTCTTCTTCCTAACAGACACCAGATTAGACACCCATTCAGAATATCTAATAGGGACAATAATACCAGCATCATACATCTTCATGATTTCCTTCTTAACCAAAGGCAGCTGTATAGGGTTTATTCTGCGCAGTTTCTGTTTGAATGGTATTTGGTTTTCTTTGAGAGGGATTTTGTGATGTATTATTTCAGTGTCATAGGACTTCAAATCTTCGTAACTCCATGCAAAAACATCAGAAAATTCTTTGAATAGCTCTATGTATTTGAGCTTAATGTGAGCTGGCAAAGTTTTGGACAGTTTGATCATCTTCGGTTTCTCTTCACTGCCAATATTACACTCTTCCACTTCAGTTTCTATAGGTTCCAGTTTAGGTTTTTTGGCCACATCATTAAAATCAAACAACTCCTCTAAAGGTGTTAGACCACTTGGAAAACTTTCATCTTTAGAATGCAGAGTTTCTAATTCCTCTATTTCAGATTCTGCACTCAATTCTGTTTTGTTTCTAAGTTTGCTGGTCTGAAGGTTAATATCGATAAGCTCAGGAGAAGGTTCTTCTTCACCAAGAAAATTTTCTTCATTGCAGTCTGTATCATAATCTGAATCTGAACTATGCAGTTCAAATTCGTTTCTGAATTGCATGAAGTCTTCTATTTGTTTATCTCCGTCAAACACCTACCAATATTTTTTATTATCAGGCACAGCTGGTCTAAATTTTATCTGAGGTGAACAATATTCGGTCTTATATGGCGTTAGACATGTCCTAGCTACAAAGGCTAAATTGTGGGCTGTAAGATTTCTTTTTCTCAGGACAAAACTCAGTTTGGACTCCTCAAATGTTTTCAAAAGATCCATGACATCATTCTGATAGGCCCTAAGTCTGGGATGATTTGCATTATACTCCCCATTGACTTTCCTAATTATTAACTCAGAATCCCCATACACAGTTATTTTCTTGGCTCCTAACTTTTTCAACAAATGTAGGCCTAAGAGCAGGGATTCGTACTCCGCTATGTTATTAGAACACTGAAAGTTTAATTTGCAAGAAATGAATTCTGTGTGCTTTCTTTCAGTGTTAGTAATCCAGACACCTACACCAGCATTTGTTCTAGTGCATGACCCATCAAAATACATACTCCAGAGAGGATCATTTTTAGTTTTATCAGTTTGGTGAATGTCCTCTGTATGATTTAATTCCTCAAGTTTTTCAATATGTTCAGGGATGTTTTCTTGGCTATCAATATTTAATTTTAATGGATTGATGACTTGTGGTTCAAAACCTGAGCTTGGTTTGCTAATGTTTTCAAATATAGCAAACTACTTAGACACTTCAACATTATGTTCCTCTTCCTCCCTTTTGGTCACTAATTCTGTTAAAGTGATTTGTTCATTAAGGATTTCATCATTGAACATGATAAAAGAATCAAGGCTTGTACTCACGGAGTATAGAGGAGAGTTTTGTGGTCTGTCTTGACTTGTGATTGTGTATTGCATATGGGACTCCCTGTAAAGTCTTCGAGTTTGGTTGAAAACAGGGATAGTCGCATAGGTCATGTCCATATTCATAGTACCTTGTAACTTAGCCCTCCAGGATCTTGATAAAAGCATTCCATATTTTTGGGGCACATCAGCCACAACAACATCCATAACTAAACACTTGGCTGGAATCTGGGCTAAGTTAACATAGAGGTCTTTGATCAATCCAAGACATTTTACTCTGCTTGATTCAAAGGAGTAAAGGTCTTTATAAGGTCTAGTGATTTCAAGACCCAGGCTCTCCATTACAGCTTTTGGCATTAAATTATGAGAAGCCCCTGATTCGTGCATAGCGTTGTGCAAAATTTTGTCATGAACGTTTAAACTTACATAAAAGGGAGGGACAGGTCCCTCTTGAAACTTACCTTCAATCTTTGGACCAAAAATAAGCTCTGGCTGGTCGTCATTAAGATTGAGTGTATCCTCATTTTCTTCTATGTTCAAAGCCTTCAAAATTTTGGACCTATATATATGTTGGGCAGCTAACTTAGTCAAAGGGACAGAAATTTTGATCTTTGGGATTTCCTATTCCAGGCTGAAAGGGATTTGATTCTTTAAGGTGCTGGTTTCAGCGCTATTTACTACCACTCTATCAGCAACAACAGCTTGCTATTTTTTTTTATCTACACTTGACACAATGGTTGAAAAAGGAGTACTAGCTGAAGTGTTAGTACTACTAAGGTTTTCACTCTGTTTTTCAAGATTTTGAGTGTCTTTCTCTTTACATTTACTAGAATTAACATCCACTGTTTTGTCCTTTTGCTTGACTGTTTTAGGCTTGGTTGTAGTGTTGTTGTGAGAAGATTTGTCAGAGGTTTTGGTGTTGGGGGTTTGTTGACTGGTTTTGCTTCTAAGGTCATATTCTCTTTGAGTCTCTATGATGACATTATCCATGTCTTGATAATGATTTTCGTCATCATCTCTTTTTTCATCATAAGGTGTGTATAGACCTTGTTTTTTATCATAATGAATCTCAAATTCATCATTATCTACCCCAAACATGTTGATCTCCTCCTCTATTATTCCATTCGTTTCCTCAACCTCAATTACATAGTTTTGATGAAAGGGAGGAGTGATCTGTTGATCATCTTCCCTGGGTCTGTTTGGAGTCTGGTTTCTTCTTACATTCTGATTCTAGTTTTGGTTTATGTTTTGAGGAGCAGTTTGGTTTTGACTTGCTTGTGCTCTCTCAAGAATGCTCATTTTCTTCATCATTTCCTCCATAATTCTTTCCATCTTTGAGTTTGAGGTAGTAGGTGTGTATTCCTCTCTAAAATATACTCTCTTTTCAGCTTTCATCCTTGCCCTCTTCTCCATTAGGTTGACTTCCATAGAAAGAGCACCCCTTTTCATGTCTTCAAGAGTTGCAAAATCTCTCTCTCTGAGTGAATAGGTCATGTCAGCGTCAAACCCTTCAGGAAACTTGTTTAAGGCTAAGCCTTGTGGAGGTTTTAGTTCTAGGGAGAGTGCGTTATACACATTGTTAAATCTAGTACAATAGGCTTGTACACTTTCCCCGGGGTTTCTATGGAGATTGTTGTAGTCAGCAAGGACTTGGAGAGGATTCTTCCTGACTTCCCATTTGTTTAAGAATGTTTGATGGAAGCCTTGGAGATTGTTTATAATGTGAGGGGATAGGGCTTTAAACCATTTTCTTACTTCTCCCCCCAAACTTTGAGCGAATAGTCTTAGCTTGACAGAATCATCATCAATTTCATTTCTATCAAAGTAGTCATTCATCTTATCCACATGTTGTGATGCAGTTGTAGCATTGCTAGCATCATACAATGGAATTTTGGACTGATAGTCCTGTGGAAGATTGACTAATGGTACAGGAAGCACTAAGGGAGCATACCATGCTGCCATGATATGTGGTGGGGGAGGGTTTACAAGGGGTGGATTGACAAGAGGAGGTGTGGGCTGAAGTGAAGTGTTTTGAGCGGTGGATGAAGGATGAAAAGAAGTGGATGGAACAGCAGCAGATTGCTGAGATGATCTTGGATGAGGGACACCTAAGTTAAGAATAAAATGTAAATCAGGAGGTGTTGTCCCTCTTCTACCAAATGTTCACTTGTTTCAGGAGATGAAAGTGAAGACTCAGAATCTAGCTGTTCTAAATCACCAAATGACCTAGTCCTAAAGGGATTAACTAAGTCAGCTTGTGATTGTTGTAGAGCTGAAAGATTTTTAGGGGCCGAATTAGCTCTTAGGAGTGATCTGAAAATAGTTGAAGATTCTATCTTAGGAGACTTCCTAAGGATTCTTTCCAGGTTATCAACTATCTCAGGTGGATCAGGGTCAGGATGGGCTCTAGTGTGAATCTTTCTAGGAGCCACTATGCTATGTTTTAGACCCAAACAACAAGAAAAGTTCAACCAAGTATGACAGCCTTCAAGAGGTTTAACTAATCTGTTTACACAAATTTTAATCCTACAGTCCTCTAACTGAGTTTTAAATGATGTTATGATGCTAAGGGTTCTTCCCAGTGGATTCTTAAGGTCTGTTTAGGATTGTGGAGTCGCCAGGTGGAAATTTTAGAGTGTTTTCAAAGAGGTACACAGTCCACCACAGTGCTTGTGAAACATCCCTTTTCAAGGATATCCCGAAACACAACAAACTCTAACCAGAGATTGATTGGGAGGGCATTTACCAGATATGTCACCTCTTAAAAGAGGATGAGATCCAGAGGCTACCTGGCCCTTCCCAGACTATGTCTAAAAGTATGAGGTAAAACACAAAAAAAGGTAAGTGAAATGTAAGAGCAAGTGTTTTACTACCAATCTAAAATGTTTTTGGTATTTTCTGAGTAATTTTTATTTGTGTGGTTTCTAAGAATGTCCTAACTTTGCTTCAAAACTTAGTTACAGTTGTGAGACAAAGACAGTCTACTCTTATGGCTAAGCTAGCTGATTTTTCAAAGTTAGATAAATACTTATGAGAATCCTAGGGTTGACCTAGATTTTCACTACTTCAAACAAGTTTCATCATGATTACCAATTCTTGGTAGTGCTTGAAAAATCTACTATTTACTCTCAGGGTATTATAAAGATTTTTAAGGGGAAACCAAATCTCTGATATGGTTAATAAAGCAGATGCTTTATGAACCAAATGTCTGATATTCAATAGTGTCCCCAGTGGAGTCGCCAGAAATGTTAGGAATCTGTAATTTATTAGCAAGATTGGCAGAGTCCAATTACAGAAACAACATTGTTTAAACCAAGTTTGGGATTCTACGATCTAGCCCTCCTGAATCCGGAGAGGGATCTCTCCAATAAGTGCAAAGATGGATATGTCTTTGAAGTTTGGGGTAACGATATTAGGCTAGTTATGAAGGCCGAGGGATTTGTTTGGTTTTGGATGGTTGAACATGATTTCTGTTAGAGGTGAAAAGTCCCGAAGGCAAAGAGTTCAAAAGTGAGAAGTTGCAAGCAAAAGAGTAAGTTGATCAAGAAGAAAGATGAAGGCAGTTTTTCAGTCCATTGGGCTATGGAGTCGTGAGAGGATTTAATTGAAACAATCAGGTTCAAGAGTGGTCTATGGGGCAAGTCATCTATGCCTAAGGATCTCTGTAAGGTTTGATTTATGGAATGGAAGGATACATCAAGAAAGGGAAATAAACAGATGTAGAAACAAAGAGCAGCCCAGGATCTGGTAAGTACTTTGAAACTAGCCAGCCTTTGACCAAGCACTTAAGAAAAACATGAAAGTAAACTAGTATCTGGTAAGTACTTTGAAACTAGCCAGCCTTTGATATACTTTCAATAGAAAACATATAAAACTAAGGTAAACTTGAAGGCAACCTTTGGAGTAGAGACTAGCGAGCTGGGCTCACCACAAATCCTCTCCTAGCTCTTCTTTACTTGGCTATTTCCAAGACAATCACAGAGATAACACAGAATGGCCTAAGATCTGGCAAGTACTTTGAAACTATCCATCTTTTAACACATTCTAAGGGAAACAATCAAACAGTTATGCAAACAAGACTGGGACCAGGGCTCACCATATCTTCCTCAGTTCATCTTCACACAACATATACTAAAAGTAACATTCGAAAATAATATTCAGCTAAGACAATAAGACGAGGGAACACCAACATTCCTATGCTTAAACTGAGTTAAGTCATTTTCAAATAACATAGTTGAAAGAAAACATTTAAATAAATATTTTTCAGCCAGAGAAGGTTACTGGTATACAGTAGGTCCCAACACTGTTTAAACTGTTCTTTACAGAAGAATATGAAACATAATGAAAACAGAAAAACAAATAACAAGTTACAATGAGAATAACATCACCATCAACATAGACCAGGATCCCATAAATCAGCTTGTATTGATGCTCCAAACCAGTTACAATCTTCAAGTCCAGTGTTTTAATTCATCTTTCTTTCATAACCTAACTTATCCGTTACAAGCAGAGCTCCAAGAGCCAGTGAATCACTATTTACAATCAGGAGTCTTCAGCTCAGTTACAATTACAATTCTTCAGCAATTACATCAACAACCAACCCCTCACTCATCTTCTACTGAAGTATTTATAGAAGGATGAGGAGGTGAGATCTGATAAAAGATCTCGAATACAATTAATACAGATTTAATGTCTTCTTGGCCTTTGGGAGGCTCAATGAAGAAGATTATAAGTGTTTCACTTGTATTAATTGATTTACACTTATGAATTAAGCTCGGTGGGAGCTTTTGTTGACCTTTGAGGCTCTGTGTGATGCTAGGGTTACTCTGCAGATATTCTTTCATTAATTTCCTAGAAAAAGTAACTCTTCGGTTGTGTCAAGGAAAAATATCTGATTCTGCTCAATAAATTCTGTTCCTGATTGAATACTTTGAGGCACAGGTGGCGCTTTAGTCACTAGGAGGAATAAATTTGCCTCCATTCGTGGCAGTGGAGGGTTTTCCTGATAAAACACTTTAGATTTTCCTTTAAATGGTGTTTTAGATTGGGGATTAGGCTTTTGATAACAGTCTTAGCCATAATCCCCATAAAACTGTCTTGAGTCATCATTCTGCTGCGCTTTTTCTTCTGCAACTGATACTCTTTCTCTATGCTTCATTTATGTTTTTCAGGTTTAACAGGGGCATACGGCACCAAAGGCTCATGAAACCTTGCTGAAAAACGTGTATCTATACCCTATGGACGATTTCTCTGATGTATTCGAAGGCCGGAGGATCGTCATCCTCGGCCTACGAAATTTCTTCATTTAAGCGGAAAAACATTAAACCCTGCAAAAACAAACAAATGTTACAAAATCCTGCGTTTATAGGTCAATCTACATCAAAGGATGTGCGGAGGAAGCAGGTTCGTTGGATGGCATCATCCAACGGTCAGGATTTAATCTCACAATGGTCGAAAAAGCATGGGGGAAGGAGGATTAGATCAGAGCCATTGATTCGCGCTGAGATCAACGGTCGGGAATGGGCAATGGAAAGTCAGCGGCGGGGAATCGTTGACTGGGCAACGGAATCGGGTGACGCAATATGGGTCGTCGATCTGCAGATCAGATCGACGGCGGGGATTTATTTTCTACTGTACAAGGGCCTATTTATCGCACGGGCACTTTGATTATACATCGGACACTTTCGAAGAGCGCTAACCCTTGGATGAGTGGGCCCAGATCGGACGGCGGAGATTGATTTCGCTGGGCATCCTGGTCCGAACTATAACGCGCGATGGATGACGGTTGCATGGCGGTTTTCAAATCGTACAAGGGACACGCATCACACAGCGTATGGAATCACTGGCCAATGGAAGAAAACATCTTTTGGCCCGTAGGCAGTGCGAAAGATACCGCTAGTTTTGAGCAAACAACGCACTAGAGGTAGGGACCACGGGAAGACGCGCTCTGCACCGTCCGATTTGCAGGGCAAATCGACGGTCGAGATCGCTCCATAATTCATACAGGTGAAAAACTTTGAAAATAAATTAAAACCCAAAAAACACAATTTACAAAGGTTTTAATGTTTTTGGGCAAAGGAGAAATTTGAAAGGGTAAGCGCCCGATGGGTTTAGCAGCTGGTTCTGCCGCTCGGGTGCATGGACGAAAAAGGGTTAGAGACTTTAGCCTGAGGGGGTTTAAACCCAGAACATAGAAAATACATATTTTCTATGGTTTTTGAATGTTTTTGAAGGAAATGAAGGTTTCGGTAAGGTTAAAAATTGGGTTTTTAACCTTATAAAATGAATTTTGGTGAGGGGAAAATAGCAGAAACATGGAAATGAGGGATTTTCATGGGGAATGGAGGGATAGAAGAGGAGGTTAGTTTTGAGGAGAAGGAAGGGGAAAGGGATGTTTGCAGCAGTATTTGACTTTGGATTGTTGTAGGATTTCAGAGGTTTTTAGGATGTAAAATAGCAATGTGGGAAACTAGACAGAGGCATGAGGCCTTTAAGAGTCTTCAAGAGCCAACAGTTTTTAATAGGGAAAAATTGTTCCTTGAAGGCTCAAAACATATTTAGCCACCTTTGGTATGATCAAATTTTACAGGTGGCTAACAAGATCCATGTGGTATTTTGTTTAGTTTTATTTTCTTCCCTTGTTCTCATATGTTAGAATGTTTTGTATATTTCATCCATCATTTCATGGCTATTGAATGAATGTTTTCAAGTTAGATGAATGAAATCCATAATTTCTATGCTCTTTTTTGGGTAAGCATTCATAATTTGTAATTGCTTCAGTTTAGAAAGGAGAGGTTTTTGTCCCTCATAGGTCAATAAAGAAAAAAATCCTTCATTTTTTACACAGGTATCATGGTTTAGGAGAAATTTTAAAAATACAGGTGCTACAAGAGGTTTGATGCACTTCTGGAGTGACCTTGGGAAAATCAATTCTTCTCATAGCTGGAGTGTCCAAATGACTTTCTTGATGAGTCAAATGAAAAATATACTGGAATAAATTTTCAATGAGCTATCATGATCTCAATTTTGAGTTGAGGAAGGCCTCCAAAAGTTTCTTGCACCAGCACTCTGCATTTTTTCACCCTCATTCAGCACTTTTTGACCAGTCTTGGTAAAATCAACTTTTGATAAGGTAAATCAACTCCAATCAGAAAAAAAGTATATTTGGAAATTATACTTCAAGTTCTTTCCAAAAAGCTATCATGGGCCCAATTTGGACACCGGGAAGGCCTCCAAATGTAGTCTTCAAAAATGTGTTGCACTGGCGCAACGCGTTTGCCAGTGGCACTGTGTCTTTTACTAATTTTTCCAAGGGTGCTGCGCTTTTTATTGGAGCCTCCAATAAAAAAAATTCCACCACCGTCACATTCAAAATGATTAAGGCATCAACCCTAGCGAGTTTTAGAAAATTTGGAGGAGAACTGGTCCCTCAGAAGTGAAAAAAACCACAAACTTTTCATGTTTCTGCCTTCTTTTTTACCTTAGGGCTGCGCTTTTCCCAGTCTTGGAAGATTCAATTTTTAATAGCGAAAATGAGAATAATTTTGGAAAATGGAGGCATATTTGGAAACTAGACTCAAAGGGATTTCCAATGAGCTATCTTGGAGCTTATTTGG
Source organism: Pinus albicaulis (assembly GCA_034641835.2). Lineage (NCBI taxonomy): Eukaryota > Viridiplantae > Streptophyta > Pinopsida > Pinales > Pinaceae > Pinus > Pinus albicaulis. The sequence goes on along the minus strand of CM076582.1, from coordinate 1,519,266,193 downwards.
ACACTGGGAAGGCCTCCAACTGTTGCTTACAAACGAGGCTATTTTTCCTGTCATGGCGCTGCGCATTTGCCAGGAAAATTGCATTTTTCACACTCTTCCGCAATTTTTTTATTTCACTCCATTTTGACTTTTTATATTGGGAAATGAGAAATTACTGATGTAAAATTTCAAGATAAATTTAAATGGCATGTTTTTATTGTTATCTAGGATAGATACGTTAGATAAGTCCTCTAGAGATCAAATGAATCAGTTTCCTCTCTTTTAGAGGCAAACTGTTGGGTCTTCCTAGTCTTTAGATTCTTGTTTGGGAGTAGGTGAAACTGATCCCTATCTCATGGATTCGACTCCTTGAGGCTAGGAATAGTTTTTTGAGGTCTATATGATTTATTTCCTCAGTCATTGCAATGGTGGGATTCACTTGGTGTTTTTGCTTCTCAAGAGACATATTTTTGTATCAGTTTTGGCCTGGACATTAATCAAATTTGCAGCTATTTTTATCGGATCCATGTGGTATTGTGTTTAGTTTCAATTTCTTCTCTTGTGCTCATATGTTAGAATTTTTTTTATATTTCATCCATCATTTCATTGCTATTGAATGAATGTTTTCAAGTTAGATGAATGAAATCCATAATTTCTATGCTCTGTTTTGGGTAAGCATTCATAATTTGTAATTTCTTCAGTTTAGAAAGAAACCATGAATTCACCATGATCTTTCTAGATCCTCACCTGCCTTGGTCAGCCCACCCATCGAAACCCTAAAGTGCTAAACATTTTACCTACCTTTCTCCATATAACACCCTACAAATCTTAACCTAATTTCCTTGCCTTGACTGTTTGACTCCTCCTGATCCAACAAAACCCTACAAAATCAAAATCAAAACCCTGAGGTACTATACCTAGCCTAATATCTTCTTCCCTTAGTCATTTTTACTATGATCTATATGGAGAGAGCCCTCTCCTAGCCTAATAGGGCTAGCTACTTGGCTAAGCGTGGTTTAAGGTTACCTCGGAATTGCCTTTCTCAGCCTAAGGTTAAATCCGAGTGATAACATTTTGGCGACTCCACTGGGGAAGAAAAATTAAGAACAAAAAGATAAATCTTCCCTGGAAAAGAACGACAAATATTAGATCTAAATGTTGATGGTGAACAATAGTTGGACACATATGAAGGCTGAACCATTCACCTGGCGACTCCATTCACTGAAAGATCTAGAAAACCAACACTTCATGGTGACTCCACTGCATGAAGAACAATAGCTTCAAGCATTTTCAAGATGGAAATTTTTGCAAGAAGGTATGCTCCCATGAGTCGGGATCACATTCTAGGTTTCCCAAATAAAATGCTTAAGGTAGATTGGCAAAGGAATTTTCCTATGTTTAAAGATGATGATAGGAATGATGTTTCTTTACATCTGGTTAATTTCACATGCATACATGCAAGTTGAAGTTTTAATTTCCTGAATATTGTCTCTTAAAGATGTTCATGGCTTCTCTTGAAGGAAAAGCGTGATCTTGGTATGAAGGTTTGCCACCTGCCAGTATTTTTTCTCTTAGAGTTTTCCATTCAATATTTTATGAAGAATAAAAGGATTCATACCCTTCTTTTTCTTTGGTTAATAATTGTGGTGATATATTTGAGGTTTTCATTCAAAACCTAGAGGATTCTTATGATGATAATGAGTTCATGGATGAAGAGATATTGGAAGCTTTGCATGAAAATCCTTTTCATCACCAAAAAGAGCAAGTGTTTTCTCTCATGCAAGAAAAAGATGACGTATATTGTCTTGATGTTCATGAATATTTCCCACAGGAGACAATTCCTACAGCAGTACAACAAGTTGATCAGCCAAAGGTTAAAGAAGATATTCAACATCCTTGTCAATCTTTAGGAGAGAAAGAAGACAATTACTATGTTATCAAAAGAAGACAAAAATTACTTTCTCCTCTGTATGAAGATGAGATAAATTAGCTCCTAAAAAGTCATATTACAACCCAAGCTAATGTAGGTTTTCCAAGTTCACATAATCAAGAAAGTATTGGTAAAACTTCTTGCATTTTTGAAAATGAAAATCTAAGTTTAAATGAGGACAGTCCTGAAACTAGATTTATAGATCATCATGAAGAAAGACAATCTCCTTTTTCAATGTTCATATTTGATGAAGTTTCTCCTCAAACTGATTTTCCTAAGTATGATAAATCTGAAAATAATTTTGATGAGGAGCTTGACGAAACTATACAGGAAATTGATGTGAGTAAACCAATTTATGATGATGATTCCCGGAAAGGAGATCAGCTAGTAGGTAGTGTTTTCTGTCATGAAAATGATAGGGCTATCATGTTTGATAATCCTGAAGAATGTTTCTTGTTTAAGGATGACTTAGACTATGCATTTAAGGTATGTGAACCAGAGGGAGAGAGTATTCCAGAGATAGAATCAGAGTTACCCATGCTTGAGGAATTTTCCTCCAACACTCAGATAGCAAAAGGTTATACTTCTCTATGCCTTTCTATGGATCAACAAACAAGTGTTCTTTCAGATTAGAATGAAGGGAGTACTGGTATTTTTGTTGTTGGATCTCAAGACAAGGTAATACTTCAGGATTTTTAAAATCCCTTCAGTAGTATTTTGCAAGCATTCGAGAAGATGAATGTTTTTTTGTTTGTTAGCATAAGCCTTGGTTTCAATTTTTATTGTGAGTTGCCTACATGTACATTATTCTTCCTGCTCGAGGAAAGGAACAGAAGAAATTTAGTAAGTAGCCATCTCCTGGATTGGTTATACTTGAAGGATCATTTCACCTAATTGGCAACTGTACACCAGATTAGAGTAGGTTGGTATAATTTGAGATTGCTTTATTTTATCTTTAGCAAGTGTTGATAGGATTCATCAAGGTTTGAAGCCCAAGGTGAAGGCCCTAAGGATTTGATGATCTATTAGTGTGGGTTGAAGTTTGTAGTATGTTTTCAGTTTTATTTTTAGTTTCAGTTTATAGATTGGACTCCATTTCCCAAAGAATAGGCACTTGGTCCATGGTGTTCTTGGCACCTCCCAAGGAGCTACCATCCCCAGCTGGAGCCAATGTTAGTGTCAGTATTTGCATACTTCCACCAGGGATCAAAATGCATTTTGCATGTGCATCTCAGGTGTCCCACTCTAAATAATTTTAAATCATTCCATTAGGTCATGATATAAAATTGTTCCACTGGTGGTTGTCCTGGTCAAGTGTCCCATTTTCCTTCACAAGTATATGCCTACTGACCCTCTTCCATGTCTTCATCATGTTCAAGACAAGTCTGCTCTCATTCCACTTTTAGTCAATGTCACTCATTGATTCAGTTTATTTAATTTCTCATTAGGTCACTGAGGTTTCATTAGGTCAAATCATTGCATTGTCTCATTTTCAATAAAGGGCAGCAGAAGGTGTGAAGGTGACCCATAATAAACTCATGATTTGCTTCAGTCAGTTCAAATGTAATAAGTATTAAGTCTCCAAAAGGTTGTCAAATCATAAATCCTCATGCAAACACATCAAGTTTCAAATACAACAAGTTTCTAATTCATCAGTTTATCAAATTTCAAAGGGAGTAGTCTTTTCCCAAAGGTACCCAAGTCATCATTGTTCACAAGCACTAAACCCTAATTTCCTCTCCCACTAAGCTAGGGTTTGCTATGAAAAAGAGGCATATGATCAGAAAATCAATAAGGTAGGTCATATAAGTAAGCATTAGTTCATTCAAACTCATAAAAATCATGTCTCCATCATTTTCCAACAAATCATTCCAAGAGTCATGCCATTTGCCACTCATAGGGCCAGTTTCGCTTTAAACTATGTTTTCGACCAAACAAAGATGAATTTGAAAAAAGTGAGAGAGGTTTCTATCCCTAATAGGTAAATAAAGAAAAAAATCCTTATTTTTTCATACAGGTATCATGGTTTGGGATAAATGTCAAAAATACAGGTGCTACAAGAGGTTTGATGCACTTCTGGAGTGACCTTGGGAAAATCAATTCTTCTCATAGCTAGAGTGTCCAAATGAATTTATTGATGAGTCAAATGAAAACTAGACTATAATATATTTTAAATGAGCTATCATGAGCTCAATTTAGAGTTTAGAAAGGCCTCCAAAATTTTCATGCACCAGCACTCTGCATTTCTGCACCCTCATTCAGCGCTTTTTGACCAGTATTGGTAAAATCGACTTTTGACAAGGTAAATCAACTCCAATCAGAAAAAAAGGTATATTTTGAAAGTATAATTCAAGCACCTTCCAATGAGATATCATGGGCCCAATTGGGACACTAGGAATGCCTCCAAATGCAGTCTTCAAAAATGTGTTGCACTGGCATTGCACATTTTCCAGTGGCGCTGTGTGTTTGACTGATTTTTCCAAAAACGCAGTGCCCTTGGCACTGCTATTTTTATTGGAGCCTCCAATGGACAAATTTCCGCCACCATCATGTTCAAAATTATTAAGACATCAACCATAGCAAGTTTTAGAAAATTTGGAGGAGAACTGGTCCCTCAAAAGTGTAAAAAACCACCAAATTTTCATGTTTCTGCCTCCTTTTTGACCTTGGCGCTGCACTTTTACTAGTCTTGGGAGATTCATTGTTTGACAGGACCAATGAGCATAATTTTGGAAACTGGAGGAATATTTAGAAACTAGACTCAGAGAGATTTCCAATGAGCTAATCTTGGAGCTGATTTGGACACGGAGAAGGCCTCCAAAAATTGCTTGCAAAAGAGGGTATTTTTCTTGTCAAGGCACTGCGCATTTGCCAGGAAAATTTCAATTTTCACAGTCTTCAGCAATTTTTTTATTTTCACTCCAGTTTGAATTTTTATCTTGGGAAATGAGAAATTACTGATGTGAAAGGTCAAGATAAGTGTAAATGTCATGTTTTTATTGTTATCTAGGTTAGATACATTAGATAATTCCTGTAGAGGTCAAATCAATCAGTTTCCTCTCTTTTAGAGGCAAATTGTTGGGTCTAAATAGTCTTCAGAATCTTGTTTGGGAGTAGGTGAAACTAATCCCTATCTCATGGATTCGACTCCCTAAGGCTAGGAAGAGTGTTTTTGAGGTCTATATGATGTATTTTCTTAGTCATTGTAATGGTGGGATTCACTTGGAGTTTTGGCTTCTCAAGAGACATATTTTTGTATCAGGTTTGGCCTGGACATTAATCAAATTTGCAGCTATTTTTATGATCCATGTGGTATTGTGTTTAGTTTCAGTTTCTTCTCTTGTGCTCATATGTTAGAATTTTTTTTGTATTTCATCCATAATTTCATTACTATTGAATGAATGTTTTCAAGTTAGATGAACAGAATCCATAATTTCTATGCTTTGTTTTGGGCAAGCATTTATAATTTGTAATTTCTTCAGTTTAGAAAGAAACCATTAATTCACCATGCTTTTTGTAGCTCCTCACCTGTCTTGGTCATCCCACCCATCGAAACCCTAAAGTGTTAAACATTGTATTAGGTCCCTGTAATTTTGCAAATTGGCAATGACCAAATGAACAAGGGTAACATCAAATCAATCTTTGGAGTCCTAGAACCTAGCCTTCATGGACTCAGAGAGGGTTGTCTCTATATTTGTGTGAAAGATGTAACTTTTATTATTTTAGGGTTTTGATTTTAGAATATTTATAAGGATTAGGGTTTTTTTGTTTCTTTGGTTGGTTGGATAGGTTGTCAAGAAGAATAGGTAGAGTAAGGGAAAATCAATCCATTGGGCTATGGAGTCTATAAAGGTTTTGAAAAGTACAACAATAGGTCAAGGGTGTTTCATATGGCATGTTAACAAGGCCAAATGGATCTAAGTAGGTTTAGTGAGTGTGAAATGAACATGAAGTTATGAATGCAGTAAGTTCAAAGGGAAATTAAGGATTCTTCAATATACTAGAAATAAGAAAAGCTTTTAGGATGATAGAATAGTAAAACTTGAAGAGAAATGAAGGATTCTTCAACTATACTTTTGCTAAACAAACCTCAAAACAACAAATAAGTAATCCTAGAGAGCAGTTAAGAATTCTCTGAACATTACCTTCAAACAAAGATATCTTTTAACATGACATTTTAGTGAAACTAAAGAGCATTTAAGGACTCTTTAATTAAACTTCGAGGAAGAAAACATAGAGATCAAAGGAGGAATACAGAATTAGGGTGCCAAGAAAGCATATCCTTCTCTAAAATGTATGTCCTATGATCAAAGAAACCATGAACATAATGAAAATTGAAGTAAATAAATGCAAGAGTGGAAATACATCACCATCTAACAGAACTCATGAATCATAGGAATGTGCTTAATCCATTGATGTTCAATCCAAATCAATCACAACACACCAAATCCAATTTCTTCAATAAACTCAGAGTCTGTATCATATTAAGCTCAACAACCAACCAACATGTACAATGAGGCCTCCATGCAGTATTTAACTATAAAAAGAGGACCAAAACACTAACTAGGGTTTCCAAAATTTCATTAATACATCATAAATTCCATTTTTGTCCAAAGAGACCATGCAAGGCCCAAGGCACAAAATATCTAACTTAATAAATGCAAAATAACTTCAAACATAAATTTTGAGCTAACTAGGAGTGATTTGCCTCAAAATTCCTCAAAAATATCTTTTTTCAATAACTTTGTGTGTTTTCTTGACTTTTCAGGCAAGGGCGTAGCACTGAGGTCCAAGGGTGCATCGCCAGGCCAAGGGCATAGCGCCAGCACTAGGAAAAATGGCTTGTTTTATAACCAAGACTTGGAGGCCTTCCAGGTGTTCAAATGAGCTCCATGATAGCCCATTGGAAATCTTGTCTTGTTTAATTTCAAAAAACACATTTATTTTTCTTATTGGACTCCACTTGCTTGCTAAAAAATGCAATCTCCCAAGACTGCTCAAGGTGCAGCGCCAACTCTGAAAATAGGGCAGAAAGGTGATTTTTTGGGTGTTTTTGGCACTTTTGGAGGACCATTTTTGCTCCAAATGAGTTGAAATGTTCTGTGAGTGATTTCCTTGGCAAGATTAACACAAAAAATTAAATCATTCCCTATTGAGTGTCCCAAAAAAGATCCCAGTGCCAGTGGTGCTACACCTTTGGCCCTTCAAAACAGTCAAAAACCAAAATTTACAAAGAGATGCCAAAATTTGAATTTTCCTTGCTAATTATGTTTGGGATGCCTCTAGGGATGCATCAGCAAGTATTTAAAGGTTTTCTTTGCCATTTTCCTCCTTGAGGGCTTGAATATGTGCAAGGGCTCTTCTAAGCTTGGCCTTGCAATCTTGTTTCTTAAGGCATAATGCCTTGCCATCTTCTTTTGGAGGTCAAGGTCCCTCTTGGTCTTATACAAATAACCCTCCAAGTGTATGTTTTCCCTCTCTAGCTAAGTTCCCAATAATTTTCTATTTCCATGGCAAGCAGCTCAGTTGGATTGAGCTGCTCTGCCAATGCTATCTCTTGTTCCTTCTCCCTTGCTAAGGACTTCTTCAAGCCAAATTTCCTTGGACTCTTCCTAGGAAGTTGCTCTTCCTCTTCTTCAGTGTCATCAGGAGTGCCCAAGACCTCTTATATCTTTTCCTTTGTCTTTGCAGCCTCTTTTTGGGCTCTGATAGCTCTAATCTCATAGATGGCCTTCCGTACTCCAACTTCTTGTTTTCAACCTCAAAATATTGAATCACATTCCTATCCCTACGTATATTGGCATGCAAATATTTAATTTGGGCATCTTTGCTTTTGAGCAACATGCTTTAGACTAATGCCTTATTTTCATCATCACTGTCAACATAAATGAGTTTAAATTCTTGTTCAGTCTCATGTTTTTCTTCTTCTTCATCAGCAATGACCTTTTCTTTGCCTTTGTCAAGCTTCTTAGTTGATGTGGAAGGCATGTCCCCTTGCCTCTTGAGGGCATCAAACAAATGGCTATTTCCTCTTTGGTAGGTCAAATAAGAAGGTTCAATTTTGATCATTTCAGTGCCTTCACTCTTGTTGCCATCATGACTGCCATCATCTTGGTATCCTCACTGTCCTCATGGATCTTATGAGAATTACTTCTTTCTGCCTCACTGCCCTTATTTGATCCACTAATGTGTGCCTCATCACTGTTATCATTGCTTTTTGACCCACTTTCGTCATGCTCATTGCTATGTGCTTCATCATTATTTGCCTCACTACCATCTTCTTCATTATTTTCTTCTTCATTTACATTTGTCTCACTAATGTCTTGGCTTTCTGACCTATTCTCATCATCATTTATGCTCTATGTCTTATCACTGCCAACATAATCATTGATTATCTCTGCCTTATTGTTGTATGTCTCACCGATATCTGCCTCCTCATTTCCTTCTTCTTCATTGTTGTTTTCCTTAATACTGTGAGCTTCACTGTGCTCTTTACTTCTCTCTGACCCACTGCTATCATGGCTCATTTCCTTGTTGCCTTCTACATCCTCACTGATATTTCCTCATTGACATCAACCTCATTTTCCTTATCCTCTCTACTATGTGTTTCATAAATATTTTCCTCACTATCATCTTTGCTGCTTTCTTCATTTCTCTCATCACCAATGCTATGTGCCTCACTGTTTTCAGACTCATTGGCATATTCTTCCTTATTTCTTGATTCATCATTGCTTGATTCATTATTTCCCTCTCCCTCATTGAAATTTGATTTCTCATTGTCATTTCCCTCATTGTCTAATGCATTGTGAGAGGGTGATGAAGGAGGGTTTTCCTAAGGTGAAGGAATATGTGTGGATGGAGAAACATGATCAACAGGAGGTGATGGAGGAGTAGGGATAGGAGTATGAGCTGATGAAGGCATATTTTGTTGAGGATGGGTTTGTGGATTAGTGAACACCTCATTGGCAATGAAGGTCTCCCATGGAATGCCCTTCTGCTACAATTGATTCATAACAACCATCTTGATCAAATAATTACGAAAAATGCTTTGCATCTGCTGAGGATAGTCTCTCTTTTGTACAATATAGAAAATTTTATCAATTCTTATGTAGAGTTAATAGGACAGGTGAAGTGTCCTTACCTTAGTAAAGTGCATAAGTAGCCTAATGTGATAGGAGTAAATCCTGGAGAACCTTCCCTCACATGTAAAATATTGCATATTGATCCTCATCATAGGTGCATATCTCTCCAGCAAATGTTAGAAAGGAAAGATGGATTTGCAGTGGTCTTTGTATCTAGGCTTTAGTTAAGGTTCAAAGTACCTCATGTCAAGATTTGCTTGCTTGAACCATTTCTCCCCTACACTAGGTATGCATGTGGCATTATCAATAGCATTAGTATATAATTAAAAGGTGACCCCTACAAGGTTAACTTGTTTGTCATGCAAGTTAATGATGAATAGCCTAGATAGCTCAGGGTGGTTTTGCACCCGCTGTACCCTTTCGCAAAAATCATAGCATCCTACATGTTGAAAGCAAGAAATAGTTAAGGGAGACGCCATTAGATCTATGGTGTTGAGTGTTTCAAATCTATTTATCTTTCCACCTTTTTTTTCATGCCTCCTTGGCATTTGGCCTTCTCCACCACTACTATTGTCCTCTCTTTCTGACATTTTGACCACTCTACCTCTGAAATCCTAGCATAGCTATGAAACTGATATGGAAAAGGGTAATGGAATGGTGTTGAAAAAGGTAGCTCTATAAGTGAATGAGATGAATGAGTGAGGGTATATGTATATTAGGCTAAGTGAGAGGCAAAACCCAATGACAACCTCAGCTGCTTGTTTAAACTCTGTGTTGAAACTCCTTGCACTAATGTAAAACTGATAGGAATGAGGGCATGTAATGTCAATCTGTTTGTAATGTAAGGGAATGAGTGTTATGTCAAGCCTTGATGGATGAAAAAATTTAAGCCAATGCAACCACATTAATTTCACCTCATGTCTAGACTGATATTCTTTATGGGTAGATGAAATGAGGTTTAAGTAGTGACTTCAAGCATGATTCTTTAGGTTTTTATCCTTAGGGTTTGATTTCATCCAATTTAGAGCATTAAAATGCTGGAAGATGTGGCTACAGTATCCAATTACCTATTACCAATGCTTTTAATACCCTAGGTAGAGATTTGGAGGCGCTTGACTTGATTTGGAGGGTTAATTTGCTTGGAGGGCCCTCCTGTCCAAGCGTGCAGTGCCTAGGCCAAGGGCGCAACGCCAAAGGAAAGCTTACTGTGGGTGTCGGGAAAGGGCGCAGCGCCTTTCCAGGCTTGTAGCACCACGTTCTAGGCACACAACGCCTTAGCAATTTGTATGGGGAGAAAACGCTAAACACGTAGTGCTGGTTTCCAGGGGCGCAACGCCAACCTGAGTGCGCAGCGCCACAACACTTAGCCCAATTTTGACTTGAAATACTGAAAAAAATTCGCTCCGTGAATTATTCTAATCCTTTGCAAGGGCACAATGTTTTGTTTGAAGTGTTTATATGGGCTTTATAGGCTTGGAATTTGATTTCTCTTTTTAAACCCACTTTCTAAACTTTAAGAGTATTTTTCACTAATGCTCTTTTAGACCTTTTGCCTTGTAGGTGACTAATTGATGAAACTTACCTTTCCTTTGATCTTATAGCCTTCACATTTTAACCATTTTTTGATGATTCGAAGACCTTCTGTGGTTTCCATTATGAATTTCAACTCAATCTTTCATCCTTTCTCACTAACCTTTTGACATTGTTTGCATGCAGGTGACTGAGATGATGAATTTGACTTCTTCCTTTAGTCATGGAGGCATGAAAAAATGATCTTCACACCTTTGGGACTCAGACACAAGGAAACACCTTCATGACTCTCCTTTTCTTGCACCATATAGTTCAAACCATGCTTCTTACCTTCTTTGGCCACTTCTGATTTGCAGGTGTCTGAAAACACTAACTTGGCCTTATCTTAGTGATACTCTTCACACTTTTGCTATTTGATGCATGACATATTTATTTTGACCATTTGTGATTCACACACAAAGTAACACCTTCAAAAACCCTTTTATTCTCACTATGAAACTCAACTTATCTCTTTTTCTCATTTATTCATGGCAAGCTCATTAAACACCTCTGAGAGAATTTCTCATAGCAGCACTTTCAAATATTTTTTTCTTGCATCATGGATTTTTTTACCTACACTTTGTTCATTTAGGCATGGCAAACTCATTTTTTCCAATTCCAGGATCTGAACATAGTGGCATCTTCAGAATCTTCCTTTGTTTTCATCATGGAGTTCAACTCACGATTTTCACCTTCTTTGGCCACTTCTGATTGCATGTGCATGAAAACATTGATTTTGACCTTTTCTTTTTCTTTTGAGGCATGACACACTTATTAAAAAGCTTTGAGAGGATTTATCATAGTAGCACTTTCAAAACCTTCTTCTGTCTGCACCATGGAGTTTCAAACCATGTTTTCACCTTCTCTTACCACTTTCCCAAAACCCTAGATGTTTGGAGTGTTTTAAGACAAGCATCAGTGTTGTCTTTTAAGTTCTCTATAGCCCTTTCAAGTTCATTCATTTATTTCTAGTTCACCTCACCCTTTTCCCTATCTCATCAATAATCTCTGAAAGACTTTTCTTGATGTTTGGTTTTTGGTGTACCTCCTCCATGGTTGTTTCTTCATTTGATCACTGCTTGGCAACCCTGCTGGACCTTCAAGCTCAAAACACCCTGATTCTCTAAAAGAACAAGTGTTTCCTGTGTTCCTTGCTTCAAGATGTATTCATTTAGGAACATACCATTTACCTTATCAAGACCTTCTGCTGATGGAAACTTCAACACTCCTGCAGAAGTGCCAAGTTTTCTTATTCTCCTCATGTGCAAACTCTGAGACTGATAGGGTAGTCTTCTTTGGAAAATTTCAGGTCTTCCTTGAATAACCATGTGCTGAACTTCTATTACATCTGAGCCATATTCTAGCATAAGAAAAATAGTGTTTGAAACATCAATGATAGCCTTACGACCTGTGAAACCCTAATGACCTAGTGGGAGGGTCCTTTGACCATGATCTTTGACTGAATATTGGCTTGGAGGCTTCAAGTGAAAAACAGAGTATTTTTCAAAGTGCTCTATTGAAGATCCAAAATCCAATGTACTTGATTTATCTAAAGATCCTACGGATATAGTTTTGAGACCATCAATGCTTGAGGAAATTGGGGATCATGGGAATGAGTTAGGCTATAGGTAACCGTAGATGGAAAGTGGATTTATGGGAAAGGGAAAAATAGAGTAATGAGGTCATAGGTAGGAAAAAGGATGGAGATGAGAGGCACAAGCCATTAAGGAGTCTTTTAGGAGTGGCAGGGTGACCATGAAATTGCAAGGTTGATAGAATAATGAAAAATTTTCTATAAGGATAATGAAGGAAGTGAGATTTGTAAAACTCACAATTTTCAAAGAATGTTATTTTTAGAAATCTAGAACCAATCTATAGTCATCTACCAATAGTGAAAAATATTGATGACTAACATTGGCTCCACTTGGGGAGGGGATATCCTTTTTAGGAGGTGTCCAGGACCTCAGAGTTCAGATCTCTGATTTTTGAAGATCAGTACCTTACTTGTACTTGGAATATCCCTCTTCCTTCATTTGATGATGTTCTCTTGAAGCTATGATCTCAAAAATCTGAAAAGACATGATTGCTTCAATATCAGTTCTACCTACCCATCTTATTTTGCCTAACATTTTTTATTCTTTTGGGTGCACTTGGACTGGAAACCCTTGACATTATTTTCTTTTAAAAGCATAAAAAACTATCTGTTTGTACCATTATGTCATCCAAAAGTTCATATTAGGCTAATGAACTCTCTTATTCTCAACCTAATCTACCTATCTGCCAAGGTTAAGCTGTTTGACAGATTTTCATTCTCTAACATAATAACATGAAATTTAAAACATGATCAAACCAAGTTTAAGCAATATAATTTGTCATGGGTTGTGGCATTTTGGAAAAGCTGCACACAAACTTTATTTTTTTACAAGCAAAACTAAAAACTTGAGGGATAATAATTTGGAGTTTGTTATGCATCCCTCTCATTTTCTGGTTTAGATTTAAGCTTTTAGAACCAACATCTTTTCCTAATCTAATCTACTGACAAGACAATTTTACATGGTTTGGAAAATATTTTTTCAATAACCTATCAGCATAAATTTAAAACATGTCCAATCATGATTAGGCTAAATGATTGGACAAGACTCCCATTTCTTCAACATGAGTGGCATTTAGGCTTGCACACTTTCAGCAATACTCTTTTTGGTATGGGGTTGTACCTCTTCTTTTTCCTGCCCTCTTTTTCTTCTTTTCTCTTTTTTCGTATTTTCATTTTTTTGATCTTTCATCAAGCAATGTTATGTACAATGAATGAAAGCTTTAAACTAGTAATTTTAACAAAAATAGTTCTTGAGAATCCTTCCATTGACAGGACCTCCAAATAACTCTGTTCCATCTAGCTCTTGTAAAAAGAATGCATTGTTACCTCTAATTGAATGGATGATGTATGGACCCTTCCACAAATTTTCAAATTTTCCATGCTTGCCTTTGTCTTCTCTCCTTGAATCCCACTTCAGAACTTTGTCTCCAATCTGGAAATCATTGGCTTTGGTCCTTCTATCAAAGATCTTCTTTATGTTCTCTTGCACTGCTTGTGTTCTATTGTAAACTTCTTCCCTTGACTGCTACAAATGAATGGTTTGGTTCAGCCTCCTTTGCATATCATTTTTTTCTGATTGTACCTCTTGAAGAAGCTTCATAACTAGAACTCCCAAGGATGTTGGGAAAACTACATCCATGCCATACACTAGCTGATAGGGAGACATGTTAATTGATTTCTTGGTTGTTATTCTATCATCTCATAGTGCATGTACTAGTTTACTATGGCATGAATTTTTGTTCTCTTCCAGCAGCTTCTTGATGATATTCACCAAAATTTTGTTATAGGACTCACCTAACCCATTACCTTGAGGGTAATAAGCTGTAGAGTGCCCTAGTGTGATATTATACTTGTAGAAAAAGTAAACCATTCTCTTGGACTTAAACACAGCAGCATTATCGGTGATGATATTTTTAGGACAGCCAAATCTGGACAAGATGTTGGTTTCAAGGAATTTGATGATTACTAAGTAATTGTAATTCCTAGAGGGGATGGCTTCTATCCACTTGGTGAAATAGTCAGTTGTAGTAAGGATCCACTTGTGTTGGGCAGATGAGGCAGGGTCGATTTCTCCAATGAAATCTATACCCCACTGTTGAAAAGGAGTTTCAACAGTGATAGGATGCAAAGGTAAAGGAAGAAGCTTTCTCTTCCAGTCAAATATTTGTTATGTATGGCAAGTTGCAACTACCTTGTGGATATCAGGGAAAAGAGTAGGCAAATAGTAACCAGCTCTAAGGATTTTGTTGGTAGTGGTTTTCAGTAGAGATGACCTCCACACTCTCCTTCATGAAACTCATGCATTATTCTATATGCACCATCTTCAAGTAAACATTTAAGCAAGATACCAACAGAATTTTTCCAATAAAAAGCTCTATCTAGAATGCAGAAATTTAAAGCCTTTTGTTTCAAAAATCTAGCTTTTTTTTGGATAAAGCAAGAGGAAATTTTAGATTAACATGGACATACAATATATCAGCATACTAGAGTGAGTTCAGGAATGTTTCTTCAATGGGTGGATTCACCAGTTCCTCGTGTTCATCCAAAGAATGTATCATGTTTATGTCTAGTGCTTGAAAATTTGCTTCAGCCATGAGTTTGGCAAGTCCTTGTCCTCTGATTAGTTTAGTGGACCTGATTTCTAGATCATATTCTAAGATGATAGCAATCCACTTGCACCTTTTACTATTAGGGTCCTGATTTAGAATGTCCTTAAAAATTGTATGTGGAACAAAAGCAATGACATGGGAGTGAAAAATGTAAACTCTGAAATCTTTCAATTCTTTGATCAAGGCAAAGGCCTATTTCTCCATGATGTTATATTTCAGAGGTGCATCTCTTAATGCCTTTTTGAAGAAATCTATGGGTTTTTTTTATCCCATCATGTTCTTTTGTAGCAATACTGCAGCAACAATGTTTTCTGATGCAAAGGAGAAGATGAAAAAATCCTTGGTAAAGTCAGGGCTGATTAGAACTGGTGTTTGAGTAAGTGCTTGTTTTATCAGTTCAAAGGATTGTTTGGATTTTGTGGTACACTTGACTCCTATTTCTCTTTTCAGCATGTTTGTGATGTTTCTTAGGAGTTAAACAAGGTTTGGTATGAGCCTTCTTAGGAAGTTGATATTTCCAATGAAAGATTGCAGCGCTTTAATGTTCCTAGGGTGGCTGATCTGTAATATACCTTCAATATTTTTTGGGTCTATCTTAATCCCTTCTTCCAATATGATGCGACCTAATATTTTTCCTTCTTGAAGACCAAACAGATTTTTCTTAGGATTCAAAGATAGACCATTCTTCCTACATTTCTCAAAGACCTTTCTCAAGTGAACTAGGTGTTCTCCATCAGTTTTAGAATAGACAATGATGTCATCAAGGTATATCACTATGAAGTAACCTATGTCTTCATAAAAATCTATTTCCATGGCTCTTTGGAAAGTGGCCTCCGCATTCATTAACCCAAAAGGCATTTTGACATACATGAAGGTGCTCCAAGATGTTGTGAAATCGATTTTGTGCTGATCACTTGGAAGTACTAGTACCTGATTATACCCTGAAAATCCATCAAGTAATGATATTCTTTTAGAGCCTACCACCCTTTGCAATATTTGATCCATCTTAGGTAAAGGGTAGTTGTCTTTTAGGGAGGCTTTGTTTAAGTTTCTAAAGTCTATGCATAGCCTAATCTCCCCTTTTTTTCTTACCAATACAAGGTTTGAAACCCATTCTAAGTACCTGAGTGGGACTATGATTCCAGCATTATACATATTCTTTATTTCCTTCTCAACTAAAGGCACTAGGATGAGGTTTATTCTTCTCAATTTATTCTTAAATGGTTTCTGGTTTTCCTTGAGAGGAATCTTTTGTTGAATAATTCTTGTGTCATAGGACTTCAAGTCCTCATAACCCCATGCAAAAACATCCTTAAATTCTTTGAGAAGCTCAATGTATTTCTATTTTATGTGAGGTGGCAGAGTTTTGGACAACTTTATCATTTTGGGTTCTCCTACACTGTCTATGTTGCATTCTTCAACATCAGTCTTAGTGGATTCCATTTTTGGCTTCCTAGAAACATCATTGAAATCAAACATCTCTTCTAAGGGGGCAAGACCTCTTGGTAATGAGTTACCTTTGCATTGCAATACCTCAAGGTCTTTTGACCTAAATCTTCAAACAATTCTGCCTTAAGAGGATGTTCAAGTAGATTTATATCAATAATACAAGGCAGCTCTGTTTTGTGGGTTTGTTCTTTAGCAAAACAATATTGTTGATGGTTTAAGTTTGACTTTGACATTTCAAATTTGGTTTTGGGCTGCAAGAAGTCTTCAATATGTTTTTCATTTTCAAATACTTGATAATAATCTATGTTAATAGGGATTGCTGGTCTACACTTTACCTTTACTATGTATTGTTCATTGGTATCAGGTATTTGGCAAGTGTTGGCAGCAAAGGCAAGTTCATTGGCAAGGTTGTTTTGAGCTCCAGGGATAGAGGTAAGTTCCTACTTATCAAAAAATTTCAGGAGGTCTAAGGCAACATTCCTATATTCTCTTAGCCTAGCATTCTTGTCTAAATACTCTCCTTTGACTTGCCTAATGATCAGCTCAGAATCTCCTTGAACAAAAATATTCTTAGCTCCTATGCTTTTTAGCAAATGTAAACCAAGGAGAAGAGCCTCATACTCTGCAATATTGTTTGTACATTGAAAATATAGCTTTTAGGAATGACCTTCATTGTTGGTTTGTATCCAAACACCTGCTCCTGAACCAGGTTTTCCACAAGAGCCATCAAATATCATGTTCCAAAGTGTTTCAATTTCATATTCATGATTATGTTGTTGTTGAGGGCTGCTAGAGTTTTGGTTGTCATGTTCTTCATTTTGTGTTTGGTTTGAGTGTTCTGATAGGCCTAGCTCTTTCTCATTTCATTTACTTGTTCATTAATGTCATCTTCATTGTACAAGATGAATGAGTCAAGGTATGAATGGATAGAATAGAGAGGGGTGTTGTTTGGCCTATCTTGGCTGCTTACGATGTATTTCATTTGAGATTCCCGGTACAATCTCCTTGCTTGGTTAAAGACTAGGATTGTAGCATATGTCATGTCCATTTGGAGGTTTCCTTGGATTTTGGCTCCCCACAATCTAGATAAAAGCATGCCATACTTCGAGGGAGTGTCAGCCACCACAATGTCCATGACTAGGATTTTAGCAGGTATTTGTGCCATATTGACACATAGATCTTTGATTAGGCCTAAACACTTAACTCAACTCGAATCGAAAGAGTATAAGTCTTTGTAAGGTTTGGTTATTTTGAGGCCTAATCTCTCCATCACTACCTTTGGCATGAGATTGTGTGAGGCACAGGAGTCTAGCATAGCATTGTGCAAGATTTTGTCATGAATGTTTAAGTTGACATAGAATGGAGGGACAAATCCTTCTTGATATTTTCCCTCTACCTCAGGTCCAAACAACATTTCTATCTTGTCATTAGTTAGATTCAGAGTGTCGGTGTCATTTCCTATGTTAAAAACTTTCAAAACTTGCGACCTATATACATCTTGAGTTACCAGTTCAGTAAAAGGTATGGTTATTTTGATCCTGGCAATATCTCCCTCAAAACTGAAAGGTGTTGGTGTTTTTGGAATATTTACATCATTTTTATCACACAGAGTCTTTTCAGCTACTTTGGTTTGCTGATTTTTTTTAGGAATGTCATTTAGAGCAATTTTTCCAAGGCCACCAGTTTATGTACTAGGGCAGCTTTGGTCACCATTTGATTTGTTGGTTTTGTCTTTGTTTTGATTGGGAGTCTTAGCCATCATGTTGGTGTTTTCTACTGTCTTTTTAAGGATGTTTTCATGGGTTTTCCTAACAACAGTTTCTAGTTTGTTTTTCTTGGAGGCATCTTGGGTTTTCTTACTCCAGAGGTCATACTACCTATGAACATCCATGATAGCATTTTCAAATCCTAATTTGTACTCTTTATAATCCTCATATGTTTTATAATCATGGTTTGAGGAAAATAGACCTTGTTCCTCTTCTGTGAGAAAAACATCACCCTCATTATCAGAACCTATCAGATTTGGTTCTCTTTTGGCTCTTCAGTCTCTATTTCCTCTTCATCTACATAGTTGCCTTGGAAATGAGGCTTGATTTGTTGGTCATTGTCTCTTGGTCTATTTTGAGGAGGGTCTCTTCTGAATTTTTGGTTTCTATTTCTGTTTTCGAGATTTGCTTGACTTTCCCTAGCAGGTGCTCTCTCATTCAAATTGATTCTCTCCATCATATTTCCCATTACCCTAACTAGATTGTCAATTTTAGCATCAAAGGTGGAGGCTATGGTTTCCTCTTTGTATCTAACTTTCTTTTCTCTCCTCATCCTAGCCTTCTTCTCAATTATATTGGCTTCTACACTCACAACTTCCCTTTGCATGTCTTCTAAGGTTAGGGGATCTCTTTCTCTCAATCGGTAGGCCATGTCTGGTTCAAATCCCTCTGGAAATTTTAGTAGGGCTAGGCCTTGTGGGGGTTTCATGTGAGGTGGGAGTGCATTGTATACACTATTGAACCTAGTTCAGTAGTCTTGGACACTTTCCCCAACATTTATCTTAAGGTTATTATACTCTGAGAGGATTTGAAGAGGATTTTTCTTAATCTCCCACTTGTTTATGAATGTTTGATAAAGGGAAGGGAGGTCATGTATGCTATTAGGAGTTAAGTTTTTGAACCATTTCTTTGATTCTCCTCCTAGACTTTGGGAAAACATTTTCATTTTTATGGTCTCCTCTTGTTGTGAAACCAACTCCAAAAATAGAAGAAAAGAGATATCAACGTCTTATAAATAATCCACTTCGAGGGGGCAACCTCCAATACATTACATGAATGAAAAATTCTTGGATGATACAAATGAAAAAACCTCCTTTATATATATAGGAGTCCATGGGGCCACAATGTAATCCTATCCGACCTAACAATAATAATTTAAGGGCACAATAATAACAATATGGGGGTTACAGGGGTACAATAATAACAATAAGGGGGTTACACTAACAACAATAAGGGACTATACTAGTAATATAGGGACCTAACATGTCCCTCTCCTTCAAAAAAGTGTTGTCCTCAACGCTTGAGTAGCTCTGGGTGCTTCTGTATAAAATTCTCATCCTCCCATGTAGAATCTTCAGTGGGTAAGTTCTTCCACTTGATGAGATACTCTGAAATTGATCGATTCCGTAGTTGTCGAGTTCTTGTTTCCGTGACCGCTTCAGGTTCCAATATGATTTTTCCTTCCTCATCGAGTTCTAGAAATATTGTTTGAACTGGAAGATTTTCACTTATAACCTTCTTTAAGCATGAACCATGGAAAACTGGATGTACTCGCGAAGAAGCAGGAAGCTCCAATTTGTATGCCATGGTACCAATCTTTTGCAACACCTTGTAAGGACCATATTACTTTAGCGATAATTTATTATCCTTCTTAGCTTGCTTGAGGGACATTTGTTTATATGGTTGTAGCCGTAAAAATACCCAATCTCCTACATCAAAACTTCTCTCGCTGCGATGTTGATCTGCCTGTTGTTTCATTCGATTTTGTGCCAAATTCAGGTTATCCTTTAAGTGTTGGAGAACTTCTTGCTGATGCTCAATGTGATCTTCCACTGCTTGAACCTTAGAATTTTCTCTTAAAGATGATGTGATGGATGGTGGATGATATCCATAAAGTGCCATAAATGGGGTCATTTTTGCTGCAGTATGGAAGGAAGTGTTATACCACCATTCAGCAAGAGGTAACTACTTGACCCATTGTGTTTGTTTATCAGATACAAAACAACGAAGATATCCTTCCAAACATTTATTTACGATCTCAGTTTGACCATCAGATTGAGGATGATAAGATGAGCTATGAGCTAATTGAGTACCTAAAAAAGAAAATAACTCCGTCCAAAAATTTCCAGTAAAAATGGGATCTCTGTCGCTCACAATAACCCTTGGGCTTCCATGTAGCTTTTGAATTCTGTCCATAAATGTAGTAGCAACTGTACTTGCTTTAAATGGATGAGATAATGCACACAAGTGTGCATACTTGGTAAGTCTATCAACTACCACCATGATGACACTCTTTCCTTCGGACTTAGGTAAACCTGTGATAAAATCCATTGAAATCTCCTCCCAACGTTAACTTGGAATGGATAAAGGTTGTAGAAGTCCTGGGGTCTTAATTGTTTCCACTTTATTCTGCTGGCAAACCAAACATTCCGCCACAAACTTTCGAATATCAGATTTAAGGCCATCCCAAAAAAATTCTTTCTTCACCCTGTGGTAAGTTTTTAAAAATCCTGAGTGTCCTCCTAAAGGAGAAGTGTGCGATTCCAGAAGAATCTTTTGTTTTAGTTGGGAATTCTTACAAAGATATAAGCGATCTTTGTACCATAAGGAATCATTTTTCCAACTAAATGTATCAGATGTACTAGGATCTTGCTGCAACTTTTGAATGAGTGTCCACACGTCTTCATCCTTCTTCCATTCATCTCTTGCTTCGGTTATCCAATCTGGTTGGATAATAGAAATGGCACAAAGCAATGCTTCCACCTCTTCATTCTTTCTTGAGAGTGCATATACAACAACATTTAGCTTCCCTTTTTTGTAGATTATTTCAAAGTAATAACCCAACATCTTTGTGACCCATTTTTGCTGCTCTTCTAAAGATAGTCTTTGTTCCAAAAAGTGTTTAAGACTATCATGATCAGTTTTTACCTTGAAGTGTCTTCCCATTAGGTAAGTTCGCCATTTCTTTAGTACATGCAGTATTGCTAACATTTCCTTCTCATAAATAGGTTTCTGTAAATACTTTCCTTTGATTGGACGACTTTCAAAAGAAATGGGTCTTCCTTCTTGCATTAAAACAACACCAATTCCATTTCCTAAGGCATCATATTCCACAATAAAGGTTTTTGTGAAGTCTGGCGTAGCTAAGACTGGTGCTAGGCACATTGCCTCTTTAAGATGTTCAAAGGCCTTAGTTGCTTCAGGAGTCCATGAAAATGCATCTTTCTTCAATAATGTTGTTAGAAGTGTTGCTATTCTCCCATAATTCTTAACAAACTTGCGATAATACCCTGTTAACCCGAGAAATCCTTGCAACTGCTTTATGGTTGTGGGGACTTTCCATTCCTTAATGGCTTTAATTTTGTTAGGGTCTACCTTAACACCCTCGTGAGATACAATATGACCCGGATATTCCACCTCTTGTACTCCAAAGAAACATTTGGATGTTTTTTCATATAATTGTTTCTCCTGCAATAGTTTGAGCACCATGTCAACATGTTGAACATGATCCTTCGAAGACCTGTTGTAGATTAGTATATCATCAAAAAATACTAGCACAAATTTTCTAAGGAAGAGTTTGAAAATGGAATTCATCAACCCTTGAAATGTAGAAGGTGCATTGGTAAGGCCAAAAGGCATGACCAAAAATTCATAATGACCCTCATGAGTTCGAAATGCTGTTTTTGGAATATCTTTAGTCTTCATTATAATTTGATGATATCCTGAACGAAGATCCAACTTGGTAAAATAAATTGCTCCATGTAATTCATCCAATAATTCATCAATCACAGGAATGGGAAATTTATCTTTAATAGTGAGCTTATTGAGCTCCCTATAATCTGGACACATGCACCATGATCCATCTTTCTTGTGCACCAATACTACTGGAGCAGAGAAAGAACTTTGACTAGGTTGAATTATACCAGCCTCTAACATTTCTACAATCATATGTTCAATTTTTCTCTTTTGGATATAAGGATATCTGTAAAGCCTGATGTTTGGAGGAAAACTTCCTAGAATCAAATGAATAGCATTATAATGATCATGAATAGGTGGGAGTCCTTTGGGAATATCAAACACCTTGGAATGATTATCCAAGACTTCTTGGAGATCTAGAGAAATAGATGATTTTGATGTTGGAACTTCTAGTGAGCATAATTGTGCAATTACTTCCCGTTGTTCTTTCTTCAGAAGATTTGTCATGAAATTAGTGCTTTTTATCTTTCTTAGCTTCCCTGCGATACCCCATAATTCAATTTCCTTTCCTTCCGAAAAAAAATTAAAAAAATTTCTTGAAAATTAAAAGCTACCATCCCGAAAGATTGTAACCATTGTACTCCTATTACAACATCATCACCTCCCATTGGGATGGAAAGCATTGGACTATTCAATTCATATTACCCCATGGCTAGCTTGATATTATGGCATTTTCCAGAGAAATTTATAGTTTCTCCATTTGCAACCATCACTTGACATTCTGGTGCTGGGTATAGGAAACAATTCAATTCCTTGGCTACCTTACAATGAATAAAATTATGGGTACTACCTGAATCAATCAACACTATTACCTTTTTATTCTTGATATGTCCTTTTATCTTGAGAGTTTGAGAAGTGGTAATTCCTGCCAATGCATTACATGATATTGTCGGACTCATTTCTTCTTCTTCTAGGGTTTCTTCCTGGTGCATATCCTCTAATTTTGAAGTTTCTTCTTCATTTTCTTCCTCCTCTTTAAAATCTATGTAAAATAATTTCTTCTCAGCGCACTTATGACCTTTAGTGTATTTGCTATCACAATTTTAGCAAAGCCCTTTTGCTCTTTTTTCTTCCAATTGTTGTGTTGTCAACCTTGTAGGTTGTGGAAGTCTAGGAGTAGCAACACTTCCATCTTTATAGATGTGAGTGTTAGGCTTCCTTGTTGCCATAATTTTACATTCAATTTTTTCTTGCCAACATGAATGCCTACTCCAATGAATCAGGTTCCCAAACCCGAACTTCATGTTGGATATTATCCTTTAAAGTCCCTATGAAGACATCAATCCTATGTTCCTCTAGAATATCAGTTACCCTTATATTCAATTTTTGGAAGTCCTCAATATGCTCCACCACTAAAACCTTTTGTTTGAGATTTATCAATTGGCTAAAGAAGGTGTTGCTCTTTGTATCCTCATAATGTGCTATCATTTACTCCGTAAAAATTGACCAAGTGACAATTTTTTTATGGGAGCAAATTCATCGATACCATAAAAATGTATTTTTTTCTAAATGTAAAGTTGCAATGCGTACCTTTTGTGTGTTTTTCACATTATTGCGATCAAAATATTGCTCCATTTGTAGTATCCATGTTACGGGATCCTTGCCATCAAACTTTCTCATATCCATATTTGGAATATGATGGTTCTTCAATCCAACATTAGAATTTATGAAATCACGATTAATATTTATTTTTTTCTCATCATGAGTTTCCTCTACTATCTTTTCACCATTAGGAATCATTTCTTGTATCAACTTTATCAAACCTTCAATGTCTACTTTTAGATCATTCTTCATGTTCTCCATGTTGTCTTTCATTTTTTCTTCCATGTCCTCCATCTTAGTTTCCATGCCTTTCTTCAAACCATCCATCTTCGCTTCCATGCCTTTCTTCAAAACTTCCATTTCATTTTTTGCTGCTCTTTGCGAAAGTGAAATTTGGTGCACTTGCTCTTGTAATTTTGATAGATCATGTTTCAATTCTTCATCTTCATGAGTCATAGTATAGTATTATAAGGGCTTAATGGGTGTTGAATTATTTTTATGAGGCATTTCAGAACCCAATACTGAAATATATGCTCAATAAGCCCTTGGAATCACTTCAAACTAAGTTTTTACACAAAAATTATGCAATTCGGAAACAAATACACACCTTTTCTTGCTTTTGAGGAGCTTGGTATTGAAACTGAATTAACTCTGTGATTTTGGATCTTCACTATCTAAAATTTGTCTCCAAGGTAGCCCTCTAAATCCTCCTTCACATGCCATAGGTCTAAGCTGATTTGGATTCTTCAAGGCAAAGTTATGTCCAATATCCCACCATAACCTAATTATGGACTGGTTCAGTAGAGCGAAGTTGTATGACTTTCCACGTGTCCCTGTTTCCTCCTTTGGCTCTGAAATTGATAGAAAATAAACTGCAGTCCGTGTGCTTTCAGTCACATTTTACAGAATTCCAATCTGATGCTCAAAGAGAGAGTTATGAATATTTTCCCATGATCACCTCTTTGAGATGAAATTCGGAAGCCTCAAAAAGCCCTAACTTCCACAGATCATATCTCCAAAAATATTGCGAACCAAGCTTTGAAATGTTGCAAAAATGTTCCTCAAGATGTCGGCTTCATGCTCTAAAAAAATTTTCTTCTGAAACTTCGTAAAAAACAACTTATAGCTAAAATTCCACGATGACCTGTTTGGATTAAATTTAGGAGCCTTCAATAATCCCTAACTTGCACAGATCATATCTCCAAAAATATTGCAAACCAAAATCTAAAATTTTGTGAAGATCTTCCTTAGGATTTTGGCTTCCCTCTCTAAATATTTCAGCTTCTGAACCTTCGTAGAAAAAAATTTATAGCTAAAATTCCACGATGACCTGTTTGGAGCAGCAAAACCCTAGAATCCAAAGCTCTGATACCAAATGTTGTGAAACCAACTCCAAAAATAGAAGAAAAGAGATATCAACGCCTTAGAAATAAGCCACTTCGAGGGGGCAACCTCCAATACATTACATGAATGAAAAAATCTTGGATGATACAAATTACAAAACCTCCTTTCTATATATAGGAGTCCATGGGGCCGCAATGTAATCCTAGCCGACCTAACAATAATAATTTAAGGGCACAATAATAACAATATGGGGGTTACAGGGGTACAATAATAACAATAAGGGGGTTACACTAACAACAATAAGGACTATACTAGTAATATAGGGACCTAACACCCTTTTATTTCTTGGTAATCAAATGCATCATTCATCTTGTCTACATGCTTTTAGGCAGTGGTAGAGTCAGCTCTAATAAAGTGAGGGATTTTATATTGGTAGTATTGAGGCATAGGCAGTAGAGGGTGGGGTAGTACCAATGGGGCAAACCATGCTGCCATGATTGGAGGTAAAAGAACCCAAGGAGGGTTTGTGAGAGGGGGGTTTGTGAGAGGAGGTGGAGGATGAAATGGAGTGGTTTTCACAGTGGATGTGTGAATGGGGGTGGCAGATGTAATTGGACCAGCAAGCTGAGATTGAGAAGACTTGGAATGAAAGGGGCCAAAATTTTGGAGAAGCTGAAAATCAAGAGGAGTGGAAGGAGAGGTTTCTCTACTAGGACTCTACTGCAAATTTATGGGCTCAAGGTCTGTCTGGTCTATCCCACTTTGAGACTTACTTATAAAAAGGTTTCTTCTATGGTGTAAGTCAAATTGGGGATCTTGCAAGTCTGTGAGGTTTTCAGGGACATAAATTTCTTTGTGAATAGTCCTAATAGTAGTTGAATATTCAGTCCTAGAAGTTTTCCACAAGATTATTTCTTGATCATTAACTATGGTAGGAGGGTTAGGGTCAGGGTGAGATCTAGTGCTTATCCTTTTTGAAGCCAAATTTTATACCCGAAATGCAGAGAGGCTGAAAGTTTAGGAGTGTCTTGAAAACATACCTATCTGCAAGGGTACTAAGTTCACACAATGAGTGACTAGGGTTTAGACTGTTATGATTGATTAGTGCATTCCCAGGGGAGTCTATGAGAACTACTAGAGTTAGTAGGCCTACTAGAGGCTAGTGGAGTCACCAGGTGGATGATGTTTACTGCTTTGAGGGCTCTCTTGTTGTCCAACATCAATGATTTAAAAACCAATCTAGAGATGTTTTGGGGTTTCTGAGTTTCTTTATGTAACACTAAGATTTTCAATGAGTGTTCTCTAGTATGGTAAACATGGTGCTAATATGATGAATCAAATAGATACAACTCTTGGATGAACACTTTATTTTCTAAGTTTGACAAGGGTTTGAGATTTCTTCAGGAATATTTAGGCTGTTACTTACTCAAGGTCCCAGCGTGATCGCCATTATGTTAGGTCCCCATAATTTGGAAGATTAGCAATGACCAAATGAACAAGGGTAACATCAAACCAATCTTTGGAGTCCTGGGATCTAGCGTTCCTAGACTTAGAGAGGGCTCTCTCTATGTTTGTGTAAGGATGTAACTTATTTGATTTTAGGGTTTTGATTTTATGTTAGTTATAAGGATTAGGGTTTTTATTTGATGGATAGTTTGTCAAGAAGAATATAGAGTAAGGAGAAATCAATTCATTGGGCTGGCAGTTTATAAAGGCTTCTGAAAGGTACAACAATAGCTGGCGGTAAAGCCTATAGGTGTTAACAAGGCCAAATGTATCTAAGTAGGTTTAGTAAGTGTGAAATGAACATGAAGTTATGAATGCAGTAAGTTCACAGGGAAATTAAGGATCCTTCAATATACTAGAAACAAGAAAATCTTTCAGGATGATAACATAGTAAAACTCGAAGAGCAATGAAGGATTCTTCAACTAGACTTTCGCTAAACAGACCTCAAAACAACAAATAAGTAATCCTAGAGAGCAGTTAAGAATTCTCTCAACATTACTTTCAAACAAAGAAGTCTTTTAACATAAAATTTTAGTGAAACTAAAGAGCATTTAATAATTCTTTAATTAAACTTCCAGGAAGAAAACATAGAGATCAAAGGAGGCAGACAGAAGTAGGGTGCCAAGAAAGCATGTCCTAATCTAAAATTTATGTTCTATGATCAAAGAAACCATGAACATAATGAAAACTGAAGTAAACAAATACAAGAGTGGAAATACATCACCATCTAACACAGCTCATGAATCCTAGAATGTTCTTGATCCATTGATGCTCAATCCAAAGCAATCACAACACACCAAAGCCAATTTATTCAATAAACTCAGAGTCTGTATCATATTAAGCTCAAAAACCAAACAACATGTACAATGAGGCCTCCATGCAGTATTTAACTAGCAAAGGAGGACCAAAACTGTAACTAGGGTTTCCAAAATTTCATTAATACATCATAAATGCCATTTTTGTCCAAAAAGACCATGCAAGGCCCAAGGTACAAAATATCTAACTTAATAAATGCAAAATAACTTCAAACATAAATTATGAGCTAAATATTAGTGATTTGCCTGAAAAGTCCTAAAAAATATCTTTTTTCAATAAATTTGTGTGTTTTTTTTACTTTTCAGGCAATGGCGTAGCACTGAGGTCCATGGATGCAGTGCCAACACTGGGAAAAATTTCTTGTTTTGTAACCAAGATTTCAAGGCCTTCTAGGTGTCCAAATGAGCTCCATGATAGCTCATTGAAAATCTTGTCCCATCTACTTTCCAAAAATTCCTTTATTTTTCTGATTAGACTCCATTTACCTACTCAAAAAATCAATCTCCCAATACTACTCAGGGCGCAGCGCCAACTCTAAAAATAGGGTAGAAAGGTGATTTTCGAGTGTTTTTGGCACTTTTGGAGGACTAGTTTTGCTCCAAATGAGATGAAATTTTCTTTGAGTGATGTACTTGGCAAGATTAACACAAAAATTTAAACCATTCCCTCATTGAGTGCCCCAAAAAATATCACAGCGCCACTAGCGTTGCGCCTTTGGCCCTTCAAAATAGTCAAAAACCAAAAATTACAAAAAGATGCCAAAATTTGAATTTTCCTTGCTAATTATGTTTGGGATGCCTCTAAGGATGCATCAAAAAGGATTTCAAGTTTTTCTTAGCCCTTTTCCTCCTTGAGGACTTGAATCTTTACAAGGGCTCTTTTGAGCTTAGCCCTTGAAATCTTGTTTCTTAAGGCAAAATGCCTTTCCATCTTCTTTTGGAGGTCAAGGTCCCTCTTGGTCTTCTCCAACAAACCCTCCAAATGTATATTTTCCCTCTCTAGCCAAGGTTCTCGATCACATTCTATTTCCATGGAAAAAAACTCACTTGGAGTGAGCTTCTCTGCCAATGTTGTCTCTTGCTCCTTCTCCTTGGCTAAGGCCTTCTTCAAGCCAATTATCCTTGGCCTCTTCCTAGGAAGTTGCTATTCCTCTTCTTCAGTGTCATCATGAGTGCCAAAGACCTCTTCTATCTTTTCCTTTGTCTTTGCAGCCTCTTTCTGAGCTCTTATAGCTCCGACCTCATAGAGTGCCTTCTGTGCCTCCAACTACTTATGTTCAACCTCAAAATAGTGAATCACATTCTTAGCCCTACCTATATTGGCTTGCAAATCTTAAATTTGGGAATCTTTTCTTTTGAGAAACATGCTTGATATTCTTGCCTCATTTTCATCATCACTGTCAACATGAATGAGTTGAAATTCTTGTTCAGTCTTATGTTTGTCTACTTCTTCTTCATCAATAACCTTTTCTTTAACTTTGTCAATATGCTTAGTTGATGTCGAAGGCATGGCCCCTTGCCTCTTGAGGGCAGCAAATACATGCCTATTTCCTCTTTGGTAGGTCAAAGAAAAAGGTTCGATTTTGATCATTTCAACGCCTTCACTATTGTTGCCATCATGACTGCCATCATCATTGCTATCCTCATTGTCCTCATGGCTCTTATCAACCCTACTACTTTCTGCCTCATTGCCCTTAGTTGATCCACTGATTTGTGCCTCATCACTGTTATCATGGATTTTTGACCCACTGTCATCATGATCACTGCTATGTGATTCATCATTATTTGCCTCACTACCTTCTTCTTTGTTGTTTTCTTCTTCATTTACATTTGTCTCATCAACGTATTGGCTTTTCTGGCCTATTGCCATCATCATCTCTTCTCTCTGCCTTATCATTGCCAACATCATCACTGTTGATCTCTTCCTTATTGATCTCTGTCTCACTGATATTTGCCTCCTCATTTCATTCTTCTTCACTGTGCTCTTTAATGCTCTCTGACCCACTACTATCATGGCTCATTTCCTTGCTACCTTCTGCATCCTCACTGATATTTGCCTCATTGACATAGGCCTCATTTTCCTTATCATCGTTGCTATGTGTTTCATCACTATTTACCTCACTGTCATCTTTGCTTCTTTCTTCATTTCTCTCATCAATGTCAGCCTCACGAAACTAACTTAACATGTGCATAATCTTAGAATGTAAGAATCAAGCATTAATATAATGTAATAGTAGACTTAATATGAGAGAAGCAAGTATTAAGCAGATGATATAAACCAGATCAACACATAAACATCATGCACAGAGACACCAGATATAAGTGGAAACCCATAAAGGGAGAAAACCACATCTTATTATTGTTGTGATGCAAAGGCAAGCTCCAACTCCCTCTCACCACTGATTTTATCGACCTACAGGAGGCTCCTACCTCAAATTCTGCAAGCTACAACTTGCAAGGAAGCTTCAACTCCCTCTCTTTTCATAAAAGAAACATTTGCTGATTTACCTTGCATATCAGCTTTGTTCTGTACCTTTGATTTCTTTTATTGTACTCCAGTCTTCATATCTGCTTGATTACTTCTTTTTCTTCAATTCTGCATTCTCTTCTCTTTTATCAATTTACTCAGATAAATGTACCATTTCAACTTTACAGTGGGATTTTATCTTTCTCCGGAGACTTGCCAATTACATCACAAACAATATAACCAGTTAAAAATTTTCATTCAATTACAGTATATATTTCGAATAGCACTCCTCTCTTTCTCTTTTCCTTACTCCTTCATCCACACTTCACTCTCTTTTTCATTTTCTCTTTTATTCAGTTCCACGTTCATTGCAGTTATATAAGTGTTGTATGTACAACTACCTTTTAATCAAACATAAAATAATTGTCAATGTTTTTATAAAAAACCTTTCTAACAACACGGATATATCAGTACTCACAATCTTTATCATGAACCATCAACAATATAACCTTTGGTTTCGTATTTAAAAGAAATGCTTTGACTCATTAAATACACATTTTGTATTTTTCATTCTCATAAAACAAATATCTGCTACCTAATCAAAAATTTTATAACCTTCTTAATAAACCTTGGGTTTTATATTAACAAACAATCAATGCTAATCTCTGATAGATTTGGGCCCCGCAGGTCTATAAACCCTTCTGCTCTATTTTCTGATGCACTTAATCACAACTTGAATACTCCTGATGCGATGACTTACTGTTCACCTTATTTTTCCAATGCGATGTATTACTATTCACTCAATTGTGCCGATGCGATGAATGGTTTGCTTTGATGCGGAACTCAAACATGTATAAATCATATTTTATAAGCCCATCGGGTCCAGTTCTTCATCACAATCGCAAGTTTTGTTTACATGTTCCATGGCCAAGTTTCTCCGATGTGATTTGGTGAGGGTCCCATAGTATAAAACTTTGTTTGTATTAAGGCCGAACAATAGAGCGCCTTTCATATATGTGTATAGTATGATTTGTTCCTTTGAATATAAAGTGCAACTTATAACGTATATATATATATATATATATGTTCTTTGGACCCTTGTGTATGTAATGCACTACGTATATATAGGCTTTCCACTTCAGCTTTAGTGTACCTTCCAGCTGGGGTAATGATTCTCGAAATTTTATGTGGGGTCCCACTTGCATATTAATTTTGGTTATATCCAAGCATTTACATAAGGTTTTCGGTCATCCACCTTATACATTCACATACCAGCTCATTTTTAGCATACATGTATGAATTCACCCTTGTACATTCAATCTTACAACTCAACCCTGGTTCAATCCAAACTCGATGCTCGACATGTACATACATTAACCCATATATCACACAATTCATATTGCACCGACTTCGCATATTCAACCATTATATGTGCCCTCAGTTAAACTCGCAACCGTAGTTTGAACAGTCTCGATCAATATAAACTAGAACTGGGCCCCGCACTAACAACCCTTCCACATCCAACGGCGGACAACACGTAGCCTTGCTCCATACAATCCGATGGATATCGCTCGAGTTAACTGCATGAAATTTAACTCGCGATGAGAGGTGGTTTTCCAAAATTGCTCAGGGACACGTGTCGCCCAACTTATGGAATCGTGGTGATTTTCTAATTATCGCTTGCCCGATGAAGGCAGTGCAATCAAAACTGAAAACTCGCCTTTACTGTTCACTCCAGTCATGGTTCCATTGCTTTCTCCCTCAGGGTTCCATCGTGCTTATATATATATGAACGCTGCCTTTCATGTGGAATTCCTCAACATAGTTTAATTAACAAACACCACTTCCATTGTTTCTTTATATGATTCCGCTTACCCCTGACTGTTCGACATTACAAATAACGCACAGCATATTCAATATTGTCGGCTTCTCTAGTGGTTCCTCTATAAATTCCAGCCACTACTGATTGCCTTCACCATAGGCAAACAACTTTGACACTAAGTCAACACTTCCACAATTCAATGGTTTCAACTCCGAATTCTTATTTAGCTACGCCTTAACTACAATAGGGGCTCATATTATGCATAGCCGAATACAACATCGACATAAATTTTGATTCTTTCAATAACCCATAGAATGCAATTCACCCCATTACATAGATTATTTTCACATTCTTTCACCATTTCTTCTTGACAGTCAAAGTCCATTCACACAGATTTCAGAACAGATTCCTCATCTATACATACAGGTTTAATTACAAACCCTTTATGCATTCAAAACCATAGTACCATCCAAAAACCCTACCACAGAGTCTTATTCATACATGCCCACACAAACTCATACAATTTCTTATTGAACCTCTCAATTCACTACCTTTTCTTCCTCTGCTCCTTGACTGATGCTGCTCCTTACTTCTCTTTTTGCTCCCTCTGCTACCTCTCTGCTGCCTCTGTTCCCTGTCTTCTACTTTTCCTTATTGCTGGTTCAGGTGCTGCTCCTTTGTGCTCCTTGCCATCAATGACAACATTTCCAATAGTCTCCCCCTTTGGCATTGATGGCAACACATCCACCAATAATCCAATGCTTCCTCTGCCTATCTACTTTTCCTCCCCCTTTGACATCAATGGCAAAGGGTTGCACATCTCTCAGTGTAGATTCTATCTCTGCATTTCCTCTCTCTGAGATGTGTTTAGGCCTTCTTCTTCTGACTTTGTACCTTGCTTCTCCAAACTAGTGTAAAATATTTATTGAGAGAACACTTTTGAGGATTATTGATCTTGAATGTACACTGAAAGTTGATAAAATCCCAAAGAACTGACTCCTTTCACTTGTATAAAGCTGAAAGTGAGGATAATGAAACTTCATAGAACATATTGTACCAGCTTTATCTAATCAAGGATGCATCACTGGATTAAACCTAAAATACTGAGAATGCTTCAAATATAC
Source organism: Pinus albicaulis (assembly GCA_034641835.2). Taxonomy (NCBI): domain Eukaryota; kingdom Viridiplantae; phylum Streptophyta; class Pinopsida; order Pinales; family Pinaceae; genus Pinus; species Pinus albicaulis. Next base: position 1,519,233,838 of record CM076582.1, on the reverse strand, counting down.
TCCAGTCTCTATCTGATGTAGTGCACTAATACATTTCTGTTGAGGAAGATTGTGGATGGAATATGTCTTCTTCTGCAATACTCATCTGTAGTACAACATTTGTTCAATTGTGATGAAGCCAATATGTCTTTTATATCCGTGGTTCACTTTTCTTGCCTGTTGGTGATGATTTGAGCTAGGATGCTGATAATAATATTATACTTAATAGCTGCGGGTCCTTGTTACTGATATGATCAATGAATCAACCAGAATTTTATCTAAGAGATCAAATGCTTTTACTGCTTGCATAATGTACTTTCAAAACAAAACATTGAGACTAGATACATTCAGTGTATTAGTCAGTCTCACTTATCAATCATGCACTTTCCTTTATGACATAAGGAGGTTATGTATGTCAATGACCAATCTCTCTTTAATGATCAAATTCTTTTCAATGGTTAAACATCAACATTTCCTTTCTGCTGAAGTATGCTTGTGATGAATCAATAATAGACTTTTGGGCTTCAACTGTTATATTAACACAACTATTCTATCATGATGATCTTCAGAATAAACATCTTCAAGTTGTTTGATTGAAATCTCAGCAAACAGACTTCACACAGTTTTATGAATGATCTTAAGACAGGGGCCTTGAAGATATGCATGTGTTGTCTTTCGGAAGGCATGTAGTCATGTATAGAAGTAGATATTGCTTCAATGCTCAATATAATCCTTCAAGTGTAAACCAGATACTGATCCTTTTTCTCTGTAATTGACCTTTTCACGCTTGAATAATGTAGATAACTCTGGAATACTAACTTGGTGTCCTTTTTCCATAATCCCTTGATCCTGAGGACCTGTACCGTATTTCTGCTCCACTGATAACACCTAGTATTCTATTGATAGGCATGTTGCGTGTACCTAAATACCAATTGATGCTACTTTGATAAATCATGCAGAGATTTCACTTCAGCTTGCACATTAACCCATAGTTGATACATCCTTCATAAATTCTATTATTGAGCTTTCCACTGTTCACACCAACAGTCATCAATATCCTGAATTTGATCATGGCATCTTTAACCATTTGCTTATTCTATCATTCTGGTTTAAAAAAAAGTCACTGCACTTTCCTTTCTAAGACTGCTCTAGAATCATAGCCGCTTTAAAAATCAATTCAACAGTTCTAATATAAAGATCTTCAGGAAGACATCTTCAATTCATTTTTTATGTATCTTCATGGGCTGATTACTCAAATATTTATTACTCACTTAACTGCATTCCTCCAAGTGGACTTTTTGTAGATGAGAGATGTAATGAACTGATGATAGGCACCTTTCTTACTCATCATTCTTAATTGGGTTCATTTTTAATTCTAGCAGTATGATGCATTATGTGATCATCCTTTAATGTGCTGATATATTCTTAGCTTACATGTTCATTGTTGATGTTTCCTCTATCATCATGGCTTCTTTTTATCTTCTCTTCTTCCATCAATCTGTCAGCTACTTAATACTTAAGATGATCTTCTTCCTCTATAGTTCTCTTTTAGAGGAATTTCATTTCCCTTCTTGATCTCATGGTTGTTCATATTCCAAGGTCATATTCCAAGGAGCTCTTCTCAGACTGCTTTCATGGGGACTATTTATGAACTGCTCTCCCCCTGGGATGTTGCTTCATATTTGTCATTGTTTGGATATTTGTTTTGTTTTCTAGAGCAGCTCCCCTTGAGACTATGCTGGATTCATTATTTTATTGAGATGATAGGCTCCCATTTTCTCTTTTCTTTCCATACTCTATTGGGGTTCATCATAATGTTTGTACTCCTTTTTGATTCATAGTTTTGTTTAATTGCATTGGATTTCATCATCTGTCTGGAGTTCCTTAATATATATGGCAGTTTACAGTCCTTTGCTTTGTGGCCAAGTTTGAGGCATACATAACATCTTATTTTATCAAAGTAAATTTGAGCTGGAGTATAATATTTTGTTCCCCTCTTTGAACATAATTTACAATCAACAAATTTATGTCCAAAATTATTGCATGCATAACAATAGCCATGAAAATTATTTGTGTACCTGGTGAGAGGTTGTCTTTTCCCTTTGCTTTCTTGAGGTGTTCTTATTATTTGCTGCATCTTTTGTTGGTTGAAGTTGATAGGCCTTGTCTTACATTGTGCTGCACCATGTCCTAATTTGTGGTAGGCAAAACAAGTGATACTTCTCATAGGAGGAAAAAACCTTGTTTGACATCTTCCAAATTTATTTAATTCATCCTTAGGAGCATATGAACCTTTAGCAGTTGATTGTTTCATCCTCTCATTCTCTGTTCTTTCATATTGCTGCTTGATTCTGTTTGTTTCCTTACAAATCTTGTTCTTGTTGGCTTCTTCTTCTGTGGGAATCTTCTGAGCTACTTCATTTTCCTTTATAGCTTTTACAAAGATAATTTTCTTGTTATATTCTGCCTTGGACTTACTAGTTTCTCCTTCATATCCTATCCCAGTCTTTATGAGAGGTGACCTTTGTGCATTTAGAATCTATTCCAACTGTCCAGAGCCTTTCATTAGAGGAGTATTCATTAATAAATCTCTTTGGGCCTTTTCTAATTTCTTTCTCAGGCTCACTACTTCTTCTTCCAATTTTTCACATTCCAGATTTTTCTCTCTCATTTGTTGCAGCAGAGTGTCTTCTATTTTATTTTCTTCTTCAAGATGTGTCTTCAAGCCAATAATTTCTTTCTTATCTTCATATTCTCTCTACTATAGGGTAAACTGCTTGGGTTGTTGGTTTTTTAATATCCCTCTCAGGGTTTTCCGGTGCCCGAGGCAGACAGTAAGATTAGCTGTGTTGTTCACAAAGATGGCATGAGCATGTTCATATTAACTTTGCATAACTGAATGGAATACAATAGAGAATTACCTCTTTGACAATCATTGGAGTCCCTTGGAGAGCGCTAGGCAGCGAAACAAGAGTCCTTCTTCGCCGGATCCAAATATTAATCCTGCAATCAGTTAAAACACCCGTGTAATTTCTAACATAACATATATCCTATCAATCAAGTCAATATATAATGAACTACTAAATTCTACACATCTGAGCCATTCATATCATGCAATGTAAACGTTCAAACGAGAATGAAAATATTAAGCATTGAATGGACAAAACGAACACAGTTCTATTGATTTGAAAGAAGGAGGATTACAACCATCGGTTGTACCAAGCCCTCCTCAGTCTCCGAATCTCTTTTATCTCTCAAGTGAAGAAGTCCAAGTCAATAAGCTCTCTAGGAACCTCTTTGACTCTTGGCCTTCACAATATAACACTATTCTCTATTCCACAAGTATGCCAAAACCTTTAGCAATCCTTCGACCTCCAATTAAGAGCCTTCAGCTCCTTCTTATAGGAGAGGGAGAAAGCCATTGTTGCCCTTCTCTTTCCACTAGTTTGGAATGGAAAAAACTTAGATGTTTCTTTAATCTCTATGCTTTTGCCTCCTTTGGAGTTCAGTCTTGTTATAGCAATGACCAATAATGAACTGATGCTTTGCGGTTTCTTTTGTGAACTGGCTCTCTTGTGAGGGAAAGCCGGAGATTCAAATCATTCTCCGCAGGCTTTTCCCAATTCAAACTTAAAACACAGGTAATGCTTCCCTCCAGTGTAAACAGAGCATTGCCCTAGCCACTAACGTGGCCCATTCACTGATTAGCTGCATTATAACACTCTTGTGTTGTTATAGACAGGCGTTACCCTGGCAGAAATAGGTTTAATTTAGGTCTTTGTACTCCTTCCATATTTGTCTTCCCCTCTGAGCTGATGAGGAGGTATTTTGACCTATAACAGATGCCCCCTAAAGTGTGAGGTCAAAGACGAAGACGATGGCCGAAATACTTTATAATTTGTGTAGAGATAAAGAGATTGAAAGACTGAGGAAAACCTGAAACAACAACATATGTCAGAAAATATAGTATCTGCCTTGAGTCAGGCATGTCCCATGCTCAGTAGCTTAAACAACATGATTTCTCTAGAATAGAGATATGAAGAATCTGTCCACCGATAGGCACAATGTGGAAGTGTCTGTCATAACAGGATCAGGCTGAAGAAGTTGTCTCCATAAACAATATCGCAACTTGGGGAAGGAAACACAAATTTAATGATGTAGCCTTTGCCCCAAGGTTTTGACCATTGATTCACTTAAACTGCATATTCCTCAACATGTTAATAAACGAGTTGTCGTCGAACATGTGAGAAATCGTCTGATTACCAGTCAATAATGAAAATCGTTAACAGACGCGAAGGTGGCCACCGATAATGATGATGGTCCCTAAGATGCACAGTACAATCTAGCGAGTGTGAATAAAATGAGTTGAAGTCAAACACTCGTAGAATTATTCGACTAGGAGCCAATGATGAAGACCCATGATCAAACACAGGACTACCTGCCATTGATGTCTGCAAGTATCCGGGTACTGATGGGTTTCTGGATCAACTTCCTAGATAATATGTTGAAGTCGATAGGAAGAGATATGTTGAAAGGTAGGCACTGAGGCATCCTACATCAGTCAACAAGAAACGGAAACCAAATGATTTTGTTTATGATTGAGATAATGAAGAGTGAATGGGAACGCCGAACGACAAATAATTTCTGGCATAATGAACGATTTGGTTGATAACAGGAGCAGTAGATAGCGAGATCTTCTTGAACAATAGAAGGCACTCTAGCAGGGTACTAGGCAGCTGAAGCTTGATGAACACCAAAGAGTGTGTTAGGATTTTACTTGTGCAGGGACACTGGGAAATGAAGGCTAATACTCATAGATGGTACGGTTCGGCTAACTGCAAAAGAGTTTTCTGGGAAGTGCCATGTTCAAGAATTTTGCTGCCAAATCGACCTTTTTTGAAAATGTAATAGAGGTAGTATCCACTTTGTCCAAATTTTTCCCCATCTGATAAAGTTTAGCGAGTCCAGACAAGTAAACTCGGTGAATTTTTCATGTTTAGAGAGTCTGAAAAATGTCAGGAAAGACAACTCTATGCCCCATCTGATTAGGTTTAACGAGTCCAGATGAGTAAACTCGGTGAATTTTTCATGTTTAGAGAGTCTGAAAAATGTCAGGAAAGACAACTCTGTGCCCCATCTGATTAGGTTTAACGAGTCCAGATGAGTAAACTCGGTGAATTTTTCATATTTAGAGAGTCTGAAAAATGTCAGGAAAGACAAATCCATTGGGGTACCTTTGTCATGTCTTGATAACCGGGCATGGCAAAGGGATAATAGTAAGCCCGAAATAGTTCATTTTCCGTAAGTTAGTCCATCGAAACCGGAAAAGTGAGAAATCTATGTTCGATAGATGTCTACCTCATTTTGTTATGAGTACGAGGAGACAGAGTGAAATCAGTATTCTTTGTGAAATTTTAACGAGTCCAACAAAGAAAAACTCGATGCCCTCCATGAAATTTTAACGAGTCACGCGGAGAAAACTCGGTCGCCTCTGTGAAATTTTAACGAGTCACGCGGAGAAAACTTGGTTACTTTTTTAGTTTAAAGAGCTTTGAAAAAGAGAAAAGAATGGCTCCATCATTTCTGTCGTGGTAGTTTAATGAGCCCGACAAAGGCAACTCGGGTTTTTTCAGTTTTATGAGCGAGAAAAAGATTCCTAAAAAGAAAGCTCAGCGCTTCTTCATGATTTTAACGAGTCTGAAGAAGAAAACTCTAGGTTTATCAGATTAACGAGGAAGAAAAATACCATACAAAAAGAACGCTCGATGTCAACTTCATATAAGTTTAACGAGTCCGAAGAAGGGAACTCGAGGTTTTTCAGATTAACGAGCAAGAAAAATACCGTAAAAAGAATGCTCGAAATCACATGAGTATGTCTGCATATAAATCTGGACCGCTCATCAGAACATCAGTACCAAATCTCAAAAGTTGCGACACATGCGTAGCAAGAATTCACGACTTTGCTGACTAGCTTAAGAGATTCGTGCCCCAAAAATGGCTATAAAAAGGTCAGAAGGCCTTCATTTTCACTGTGTGAAGTGCTGTGAAGAAGCTTTGGGGTGAAAGGGGTGAAAAATTCAGCTGACGATTACGGTCGATCCGGGCAACGGTTTTCCTTCCTGCGAGATCCAGGTAAGAGCTACAACCTCCTGCTAGCATTTAATTATCTTTTTGTTACTTTTTACTGGTTCAAAATTAGAGATTTTCTAGGCCCTAGAAAAATGTTTGTGCCTAACGTGGGGCAGGAGTATAACAGATGTGTTAAGCGCATAACCCGTGAGGGGATACCGCGTTAGCACGCTCTGTTTTGTACTAGAGCTAGCGTTAGGCACACCGTGTTTTCTAGCAACTCAATTTTTTCCTTTTTGAAGTGGTCCAGGCAAGTTTTGATCAATTGAAAATGTTGTTTGTGCAGGTATTCAGCTGTTTAAACATGAGTATCTGGCAAGAGAGAGAACATGAATGGGAAGAACGAGAGATGGTGACGGATGCTGCAATATTACTGGCTCTCCGCAGGTGTGGATTGCTAAAATATGCCTGCCTAGAACTAATGAGGGGTCAAGAGGATCTCCTGAGGTGGCTAATCTAGCAGTGGGACGAACGCCACCATGTCTTTCGGATTGGGGGCAATGAGCTTTCAATCGAAAAGGATGATGTGTACTTTTTGACCGGCCTATTATGTCGTGGGGCGAGACCCAACTTGACGGGGTCCAGAGCCGACCCACGTTCCACTACTGATCTAATTCTTGCACATTGCATACGTGACACCCAGGCTGTGTGCAACCGGATACCGATCGCCTGAGTGACCTTGAGACCACTAAGGTCTATTTTATGGATGATTGTTCGCTTGGCAGGCGCCAAGAGTCAGCATGTGGCCACTAAGGCCCAGATGCTCCTAGCCCTGGACTGTATGCAACCTCAGGTTTTCGACTGGTGTGACAGAGTTGTCCATCGGGTCCGAGAAGAACTTACCGCATGTAAGACCCGTACCCAGAGAGAGTTTGGGTACGGTACACTAGTTGTTTCTTTCTTACTGGAGTGGATACCATTGATGAGGCCCAGGATCGTTACAGTGCCATTGGGCCCACGCGAGCCGAGGCAAGCTCAGTGGGCAGCTTTGCTTCTGCGGACTAGAGAGGGTCCCGTCCGTCACTGCTTTGATGATGGATTTTTTGATTGGCTAGGCTCCCAGATAATCATGATTGAGGATTATCCCTATGCAGGGATGAACTTCACAGGCGATCCGGAGTTAGTCCTGCCTCCTGGTACCCAGTGGGGACTCGATGGTAAGAAGGAAATGATCAGTGAATTTCCAAAGAAGTACTTTGTTTTTTATCTTTTGAATGTTTATGTAATTTTTTTGTTGAGGTAGGGTGAAAATTATGTTTTGACATGAAGCTTTTGTTTGCTTGACATAGATGTGGCACCTTTCCGGCTAGTTAGGGCCCCTCGCTATGCACAGCGAGGGATGCAGCTACCCGGGGCTGGCACACCAGTAGAGGATGCGGAAGCCGACGACGATGATGATGCCCAAGTTTTACATGAACTCTCTAGAAACCTGGAGGGTCTGAGTATGGGTATACCACCCCTTCCTATGCGGGAGGTTCCAGTTCGTCTGCAGCGGCATACTGTAGGTGTGCCGGAGAGATACCTAGTGCCTCTGAGGAGGATAGCTAGAGCAGTTGTATGCTACTATGAGCATCAGGCCTAGCTGGTGGAGCGGATGTATTAGTGTTAGAGTGTGGCTTAGTATAGCCAAATTTTTGTAAAACACCCAATTTTTGGAAGATTTTTTGATGTAACTATGTACTGGACATGATCTATATATATATATATACTTTTTGGTGATTTTGTGTTTTTGAATTTTTATGTATTTTTAATGTGATAAAAATATATGTACTCATGAGTAAATCTTTTACAATAAATGTAACAAATGCCAATCTAATACATAATTTTCCAAAGAATCAGCTAATGCATTAAATTCTCTAGAAAAGTGCTCAAAGGTAATTGTTTTAAAATGACGTTCTAGAAGTCTTACCCTTAAGAAATAACGTAACAACACAGGATGGCGGACCCGATAGTGATTGTTTAACTGCATAATGATGATTTGGGAATCTAACCTGACCACTAAATTGGAGATGTCACGAGATGTCGCTTCCGTGAGGAGCTGGATCACCGACATGTACTCAGCAACATTATTGGTGGCATTACCCAGGAAGATTCCCCCAGAACCAAGAAGGTATGACTCAGGAGTGTAGAGAACCCAAGCAGCTGAAGCAATGCGTCTAGTGTGATGACTAGCACCGTCTGCATATCCAACGTATGCTAAGGGGAGCGACGGAATCTGTGTGAAAGAAAAATATTATACATGATAAAAACACCTTGAAAACCAAGACACAATCCAGAAGACATTAAAATAATAAGAAAAATTTATATACATAAAATTACAAAGCATATTCCTAATGTGAAACTAGGCAAAATACTTCTTTAGATAGAGCCCGTTGCGGGGCTCCTCGAGTGGAATTCCGTTACAGTCCTGAATTTCATAAGCCCCTTTTGAGAGGGCTTTAGTAAAGATGTAAGGACCAAGCCAGAGTGTTTGGAGTGTTCCTGCCCCCAAGAGATCATGTTTCTGGTCATAAAGTAGAACAAGATCACCCTCTTGGAAAGAACGAGACTTGACAGTTTTATCGTATTGAGCTTTAACTCGGCACTGGTGAGCTTTAGTGCTAGTGTAGCATTTCGACGAGTTTCATCCAAATGATCGAGTGAGAGCAAGCACTCTTATGTGGCGGTGGTGCCAGGCAAGAGCTCAACGGCAAGTTTGAGTGATAGAATTTTGCACTCGATTGAAGTACTGCCTCCAGGCCGAATGCAAGTTGGAAAGGAGAGAAGCCTGTGGCAGTTTTTACTGACGTTCGGTATGCCCATAATGCGGAATACAACTTCTGATGCCAAGTGGTTTTATGGTTTCCGACCAATCGATGAATCATGGTTTTGAGGACGCCATTGATGGCTTCGACTTGACCATTAGCTTGAGGATAATAAGACGAAGATTGATCTTGCCGGAAACCTAACATGGATGTTAATTCGGTCATCATATGATTCTGAAAGTGAGATCCATGATCTGTGAAAATCGATAGGGGTACGCTGAACCGACAGATTTCCTGATTAAACAGGAAGAGAGTGGCGGTTTCTCCATCGGCCTTGAAAGTGGGAAGGGCTTTGGCCCATTTCGTAAAATAGTCGACCGCAACTATGATGTAGTTGTGTCCATTTTCCAAAGCGAGATTGTAGGTGACGAAGTCAATTCCCCATTTAGCGAAAGGACCGATGGAGATAACTGGATGAAGGGGGGCAGGATGAGCGCACATTTTCTTTGTGAAAATTTGACAGGGATGGAATTTCTGGACCGCTGCAATACAGTCTTTAAACAAAGTGGGCCAATAGTAACCTGCACGCAAGATTTTTTGGGCAGTAGCTATACCCGAAAGATGACCACCGCATGCCCCTATGTGGCAGTCATTCAAAATGCGTTCCGCCTCATCGAAAGTGAGACAACGTCACAGAATAGTATCAACACCACAACGATATAGTGTATCGTTTAGCACGAGGTAGTGCTTTGCTTGGTGTCGGATACGACGACGGTCGTCGGACGTGAGAGTTGGGCGAAAGCGTTGGGTTTGTAGGTAGACAAAAATGTCCCCATACCATGGGTCTGAAGAATCAACCAAGTACACAGATTCATCAGGAAATGGATTGTGAGCTACTTCTGCTGGATCAATTCTGGGAAGATTCGATAATAATTCAGCGAAGACCAGGGATTTCTTTGCTTTGGCAGCCGTGAAGACCAAATCAAATTGCTGGAGGATTACGATCCATTTGGAATATTTTCCTCCAATAATTTGTCTAGACAAGATATGTCACATGGGGTTCTCCAAAGCAATGACCGAAGTTTGTCGCAGCAATATATAGTTTCGGAGTTGGGTGACGACAAAAACTACCGCCAGAGAAAGTTTCTCCACATGTGAATAACGTAATTCAGGTCCGATTAGACTTTTGGATAAATAGTAAATCACATGTTCGCTGTCGTCATCGTGTACTTGAACCAAAACCATTCCAAGTGTGATGCTGCTAGATAGAGGAGAAAGTCGCGTGAGTAATCGGGGGCACTAAGGAGTGGGGCTGAAACAAGTGCATGTTTTAAAGCATCAAATGACCTGTTAGGTATCTGTAATTTATTAGCAAGATTGGCAGAGTCCAATTACAGAAACAACATCGTTTCAACCAACTTTGGGATTCTAGGATCTAGCCCTCCTGAATCCAGAGAGGGATCTCTCCACTAAGTGCAAAGATGGATATGTCTTTGAAGTTTAGGATAATGATATTAGGCTAGTTATGAAGGCCGAGGGTTTTGTTTGTTTTTGGATGGTTGAACATGATTGCTGTTAGAGGCGAAAATTCCCAAAGGTAAAGAGGTTCAAAGGTGAGAAGTTGCAAGAAAAGAGTAAGTTTTGACCAAGAAGAAAGATGATGGCAGGTTTTTAGTCCATTAGGCTATGGAGTCATGAGAGGATTTAATTGGAACAGCAAGAGGAAAGAGTTGTCCATGGGGCAAGTCATCTATGTCTAAGGGTCTCTTTAAAGTTTGATTTATGGAATGAATTGATACATTAAGAAGGGGAAATAAACAGATGGAGAACAAAGAGAAGCCCAGGATCTGGTAAGTACTTTGAAACTAGCTAGCCTTTGACCAAGCACTTAAGAAAAACATGAAAGTAAACTAGGATCTGGTAAGTAATTTGAAACTAGCCAGCCTTTGATACACTTTCAATAGAAAACATATAAAAACTAAGGGAAACTTGAACGCAACCTTTGGAGTAGAGACTAGCGGGCCGGGCTCACCACAAATCCTCTCCTAGCTCTTCTTTACTTGGCTACTTCCAAGACAATCATAGAGAGGACACAAAATGGCCTAAGATCTGGTAAGTACTTTGAAACTATCCAGCTTTTAACACATTCTAAGGGAAACAATAAAATAGTTATGCAAACAAGACTGGGACCAGGGCTCACCATAACTTCCTCAGTTCATCTTCACACAACATATACTGAAAGTAACATTCAAAAATAATTATTCAGCTAAGACAATAAGGCGAGGGAATGCCAGCATTCCTATGCTTAAACTGAATTAAGTCACTTTCAAATAACACAGTTGAAAGAAAACATTTAAATAAATATTTTTCAGCCAGAGAAGGTTACTAGTATACAGTAGGTCCCAACACTGTTTAAACTGTTCTTTACAGAAGAAAATGAAACAAAATGAAAACAGAAAACAAATAACAATTTGCAATGAGAATAACATCACCGTCAACATAGACCAGGATCCCATAAATCAGCTTGTATTGATGCTCCGAACCAGTTACAATCTTCAAGTCCAGTGTTTTAATTCATCTTTCTTTCAAAACCTAACTTATCTGTTACAAGCAGAGCTCCAAGAGCCATTGAATCACTATTTACAATCAGGAGTCTTCAACTCAGTTACAATTACGATGCTTCAGCAATTACATCAACAACCAACCCCTCACTCATCTTCTACTGAAGTATTTATAGAAGGATGAGGAGGTGAGATCTGATAAAATATCTCGAATACAATTAATACAAAGTTAATGTCTTCTTGGCCTTTGGGAGGCTCAATGAAGAAGATTACAGGTGTTTCACTTGTATTAATTGATTTACACTTATGAATTAAGCTTGGTGGGAGCTTTTGTTGACCTTTGAGGCTCAGTGTGATGCTAGGGTTACTCTGCAGATATTCTTTCATTAATTTCCTAGCAGAAGTAACTCTTCGGCTGTGTTGAGGCAAAATATCTGATTCTGCTCAATAAATTCTATTCCTGATTGAATACTTTGAGGCACAGGTGGCACTTTAGTCGCTGGGAGGAATCAATTTGCCTCCATTCGTGGCGGTGGAGGGTTTTCCTGATAAAACACTTTAGGTTTTCCTTTAAACTGTGTTTTAGATTGGGGATTAGGCTTTTGATAACAGTCTTAGCCGTAATCCCCATAAAATTGTCTTCAGTCATCGTTCTGCTGCGCTTTGTCTTCTGCAACTGATACTCTTTCTCTATGCTTTATTGATGTTTTTCAGGTTTAACAAGGGCATATGGCACCGAAGGCTCACAAAACCTTGCTGAAAATGTGTATCTATACCCTGTGGACAATTTCTCTGATGTATTCGAAGGTCGGAGGATCTTCATCCTCGGCCTACGAAATTTCTTCATTTAAGCGGAAAAACATTAAACCCTGCAAAAACAAACAAAAGTTACAAAATCCTGCATTTATAGTGTTGGGGTTCCCATGTTTTGGATAGATTAGCAAGGCCAAAAGATGAGACAACATCAGAACCACTTTGGGGCCCTAGGATCTATCCCTCCTAGACCCGGAGAGGGATCTCTCCAAATAGAGCAAAGAATGATATATCTTTGGAGCTCAAGATGAGATGTTAGGCTAGTTATGAAGCACAAAGGAGGTTTTAAAATAATTTGGTTGGTTGGTTGGTGGGTTGAGTCATGAGATCGTAGACTGAGAAAGTGATGGGAGAATTAAAGGGGATAGGTCAAGAAAGTGCCATCCATTGGGCTATGGATTCATGAAAGGAGAATTACTTGCAACAGCTAGCCAAGGCTTTTAGAGGGAAAGTCATCTATACTAAAGGATCTTTTAGGTAGATGATGGGATGGAACATTAAGGACCGAAGGTGAAAGAAGGAAAGACAACCAAGTTTCTATCTATAGATCAAGTCAGAGGTCATTTAACTCCAGACCTGCTTGGACATACTCAAAGGTAGCTCTCAAAAAGGGACAAAGGGGTTGCTTATAGATCGGACCAGATGTCATTTAACTCCAGGTCTACTTTAGCAACTCCAAGGGAAAAAACAGAGATAAATTTGACAAAGAAACATCCAAGCAGAAAACCCCCAAGTTCATACATCAGCCAGCAGGCAATAACATCCACTACACTGGTTAAACCACACGAATTCACTCTTAGATAACACATAAAGCAGAAAACATTAAAGGTAGGGAGAGCATGAACATAGGGCACCTAACAAGGGCAAATCCTATGCTATACTTCTGTTGCCTACCAGAAGAACATGAAACAGTATGAAAATGTAATAAACAGAGTAAGGAAAAACATCACCAATAGTAATAGACCAGGATCATGTGAAGTGTGCTTTGATTAATTGATGCAAAACTAGTCATGTACAATAATCCCAATGGCTAATACAATCCAAAATTTCTCCTCCCAGCCTATTACATATAAACTACTCTGTAACTCCCTCCCAATACTGTTCTAACAGTCAAACTGAATCCCACTAACAGAAACAGCCAAACAACTGAACAACAACCACCCAACAACCCTTTACAATATGTTCTTCTGGATTCTTATAGGAGAAACAGAGCAGAAGAGGTAGGTGAAGAATTAATTATCAGAAGAGGAGGAATAAATATGAATGGACGGGGAGATTGTATGGTGGGCACACGTGGAGATGATTTGGCGGGACCGGGAGACAATGGAAAAGTCAGCGGCAGGCAAACAAATCTGGACCGTCAATCATGGCGAAGATCAACAGCGGAGGACGAAGGACGGCGGGCCAGGACCTGTGCTATCGCATGCACAATTAGGTTAACCATCAAGCACCTTCGGGGAGCGATAGCCATCGGATGGCCCGCTCCAGATCGGACGGTCCATGGCAATTTCATTGGGCATCCATGTCCGAACAATAAAACACGATGGATGCAGTTAACGGGCGGGAACGGCGGTTTTGAAATCATACACGAGGACAGGTGTCGGGCGCTGAGTGGAATCGCTGGCCGATGGAGAAAAACTGCCCTCCGCCCAAAAGCGGTGCGATGAAAACAGTGTGGTTTATGAACAGTGAAAGCCAGGGGGGGACCATCGTGGTGGGTGGCTTCTGCACCGTCAGATCTATATATATCAACGGTGGAAAATGCGCCCGATATGAATTAACTGCGGACCGTTGATCTGCGGGCAAACGAACGGTGGAGATGTGGCGATGGGTGATGAACAGGGAAAACGACGGAGGCAGCAGGACTAACGAGGACCGTCCAATCTATGAAGATCGACGGTCTGGAACGCCCCCGATATGGATGAACCGTGAACCGTTGATCTGCGGGATTAAGTGGACGACGAAGATGTAATGCGGGGGACCAAGGTGTATGGTCATGAGAACTTGGAGCGACCCCCCCACAATGAATAATGGTCATTTGATTGAGTCCTCCCACATCCTGAGGAGTCAACTGCGGGGGTTACCATGGTTTGACCCTTCGGATAGAGAAAACCTCCCCAGGGGTAAGCGCTTCGGTCACGGCACCGGGTTACATGGAGTGAAACAGGCGCGGGGCTGGAGGAGAAGGGGCTAAGGCCTATTATATGATCGGAAGTGGGTTTTAAAGCCATTTTAAATGAAATTAAAGGCTAGAAGGGGTAATGATAGGGAGATGGAAGGGGAATTTGGGAAAAAAAAGGGTGTAGGGTTTTTAGAGGGGGTTTTGGAGGGGTTTAGAGGGTTAATAGGGAAAATAGAGGGGAACAAAGGCACTTTGATAGAAGGAGAAAAAAAGGGGAAAAGGGACATTTTGCAAGGGTACAAGGAGTAAATGTAGGTCTTAGGGAAAGGAACCAGCAAGGAGGACTTGCATAAGGCAAAGCACAGAGAGACCTCAAGGATGATGTGTCTGCAGGGGAGATGCATTCCTTGAAGGTATCCAAAACAACATAGCCCCCAGCTTGCTTGTCAAGAATTTCATAGGGGGGTTAACAGTGTTTCCACATGGGGATGGCTTCTTCCTGAAGGAGGCAAGAAACTAGAAATGATCTTTGGAGTAGGCCAGATTCCTGTTGCTTAGCACATCCCTTTCTTTGATCAGCTGCCACAACATGTTAGATACACAAATCAGCAGAAACATTTTCCACAACCAGTCTACCTACCCAAACTACAGTCCTAACAATTTTCCCTTGGGTGCATTTAATCTAGCAGACCCCTTACATCATTTTATTTTGCAAACAGAAAAGAGGCCTATTCTAAAACTACCCTTATTTCTCCATGAGACCAGATTAGACTGTTGGTATCATATGATTCTCTACCTAATCTATTATCTGTTGGGATTAAACTGTCCAGCAGATTTCTTCTCTACATTCTAAGACAGAAATTGAAAACAGTCAAGCCAGGATTAGACTATCTGACTTGCTGGATTTTGCAGAAATTAAAACAACTAACCACATGCTCATAGACTGAGCTTTATTGATTTTTTCCTACCTACCCTACTCTACTTGGAAATCTCTGATGCTCTAGGTGATACAATAATGCTAATGCAGCCAGTCAAGTAGTAACAACAAAGGATATGAGCACTGACTGCCTGTCAGAGATAACCTCAGAGTGCTCTGCAGGTGATTCTTCAAAACTGAGGTCATCATCAGTAGTGACCACTCCTGATGAATCTGGCCCATGCTAAGGATCAATGTTGGATAATTTGAGCTAATCAGGGCCTCCATGTACTCTGCCACTGGATCAATAAACACATGATGTACAATTTCTTCTTTCAGGCCTGCCATGACTGGTAGACTGTCTGCATCCTGGGTAGTTTCAATCACTGCATCTGCAGTGTGGCTTCTGTAATCACACTCCTCCTTTTTCTGGTTGGGATTATTTGGCAGATGAGCATCAACCAGGAATACCACTTCTTCTGCTAGATCAGGATTAAGATGTATGTGAGAAAGAAAATCTCTCTCATCCTCACTGCAACCTGAGCTGGAGAACTCATCATGTATGGTGGGGTTGTTCTCTCTTGGCCTTGGCAGGTCCTGTTGAAAAGGACCGAACTCTGTGAAAATACTAACATATTCTTGAGCAGGGGTTTCTTGGATCACCTCAACCCTTTCAGGAGAAGTTTCAGGACATACATCTTGCTCAAGATTTTCTTCATTCCTTTCCTCCTCATCCTCTGCACTAGAAAGCTGCTGATTTCCTCCTTCATGGCAATCATCACTGATGATCTGATATATGGCAGAATGAAAATTCATGGAATCATCTTCTGCTATCATGCTTTCAGCACCTTCTTCATCAGTATCATAAACGGCCTGCATTGGCTCACCATTTTCTTGAAATTGATGGTCATGATCTTCTTCCCATGAATCTGATGATGATGGCCCTACAAGCTCAGTTTCCCTTTGGAAAAAATTACCATCAAATGAATCAACATCAGAAAAATCATAATTACAAGCATTGCCATGCATCAAATCTTCAGGATTCTCAGCAATTCTTTCTACAAAATAGTCTGCAAGCTCATTTTTTGATTCAATCTCTGGTTCATCATACATGCTTTGCATATGGCTTCTGTCTTGCAGTGATCTGGATTTTATTTCCTGAGGACAAGGGGTAGGTCTCTTCCAATCATCCTTTCTGGTTTCAACCTCATATTCTTGCTCTTTTACGCTTAACAAGGATTTAGCAATCTCTATCAGTCTTTCCAGCTTGTTTTCTAAAGAGACCTGCGCTACTTGTTCTACTTGGTCCTTCCTTGCTACTTTTAATCTTTCCTCCCTGCACTTTATGTTATATTCGACATTGATTGCTATATTCTTCATTTCCTCCAGCTTGAAGGTTCTCTTTCCCTTATATGGAATTCCACCTCAGGGTCAAAAGAGCTTGGATAGTGCAACAAAGCACATCCCAAAGGTGGCTTTATATCAGAAATTATAGCATCATATACTTTATTAAACCTGGCTAAAAAAATTTGCACTGTCTCCCCTGGCTACCTTCTAAAATTCTTATATTCTTTTAAGATGAGAAGAGCATTCTTAGGGACTGCCCATCTATCAAGGAAAACTTGAGAAAATTGATGAAAGTTGAAAATGCTTGCCTCTGGAAGACCTTTGAGCCAACTCTTAACATTTCCTTGTAATGACAAAGCAAACATTCTGATACACACATCATCTTCTTCTATTTTATACAGCTCAAGTAAATCCTCAAGGTTCTGAACATGTTCTTCAGCAGTGGACCCTTTATTTTCCCCATCAAAATGAGGCAGCTGGTTTATTAATTCTGAAGGGAGGGGTTGGAAGATAAGAGGTAAAACCAGGGGCTTATATCTTTCTATGACCTTTGTAGGTGTAGGTGGTATAGCAATGGGCTCATGGCTGCTTGAAGCTTCTTTAAGGGTGGGAGATACAACATGAGCTTCTTGTTTCACCAGGTTCTTCACAGGAGTACAGGTTTGCTTGTGGTCTGAAGATTGAGGCTTGAGATCTTTCCCATACTCATTGAGTGCCTCATATTTTTACACTTGATTGGGCTTGAAGTAGGACTGAACATATTGATATAAAAAAACAATTAATTCTTTAAACCAAATCCAACCCATATGTTCTACCCTTATATTAGTTCTGGCCATGTTTCAGGTTCTTCCTCCAGTGGAGTCTTTGAGGGTTATGGAGTGTGGAGTCTCCAGGTGGATGAATTTGACTGTTTGAAGCATGATGTTGTCCACCATCAGCAATTAGAGCCAATCTAAAGGCAAATTGGTCTCTTCCCCAGTGGAGTCGCCATTATGTTGGGGTTCCCATGTTTTGGCCAGATTGGCAAGGCCAAAAGATGAGACAACATCAGAACCACTTTGGGGCCCTAGGATCTAACCCTCCTGGACCCGGAGAGGGATCTCTCCAAATAGAGCAAAGAATGATATATCTTTGGAGCTCAAGATGAGATGTTAGGCTAGTTATGAAGCACAAAGGAGGTTTTAAAATAATTTGGTTGGTTGGTTGCTGGGTTGAGTCATGAGATCGTAGAATGAGAAAGTGATGGGAGAATTAAAGGGGATAGGTCAAGAAAGTGCCATCCATTGGGCTATGGAGTCATGAAAGGAGAATTACTTACAACAGCTAGCCAAGGCTTTCAGAGGGAAAGTCATATATACTAAAGGATCTTTTAGGTAGATGATGGGATGGAACATTAAGGACCGAAGGTGAAAGAAGGAAAGACAACCAAGTTTCTGTCTATAGATCAGGTCAGAGGTCATTTAACTCCAGACCTGCTTGGACATACTCAAAGGCAGCTCTCAAAAAGGGACAAAGGGGCTACTTATATATCGAACCAGAGGTCATTTAACTCCAAGTCTGCTTTAGCAACTCCAAGGGAAAAAACAGAGATAAATTTGACAAAGAAACATCCAAGCAGCAAACCCCCAAGTTCATACATCAGCCAGCAGGCAATAACATCCACTGCACTGGCTAAACCACATGAATTCACTCTTAGATAACACATAAGCAGAAAATATTAAAGGTAGGGAGAGCACGAACATAGGGCACCTAACAAGGGCGAATCCTATGCTATACTTCTGTTGCCTACCAGAAGAACATGAAACAGTATGAAAATGTAATAAACAGAGTAAGGAAAAACATCACCAATAGTAATAGACCAGGATCCTGTGAAGTGTGCTTTTATTAATTGATGAAAAACCAGTCATGTACAATAATCCCAATGGCTAATACAATCCAAACTTTCTCCTCCCAGCCTATTACATACAAACTACTCTGTAACTCCCTCCCAAGACTGTTCTAACAGTCACACTGAATCCCACTAACAGAAACAGCCAAACAATTGAACAAAAACCACCCAAAAACCCTTTACAATATGTTCTTCTGGATTCTTATAGGAGAAACTGAGCAGAAGAGGTAGGTGAAGAATTAAATGAAGAATTAACGCTCAGAAGAGGAGGAAGGCCACAACCCATTCTGCTTTAAATCTGTGCATTCACTTCTGGCACTCTGGCTGCAGCACTACTGCCATTTTCTGTTGACTGGACAAAGCTGGTGAAATAATGATGCTGGGGTAAACCATACTGTGTAACAAATGCTTTTGATGGTGTAGGACTGCTGAAAGGGCATAAATCTTCATTTGGGCACAATGTAGATTGAAACAATGATGTGTACCATGTCCTTTCATGGAAGAACGCTCTGCTGATATGGAAACCCTGATAATATTATATCTCTATGCATTGGACCGTCCGAGCGATCCACGGGGTCTTCAACTTTGTACTTTTGCCTTCTACAGAAGCTCAAAAGTCTTCTATTTCTTGCCTCGAGCTCTCTGTTGTTCCTGTACTGTCCCTGCCTGTGCAATTCGAGCTTTAATGGCGTCGGAGAGGGTTTGCAGAGTTTAAACTCTATCCTTTGGTGAATTTATGGCGCAAACACCCCCCAGACGTTTCCCGTAACATCAGGCTCTGAATATGGCCTTTGCACCTGGTCTTCATCGATCCCTCTCTCACTGTAACAGAGATCTTGCATCATGGCGGTCATTTACTATTGAAAACCCTGCAAAATAGGTGAACTGGTTGAGAAAACATACATGGGGGGGTGGCGGACACGATGGAGACGATGGGAACAGCCATGTAGGACGGACAGATGGCGAAATTGTGCAGGAACATGGTGGAAACATTCATGGCGTGGAGAAAGGTGGCGGAATGCAGTCACAGGTGGAGCAATGAAATTTCAATGTAAAACATTGAAAAAGGCCCTTTTGGACGAATAAATATGAATGGATGGGGAGATTGTACGGTGGGCACACGTCGATATGACGTGGCGGGACCAGGAGACAATGGAAAAGTCAGCGGCGGGCAAACAAATCTGGACCATCAATCGTGGCGGAGATCAACAGCGGAGGATGACAGACGGCGGGCCAGGACCTGTGCTATCGCGTGCGCAATTAGGTTAACCATCGAGCACCTTCGGCGAGCGATAACCATTAGATGGCCCGCTCCAGATCGAACCGTCCATGGCAATTTTGCTAGGCATCCGTGTCCGAACAATAACGTGCGATGGATGGAGTTAACGGGCGGGAACGACGGTTTTGAAATCGTACAGGGGGACAGGTGTCGGGCGCTGAGTGGAATCGCTGGCCGATGGAGAAAAACTACCCTCCGCCCAAAAGCGATGCGATGAAAACAATGTGGTTTATGAACAGTGAAAGCCAAGGGGGGACCACCATGGCGGGCGGCTTCCACACCGTCAGATCTATACAGATCAACAGTGGAAAATGTGCCCGATATGAATTAACTGCGGACCGTTGATCTGCGGGCAAATGAACGGTGGAGATGCGGCGATGGGTGATGAACTGGGAAAACGATGAAGGCAGCGGGACTAACGAGGATCGTCTGATCTATGAAGATCGATGGTCCAGAATGCCCCCGATATGGATGAACCGTGAACTGTTGATCTGTGGGATTAAGTGGACGGTGGAGATGTAATGCGGGGGACCAAGGTGTACGGTCATGAGAACTTGGAGCGACCCCCCCGCAGTGAATAATGGTCGTTTGATTGAGTCCTCCCACATCCCGAGGAGTCAACTGCAGGGGTAACCATGGTTTGACCCTTCGGATAGAGAAAACCTCCGCAGGGGTAAGCGCTTCGGTCACGGCACCGGGTTACATAGAGTGAAACAGGCACGGGGTTGGAGGAGAAGGGGCTGAGGCCTATTATATGATCGGAAGTGGGTTTTAAAGTCATTTTAAATGAAATTAAAGGCTAGAAGGGGTAACGATAGGGAGATGGAAGGGGAATTTGGGAAAACAAAGGGTGTAGGGTTTTTAGAGGGGTTTTTGGAGGGGTTTAGAGGGTTAATAGGGGAAATAGAGGGGAACAAAGGCACTTTGACAGAAGGAGAAAAAAAGGGGAAAAGGGACATTTTGTAGGGGTACAAGGAGTAAATACAGGCCTTAGGGAAAGGAACCAGCAAGGAGGACTTGCATAAGGCAAAGCACAGAGAGACCTCAAGGATGATGTGTCTTCAGGGGAGATGCATTCCTTGAAGGTCTCCAAAACAACATAGCCCCCAGCTTGCTTGTCAAGAATTTCATAGGGGGGCTAACATATAGGTCAATCTGCATCGGAGGATGTGTGAAGGAAGCAAGGCCATTGGATGGCATCATCCAACGGTCGGGATTTTAATTTCAGAATGGTCGAACAAGCATGGGGAAGGAGGATTAGATCAGAGCCATCGATTTGCGCTGAGATCGACGGTCAGGGATGATTGCGGAGGGTCCGGGTGTACGGAGGAAAAATCTTGGGGGTATACCCCCGCAGTGAAAATGGGTCGTTGATCTGGATCAATTTGGACAGTCAAGATGGAATCATGGGATGTTGAAAGTCAAACTGAGGGAATCTAGGTGATGAATTTTGGACCGTCGATCTGTAGATCAGATCGACGGCGAAGATGTCGTTGCCTTTACACGGAAACCTGAGTTATTTCGTGGTCACCTTCGCTAACCATCGGACACTTTCGAAGAGCGATAGCCGTTGGATGAGTGGGCCCAGATCGGATGGCAGAGATGAATTTCGCTGGGCATCCTGGTCCGGACTATAACGCGCGATGGATGATGATTGCACGGCGGTTTTCAAATTGTACAAGGGACACGCGTCAACCATCATATGGAATCGCTCATCATCGGGGAAAATCCACCCTCCGCCCAAAGGCGGTGCGATGGAACCCACACGGGTTTGGAAAACAACGCACGGTTGGGGGGTTCCACAGGAATGGCGCGCTCCGCACCGTCCGATCTATGGAGCAGATCGACGGTCGAGATTGCTCCACAATTTACACGCCAGAAAACTTTGAAAATAGATTAAAACCCAAAAAACACGAAAAACAAAGGTTTTTTAATCGTTTTAGGGCAGAGAAAACATTAGAAAGGATAAACGCCCGACAGGTTCAGCATTTGGTTCTGGTGCTCGGGCGCATGGACGAAAAAGGGTTAGAGGCTTAGCCCAAGGGGGCTTAAGCCCAGAACATAGAAAATATGAATTTTCTATGATTTTTGAATGTTTTTGAAGGAATTAAAGGTTTCGGTCAGGTTAAAAAGTGGGTTTTTAACCTTATAAAATGAATTTTGGTGAGGGGAAAATAGCAGAAACATGGAAATGAGGGATTTTCATGGGGAATGGAGGGATAGAAGAGGAGGTTAGTTTTGAGGAGAAGGAAGGGGAAAGGGATGTTTGCAGCAGTATTTGACTTTGGATCTTTGTAGGATTTCAGAGGTTTTTAGGATGAAAACAGCAATAAGTGATCTGGACAGAGGCATGAGGCCTTCAAGAGTCTTCAAGAGCCAAAAGTTTTTGATAGGGAAAAATTGTTCCTTGAAGGCTCAAAACATATTTAGCCACCTTTGGTATAATCAAATTTTACAGGTGGCTAACAGTGGCTCCACTTGGGGATGGTGCCTTCTTGAAGGCATCAAGAATTCAGACTTGATTTTTCCGGGAGGCTGACTTGTGCCTGATCCTTTAGATTGATCTTATTTTGCTGGATGATCTTGCTTTGCTTCTGAAAAATAATATCAGTTATGAAAAAATAATGGACTTCATCAATACAACTTTCTACCTACCCAATCCTACTGATCTAACATTTTTTCTTCATCAGAGTGCACTTGGATTGGCAAACTCTTTTCACAACATTTTATTCTTTTGAAAGCATAAAAACTAATCTAATTCTATTCCTTATTTATCCCTAAACTCAGATTAAATAGTTGAGCTCAGATATTTTTCTACCTAATCTACTGTCCGTTGGGATTAAACTATCCAACAGACTTCCATTCTGTAAATTCTAAAACTGAAATTTAAAAACAACCAAGTCAATATTAAGTTGTTTGACTTGTTGTGATCTATGGCATAAAAACAAGCTGCACATAGGTTATTATTTGCAGAAAATTAAAACAAAATGGAAGGCTGAAGATCTGAAAGTTTCTCATCATAGCCTTCTCTTTTCTTCACAGCTCTGTTTTTGCTTTGTTTTGAGCTGTTTTTGCTTTTCTTTTGGTTCAGGTTTTAAACTGATTAGAACCAAATCTTTACATTTCTTTGACTCAGAATTTTACCGTAGATTTGAGTCATCTTCTTTTGGAAACTTTGGTTAAGATTTTGAGTTTGTTTGAACCTTCAATTTCTAACCTAAACTATCTACTGATAAGCCAAGATTAAACAGTTTGGCAAATCGAATTCACTATCCTATCAGCAGAAAATTTATAACCAATTAGTCAAGATTAAACTGTTTGACTAACCAGAAGTGTGTTTTTGAGGAGTGGCATTTGAACTTGCACACTTTCAGATTTGTTTCTCTTTTTGGCATGGGGCTTTACCTTTCTTGTTTTCATTTCTGCCCTCTTTTCTTATTTTTCTTTGTTTTTGTATTTTTGAATTTTCATAACTTTGAAAGCAATGGAGGATGGAATATTCATAATGGGAAAAAAGATAAAAAAGGCTTCAAAACATAAAATGGATCAAGAGAAGTAATGCTTAAGCATCCTGCCATTGACAGGACCCCCAAACAATCCTATTCCATCCAGTTCCTGTAAGAAAAATGCATTATTACCAGCAAATGAATGAATAGAGTAAGGGCCAAGCCATAGGTTGTAAAATTTTCCATGCTTGCCCTTTTCTTCCCTCCTTGAGTCCCACTTTAAAACTTTGTCCCCAATCTTGAAATTGCTGGCCTTTGTTCTTCTATCAAAAATCTTTTTTATGTTGTCCTGTTTCTGCAATGCTTTGTTATACACTTCCTCCCTGGTCTGTTGAAGATGAATGGTCTGATTTATTCTTCTAGTCATGTCATTTTCTTCAGTCTGCAACTCTTGAATCAACTTCATAACTGGTACACCAAGGCTATTTGGAAAAATTTCATCAGTACCATACACAAGCTGTAAGGGTGACATACCAATAGATTTCTTCAAAGTTAATCTGTCAGCCCAAAGTGCATGGACCAGCTTCGTGTGCCAAGACTTTTTGTTGTCCTCCAATAGTTTCTTGATTATGTTCACTAAGCTTTTGTTGGAAGATTCCGAAAGTCCATTACCCTGAGGATAATAGGCTGTGGAATGTCCCAATGATATCTGATATCTATGACAGAATTCAACCATCCTCTTTGATCCAAATGCTGTTGCATTATCAATGATAATTTTGGTAGGATAGCCAAATCTGGAGAGAATGTTAGTCTCCATAAATTTTATGATAACTGAATCATTGGCCTGCCTACAAGGAATGGCTTCTATCCACTTAGTGAAATAGTCTGTGGTAGTAAGAATCCACCTATGTTGGGCAGAAGATGGTGGATGGATTTCTCCTATGAAGTCAAGTACCCACTGTTGAAAAGGGGCTTCAACAGTAATTGGATGCAGAGGAAGGGGTAATAGTTTTCTTTTGCCCTCAAATAGTTGGCACTTATGACAGGCAATGATCATCTTGTGTATATCAGGAAAAAGAGTAGGCCAATAGAAACCAGCCCTCAAAATTTTTTTGGTTGTTGACTTCTAGTACAAATGACCCCCACACTCTCCTTCATGTAATTCCTGCTTAACCTTCTCTGCATCAAACTCAGGAAAACATTTAAGCAATATACCACTTGCATTTTTCCAATAAAGACATCTATCTATAATGCAATAGTTTACTACTTTCAGCTTCAAGAACCTTGCCTTTGTTTTTGTCAAACCAGGAGGTGTATTTAAATTAATCAAAACATAAACAATATCATCATACCAAGAGGAATTCATGAAATGGTTTTCAACAATGGGTGTCGAGATTTCCTCTTGATCATCTAAAGCATTAATCATATGAATATCAAGAACTTCACAATTTGATTCAGCCATTAATCTAGCTAGACCTTGGCCTTTGATGAGCTTAGTGGGTTTTATCTCTAAATCATATTCAAGGATGATAGCAATCCACTTACCTCTCTTACCATCTGGGTCCTGTGTTAGAATGTCTTTAATCACTGAATTTGGGACAAAGGCAATGATGTGCGAGTGAAGGATGTATACCCTGAAGTCTTTTAAAGCCTTAACTAAAGCAAAATCTTGCTTCTCCATGATGTTATACTTCAATAGGGCATTCCTCAATGCCTTACTAAAGAATGCAATAGGCTGCTCTTGTCCTTGTGGATTTTTCTGTAAAAGGACAGCAGCTATGGTATGTTCTGATGCAAATAAAAAGATATAAAAATCTTTTGAAAAATCAGGACTTATGAGAATCGGTGTTTTGGTTAATGCTTGTTTCACCAGTTCAAAGGATGTATTTGCTTCCAAGGTCCATTTTACCCCTTGCTCATTCTTCAACATGTTTGTGATATTCCTAAGGAGCTCAAGCAAATTGGGGATGAACCTTCTCAAAAAGTTAATCTTTCCAATGAAAGACTGCAACTCTTTGATGTTTCAAGGATGAGAGATTTGCAATATGGCCTCAATCCTCTTTGGATCTATCTTTATACCCTCCTTAGAAATAATGTGCCCAAGAAGTTTACCTTCTTGGAGACCAAATAGAGTTTTCTTAGGGTTTAAAGATATCCCAAACTTTCTGCATTTCTCGAAAACTTTTCTTAAATGTTCTAAATTCTCTTCATCTGTTTTTGAAAACACAGTTACATCATCAAGATAGATAATGATGAAGAAGCCCAGCTCATCCGAGAATGCTATGTCCATGGCTCTCTGAAAGGTTGCTCCAGCATTCACTAGAACAAAAGGCATTTTCACATACATGAAAGTACCCCATGGTGTAGTAAAAGTTGTCTTTAATTGATCAGCAGGGTGAACTAAGATCTGATTATACCCTGAATAGCCATCAAGCAAAGAAATTCTTTTGGACCCTACCACCCTTTGTAAAATATAATCCATTTTTGGTAAAGGGTAGTTGTCTTTCAATGAAGCTTTGTTTAAATCTCTAACATCTATACAAAGCCTGATTTCTCCAGTCTTCTTCCTAACAGACACCAGATTAGACACCCATTCAGAATATCTAATAGGGACAATAATACCAACATCATACATCTTCATGATTTCCTTCTTAACCAAAGGCAGTTGTATAGGGTTTATTCTGCGCAGTTTCTGTTTGAATGGTTTTTGGTTTTCTTTGAGAGGGATTTTGTGTTGTATTATTTCAGTGTCATAGGACTTCAGATCTTCGTAACTCCATGCAAAAACATCAGAAAATTCTTTGAACAGCTCTATGTATTTGAGTTTAATGTGAGCTGGCAAAGTTTTGGACAGTTTGATCATCTTCGGTTTCTCTTCACTGCCAATATTACACTCTTCCACTTCAGTCTCTACAGGTTCCAGTTTAGGTTTTTTGGCCACATCATTAAAATCAAACAACTCTTCTAAAGGTGTTAGACCACTTGGCAAACTTTCATCTTTAGAATGCAGAGTTTCTAATTCCTCTGTTTCAGATTCTGCACTCAATTCTGTTTTGTTTCTAAGTTTGCTAGACTGAAGGTTAATATTGACAAGCTCAAGAGAAGGTTCTTCTTCACCAAGAAAATTCTCTTCACTGCAGTCTGTATCATAATCTGAATCTGAACTATGCAGTTTAAATTCATTTCTGAATTGCATGAAGTCTTCTATTTGTTTATCTCTGTCAAACACCTGCCAATATTTTTTATTATCAGGCACAGCTAGTCTAAATTTTATCTGAGGTAAAAAATCTTCGGTCTCATATGGCGTTAGACATGTCCTAGCTGCAAAGGCTAAATTGTGGGCTATAAGATTTCTTTTTCTCCGGACAAAACTCTATTTGGACTCCTCAAATGTTTTCAAAAGATCCATGACATCATTCCGATATGCCCTAAGTCTGGGATGATTTGCATTATACTCCCCATTGACTTGTCTAATTATTAACTCAGAATCCCCATACACAGTTATTTTCTTGGCTCCTAACTTTTTCAGCAAATGTAAGCCTAAGAGCAAAGATTCGTACTCCGCTATGTTGTTAGAACACTGAAAGTTCAATTTGCAAGAAATGCATTCTATGTGCTTGTTTTCAGTGTTAGTAATCCAGACACCTGCACCAACATTTGTTCTAGTGCATGACCCATCAAAATACATACTCCAGAGAGGATCATTTTCAGTTTTATTAGTTTGGTGAATGTCCTCTGTATGATTTGATTCCTCAAGTTTTTCAATATGTTGAGGAATGTTTTCTTGGCAATCAAGATTTAAGTTTAATGGATTGATGACTTGTAGTTCAAGACCTGAGTTTGGTTTGCTAATGTTTTCAAATACAGCAAACTGCTTAAACACTTTAGCATTATGTTCCTCTTTCTCCCTTTTGGTCACTAATTCTGTTAAAGTGATTTGTTCATTAAGGATTTCATCATTGAACATGATAAAAGAATCAAGGCCTATACTCACGAAGTATAGAGGAGAGTTTTGTGGTCTATCTTGACTTGTGACTATGTATTGCATATGGGACTCCCTGTAAAGTCTTCGAGTTTGGTTGAAAACAGGGATAGTCACATAGGTCATGTCCATCTGCATAGTACCTTGTAACTTAGCCCCCCAGGATCTTGATAAAAGCATTCCATATTTTGGGGGCACATCAGCCACAACAACATCCATAACTAAGCATTTGGCTGGAATCTGGGCTAAGTTAACACAAAGGTCTTTGATCAATCCTAAACACTTGACTCTGCTTGAGTCAAAAGAGTAAAGATCTTTATAAGGTCTGGTGATTTCAAGACCCAGGCTCTCCATTACAGCTTTTGGCATTAAATTATGAGAAGCACGTGAGTCGTGCATAGTGTTGTGCAAAATTTTGTCATGAACATTTAAACTTACATAAAAGGGAGGGACAGGTCCCTCTTAAAACTTACCTTCAATCTTTGGACCAAAAATAAGCTCTGGCAAATTTTAGAGTGTTTTCAAAGAGGTACACAGTCCACCACAGTGCTTGTGAAACATCAATTTTCAAGGATATCCCAAAACACAACAAACTCTAACTAGAGATTGACTAAGAGGGCATTTACCAGATATGTCACCTCTTAAAAGAGGATGAGATCCGGAGGCTGCCTAGCCCTTTCCAGACTTTGTCTAAGAGTATGAGGTAAAACACAACAAAAGGTAAGTGAAATGTAAGAGAAAGTGTTTTACTACCAATCTGAAATATTTTTGGTATTTTCTGAGTTATTTTTATTTGTGTGGTTTCTAAGAATTTCCTAACTTTGCTTCAAAACTTAGCTACGGTTGTGAGACAAAGACAGTCTACTCTTATGGCTAAGCTAGCTGATTTTTCAAGGTTAGATAAAGACTTATGAGAATCCTAGGGCTGACCTAGATTGTCACTGATTCAAACAAGTTTCATCATGATTACCATTTCTTGGTAGTGCTTGAAAAAGCTGCTTTTTACTCTCAAATTTTTATAGAAATGAAAATGATTCTGGGTTCTGAATTCCCTAGCGGAGTCGCCAGAAATGTTAGGTATCATTAATTTATTAGCAAGATTGGTAAAGTCCAATTACAGAAACAACATCGTTTCAACCAACTTTCGGATTCTAGGATCTAGCCCTCCTAAATCCGGAGAGGGATCTCTCCACTAAGTGCAAAGATGGATATGTCTTTGAAGTTTAGGATAATGATATTAGGCTAGTTATGAAGGCCGAGGGTTTTGTTTTTTTTTTGGATGGTTGAACATGATTTCTGTTAGAGGTGAAAAGTCCCAAAGGTAAAGAGGTTCAAAGGTGAGAAGTTGCAAGCAAAGAGTAAGTTTTGACCAAGAAGAAAGATGATGGCAGGTTTTCAGTCCATTGGGCTATGGAGTCATGAGAGGATTTAATTGGAACAGCAAGAGGCAAGAGTGGTCCATGGGGCAAGTCATCTATGTCTAAGGGTATCTTTAAAGTTTGATTTATGGAATGAAATGATACATTAAGAAGGGGAAATAAACAGATGTAGAACAAAGAGCAGCCCAGGATCTAGTAAGTACTTTGAAACTAGCCAGTCTTTGACCAAGCACCTAAGAAAAACATGAAAGTAAACTAGGATCTGGTAAGTACTTTGAAACTAGCCAGCCTTTGATACACTTTCAATAGAAAACATATAAAAACTAAGGGAAACTTGAAGGCAACCTTTGGAGTAGAGACTAGCGGGCCAGGCTCACCACAAATCCTCTCCTAGCTCTTCTTTACTTGGCTACTTCCAAGAAAATCATAGAGAGAACACAGAATGGCCTAAGATCTCGTAAGTACTTTGAAACTATCCAGCTTTTAACACATTCTAAGGGAAACAATCAAACAGTTATGCAAACAAGACTGGGACCAGGGCTCACCATAACTTCCTCAGTTCATCTTCACACAACATATACTGAAAGTAACATTCAAAAATAATTATTTAGCTAAGACAATAAGATGAGGGAATGCCAGCATTCCTATGTTAAACTGAATTAAGTCATTTTCAAATAACACAGTTGAAAGAAAACATTTAAATAAATATTTTTCAGCCAGAGAAGGTTACTGGTATACAGTAGGTCCCAACACTATTTAAACTGTTCTTTACAGAAGAAAATGAAACAAAATGAAAACATAAAACAAATAACAAGTTACAATGAGAATAACATCATCGTCAACATAGACCAGGATCCCATAAATCAGCTTGTATTGATGCTCCAAACCAGTTACAATTTTCAATTCCATTGTTTTAATTTATCATTCTTTCATAACCTAACTTATCCGTTACAAGCGGAGCTCCAAGAGCCAGTGAATCACTATTTACAATCAGGAGTCTTCAGCTCAGTTACAATTATGATGCTTCAGCAATTACATCAACAACCAACCCCTCACTCATCTTCTACTGAAGTATTTATAGAAGGATGAGGAGGTGAGATCTGATAAAAGATCTCGAATACAATTAATACAAAGTTGATGTCTTCTTGGCCTTTGGGAGGCTCAATGAAGAAGATTACAGGTGTTTCACTTGTATTAATTGATTTACACTTATGAATTAAGCTCGGTGGGAGATTTTGTTGACCTTTGAGGCTCTGTGTGATGCTAGGGTTACTCTGCAGATATTCTTTCATTAATTTCCTGGCAGAAGTAACTCTTCGGCTGTGTCGAGGCAAAATATCTGATTCTGCTCAATAAATTCTATTCCTGATTGAATAATTTGAGGCACAGGTGGCGCTTTAGTCGCTGGGAGGAATCAATTTGCCTCCATTCGTGGTGGTGGAGGGTTTTCCAGATAAAACACTTTAGGTTTTCCTTTAAACTGTGTTTTAGATTGGGGATTAGGCTTTTGATAACAGTCTTAGCCATAATCCCCATAAAACTGTCTTCAGTCATCATTCTGTTGCGTTTTGTCTTCTGCAACTAATACTCTTTCTCTGTGCTTTATTGATGTTTCTCAAGTTTAACAAGGGCATACGGCACTGAAGGCTCATGAAACCTTGCTGAAAACGTGTATCTATACCCTGTGGACAATTTCTCTGATGTATTCGAAGGCCAGAGGATCGTCATCCTCGACCTACGAAATTTCTTCATTTAAGAGGAAATACATTAAACCCTACAAAAACAAACAAAAGTTACAAAATCCTACGTTTATAGGTCAATCTTCATCGGAGGATGTGCGGAGGAAGCAGGGCCATTGGATGGCATCATCCAACGGTTGGGATTTTAATTTCAGAATGGTCGAAAAAGCATGGGGAAGGAGGATTATATTAGAGCCATTGATTCGCGCTGAGATCGATGGTCGAGGATGATTGCAGGGGGTCCGGGTGTACGGAGGAAAAATCTTGGGGGTATACCCTCGCAGTGAAAATGTGTCATTGATCTGGATCAATTTGGACAGTCAATATGGAATCCGGGGATGTTGAAAGTCAAACGGAGGGAATCTGGGTGATGAATTTTGGACCGTCGATATGCAGATCAGATCGACGGTGGAGATGTCGTTGCCTTTGCACGAAAACCTGAGTTATTTCGTGGGTACCTTCGCTAACCATCGGACACTTTCGAAGAGCGATAGTTGTTGGATGAGTGGGCCCAGATCGGACGGTAGAGATGAATTTCGCTGGGCATCCTGGTCCGGACTATAATGTGCGATGGACGATGATTGCACGGTGGTTTTCAAATCGTACAAGGGACACGCGTCAACCATCATATGGAATCACTAGTCATCGGGGAAAAACCACCCTCCGCCCAAAGGCGGTGTGATGGAACCCACGCGAGTTTGGAAAACAGCGCACAGTTGGGGGGGTCCACAGGAATGGCGCACTCCGCACTGTGCGATCTGCGGAGCAGATCGACGGTCAAGATTGCTCCACAATTTACACGGAGGAAAACTTTGAAAATCGATTAAAACCCAAAAAACACGAAAAACAAAGGTTTTTTAATCGTTTTTGGGCGGAGAAAACATTGGAAAGGATAAACTCCCGACAGGTTTAGCATTTGGTTCTGGCGCTCGGGCGCATGGACGAAAAAGGGTTAGAGGCTTAGCCCGAGGGGGCTTAAGCCCAGAACATAGAAAATATGTGTTTTCTATGGTTTTTGAATGTTTTTGAAGGAATTAAAGGTTTCGGTAAGGTTAAAAAGTGGGTTTTTAACCTTATAAAATGAATTTTGGTGAGGGGAAAATAGCAGAAACATGGAAATGAGGGATTTTCATGAGGAATGGAGGGATAGAAGAGGAGGTTAGTTTTGAGGAGAAGGAAGGGGAAAGGGATGTTTGCAGCAGTATTTGACTTTGGATTTTTGTAGGATTTCAGAGGTTTTTAGGATGAAAACAGCAATAAGGGATCTAGACAGAGGCATGAGGCCTTCAAGAGTCTTCAAGAGCCAACAGTTTTTGATAGGGAAAAATTGTTCCTTGAAGGTTCAAAACATATTTAGCCACCTTTGGTATAATCAAATTTTACAGGTGGCTAACATGACCGTTGAGCTTGGTCATCCCACAAGTATAGTGTTCCTTTCTTCAATAATCGCATGAATCCTTTCGTCATCTCGGCATAGTTAACGATGAAACGACGCAAAAAGTTTGCCTTCCCCTGCAAACTTTGGAGTTGAAGGATGGATTGTGGTGCTGGAAAATCAACAATTGCCTTAACCTTATCGGGATCAACCCTAATCCCGTGCTTGGAGACAATAAAACCTAACAGACGTCCAGACTCGACCATAAATACGCATTTGTGAGGATTCAAGCATATATTGTAGAATCTGCACCTAGCAAAAATTTCTCTTAAATGAGCCAGGTGATCCTGTCACTTCTTGGAATGGGCTGGAAGGTCATCCAAGTAAGCCTGTACAATATGTCGAATGTCATTAAAAGCGTAGTCCATAGCCTGCTGAAAATTTTCTCCAGCATTCTTCAGACCGAATGGGAGTTTTCGATACACAAAAATACCCCAAGGACAGATGAAAGCAGTTTTATGTTGGTCGTCTTTTTTTATTGCAATCTGGTTATAGCCCAAGAATCCATCCATGAATGAGAAAGATTCGCATCCGGCACAATCGTCAAGAATCTGGTCAATGAATGGTGTAGGATAATTGTCTTTGGGACAAGTGGCGTTCAGATCGCGATAGTCGATGAAAACTCTAATGGTGCCTTGTTTTTTATCAACGGGAACCGGATTGGAAACCCATTCCTTTAAAGGGACGGGATAGATGAAACCAGCGTTCAAAATTTTTTCTACTTCAATCTTGATGGCGGCTGCTTTGCGCAGGTGGATAGGTCTGAGACGTTGCCAAACAGGTTTGGCATTATCATAAATCTTGATTTCGTGCTCGACAATAGAAGGGTCTATGCCGGGCATTTCATCATAAGACCAAGCAAACACATCGCGGAATTCCTTAAAAAGGGATGTGAAGCGTGCAATTTCCTCTGGGTTGCAATCAGCTCCAATCTAAATATTTTCCACGATACCCGTTTTGACCAAGATATCAATGATCATTGTCTTAGAAAGATTACCCATGTTCCCTTCTGACTCAATAGTTTGGACAGTCGTGTAAGCGGAGGGAACCATCTCAGGTGGGTCAAAAGATGGGATTTCAGTTTTTATTGCGTCTGATTCAATCATTGAAGAGCGATGGTGGAACTCTCCCCAAGGTCGTTCTTCTAAAGACATGATATCTTGAATAGCTTCGTCTGTAGGCAAGACTTCATTGAGGAGATCCTTAGAGAGAACAATGATGGGAGGGAGTTTTGTACCTTCAGTCGAAACCATAGCAGTGGAGGGTTCAAATGTGGTTTGGATGGCTTGGTAAGCCAACTCGGCTGCTGAGAGCGGCATGTGATCTCTGTAGGAATCAATGTCTGAAGGTGTCGGAATGATCCAGGGGTCGATAGAGCCACCCAAAGTGGTGGATATCATTGCAACCGTGTTTGGGATCTATGGCGGCGGGAGAGGAAAACAACCCAGTAGGGATGATGCCTTCAGAAGACCGGTACCGATACTGAAGTAAGAGTCAAGAAGGCCTCCTATTAGGGGTACAGTGCTACTTGGTAACGTGGCATAATCAAGGGTGCAGAAGGATAGTTGGTCCACTGTGACTATTTTCCCATCCAATGGAAATAGGATGAGTCGGAAAACCGAAGACACAATGGCGGTCATGGCATACGACCAACTGCGACCAAGCAATAGATTATAGTCTAGATGGCGCTCTACGACTTCAACGTCCACGTTTGTCGTTTTCCCACTCAGAGTGATGGGAAAGCTAGCAAGGTATCCTTTTGGGAGGAAAGTGTGGCCATCAAAAGCTTTGAGGGAATTCGATGGCGGGGTGAGGGTAGGAGAACCTAAATTGAGCCAGCAAGATTGTGACATAACGCAGGTCGAAGCACCTTCGTCTATGACAGTGCGATGGATTGGTCTCCCTTTCGACACAACCTACACCTAGAATCCGAGTTGGTGTGAGAGGTGAGGTTTAGCCTTTTCCATATCAAATATAGCTAGCATGGAATCCTGGGGGTCTATTCCACCAATGGCCGAAAGCAAGGCTTTCCTTTATGCTGGACAGGTTTGTAATACTTCGAGAGCAGACATAGCTGACGGTGCCTGCGCCAAATCTTCTACAATGTTGTAGTTTTTGGCTACACGTGCAAAGGTATTATGATTCGTGCGTCGAAGTGTCCCTTTGGGGGGACGAATCACGGGGTCAGCAGTAGGCCGCTCGATATACAAATCGTTTGGCGGCGATGGATTGGAACTAGTACCAGGTTCTTGAGCATCTATGGTAGGGTTTCCATAAAGCTTAGCTCGATTTTGAAGGTCAACACTCTCAATGCCATAAATGGCAGATGGTCCTTCGCCGAAAGGATATGAACCACCATTTCCCCGTTGATGGGGTTGTGGCGGATTGTCAACCATGTGTTGATGTTGCTGCTGTTGATTAGGGAAAGGATTATGAAGAACGGCAGGTGTTCACCTAGAATCCTTGTTAGTAATAAAATTGGTGCATTCCTACAGCCGAGGAAATTTGTATGTCAAGTGGTCCTCCGCACAGATTTTGCAAGGAAATTTCATGGGTTTATCCTTCCCTTTGTCATTTTTGGCAGCGTTTTTCTGATTAGTGTTATTCTAATTATCCAACTACTCTTCCGAAGAAGATGAATTTTTTTTGTTCTTCTTATTTTTCCCGCTAGGTTTTTGTGAGGTTTGCACCGTATTTACCTCAGCGGTGGGAAGAGTAGTCATTTGGTGAGGGGCGGTGGCAGTTGAAGATGGCTTGGAGGCTTGCCCCCGAGACTTTTTTGTGGCTACGCCAGAGATCGTGCCAACGAGACCATCGGCATGAGCTCCGGTTTTCTGAGTAGTTGGAGGATTTGGGTTGCCAGGGGCATGGGGGAGCAAATCATACAGCATGCTAGATTGCGAATAGATTAAATATAAATTCCGGGCATGGCAGATGCATTGATCTTCTGTAACCGCACCAGAAAGGCTAATGTCTTTAGCTATGTGGCGTAAGAGAGACTTGCAAAACCAATTGGCTAAGAGATGATCTGGAATTGGCACTTTGACTAGCCTCCTCCTACGTCTCCATTCATGAATGTGATCGGATATGTAGGTGGCGGTGTCTTGGCGGAGCGAGGTTAATAGTTCCGTTCTGGTCTCAAATCTAATTGGTAGTTGGAATTTCTTTAGAAACTCCGTTGCTAAAGCACCAAACGTATTGATGGTGGTGCGTGGTAATTCAATGTACCGCTTGGCAGCATTGCCTGTAAGCGTGCGGGGAAACAGTCGAATTCGAACACTATCATCTACCATGGAATTGGATATAGACCATAGGTGAAAGCTAGTGATGTGTGCTGCTGGGTCGTCCCCTTGTTTCCCGTCGAACTTCGAGATGTCGGAAGGAATCTTATGCGGCACTGGAGGCCAAAGCAAGTTGTGATTGATGGGATCGTTAGTCAGTTTATGGATATTGGGGATATCCAAAGCTGCCAAGAATGGCAATTGTGGATTTGCCCCCGAATCTAACCAAGGCAGTATGGGCTGACTATTTAGACCATAGGGTCCACCCATCAATGTGTTACTAGGAGGATAAGTAGGACTTTGGTAAAAAATTCCTATAGGCGGAGGAGTAGGGACATACGGTTGTTATCCATAGGGCATGTTGTATTGCGGGGCGAACTGTTGGTTGCCCCCAGTATAAAAGTGCCCTCCCATTCCAGATGGAGGTTGGGGTTGGTTAGTCCAAATGGATGCAATAGAGTTTCCTGGAGGCATGCTACTACTGGCATAGTTTGGAAATGGTATAGACCCTACACCTATATTTGAACCACTTAAGGGAAAAGTATTAACAATAGGTTGTCCTATTTGTCCTAAGGATTGCAGAGGAAGTGAAATATTCCCTGCTACCTGAGTGCTGGTGACACTACCCCCTGGCATAGAGGCCAAGGGGTTTGAACTCAGCAGAGGGTTCCAACTGAAAGGGTTGCTAAAAGGTACCGAAGTATTCATACTCGTGGGAGGAGCTACCGTGGGTCCCAACGTGGTCACGGTAGAAGTAGATGCTGAAGGATTCAGTAAGATACTAACAGTTGTGATGACCATAGGGTCGGGAATAGGTATATGTTGACTACTGGAGTTACCCAGTGATGGCATAGAACTGACCACCGGTGGGGAGGATGGTGGCGAACCTGGGATGGTTTCCATTGGCATCGACCCAGTGGATGCTGGTGGTGAAATGGATGTTGGTGCGGCCTAAGACATATCTTGGTGTGGTGGAATCTGAATTATCACAGGCCCCAATGGATCAGTGAGCAGAGGATTGTAATGAGGTACAACCCCTTTAGTGAAAGGGTCCTCCGGAAATTCCGGCTGGTATGAGGCTATGTGAAAATTAAGATTAGTCAGTGGAGACTACTCTTCCGTGGAAGGCACAGGGTCACCAAGGTTCAGTTCTTCCTTAATAGTTAGAGGAGGTAGACCTTGCTGTCATCTAGACAGACGGCGTGGGTCGAGGGACGCCACGGTGACCTGCTTAATTTTAACAAATTTTAATAAATTGTGATGTATTATAAAGTCTCAGTGACAGTAACCACACACCTAAAAAAGAAAAAGGACTCTCTAAAATCAATCAGTAAGCAGCCAGAATAGGGTGCCCTGTCTGAGTACTACCGTTCGCTGGTGATGAAATCCAGTATCACAATAGTATACAGAGAGGGTTGGTTGAAAGTACAGTTACAGTCACTCTAGAGCTTCACCCAAACCTTAGATGATAGGTGTAAGCACTCTCGTGAAGATGAGTACCCTCCTAAAGACCGAAGACAGAGTGGGTCCGTCTGTTTCAAGTACCGGGATAGCCCGTCCCAGTCACCTTGTGTAAGTCCCTAAAAAGTATGGCCACTAAAGATACCTCAAATCACAGACATCATCAAGGGGGTCCACGGTCAAGGATAGTGTGCTATATGGGCAGAATACCTAGATCCCTGATCTAGTTTCGAAATCCTCGAAGGGAACCCCAATATATAACACACCCACAGGATGCAGTCAAAGGCGGGCTACCTTCTTGTGCACCCAAGTGTTGTCTCGCGCTGAGCTCCAGTAAAGGAACGGTCCCGATAATATGAGTGCAATAGGATTTCGCTTGTTAATGACTCTAGTTTCAAGTTTTGAGATCTTGGGTAGTTTTCTCACTGTCCTAACCCAAGATCCTAGCCTGAACTACTATTTGTGTGAGTTCAAAAAAGAGTTGATTGATTTTATTATCGCTTTATTCTTAGTGTACTTGATTATTAGTCTTATGGAGGGGGAGTGGACGTATGAAATGTGATGAGACTCTGACTCAAGAAACCATGCAAAACATGCTCTAGATATTAAATTCGATGAAGAGTGTTTCTACAGGGAGAGGTTTCTTTTCAAACATCCATGCACTAACATTCAAATAGCACAGTTCAACTTTTAAAGATTCAGACTTCTATCTACCTCTTTTAAACAGTCTATGAACTGAAAATTTCAGAATAAACTCAGCTATATGAAAAAAAAAAATTTAAAAAAAAAATTCCTCTTAAAAAGTAAATTCTTTGGACACTGACTTTTCAAACAAGAGAAACAAATAGAAATGCCAGCTTAGCAGACAAGCACAGGGATTCAGTCAGCAAAAGGTACTGATGGCCAAAAACTCTGCAACTAAAACACCATCACAGCAGTGAACAACAAGGTTTTGGTTGAGTAACGCTCTGTCTGTGAGTAAAGACAGCGACTAACACACTGTATTTAACCAAAGACAGTGTTATAATGCACTGGACAACCTACAGAGGTAGCGTTATCCAGGGAAAATTTCTTCAGTTGGTCAAACAGGAACAGTATTGAACTCTGCGAGCGTTTGATATGTCTACTGGGCATCAAAAATGGTCGGAAGGGTCTGTGAACAAAGGACAAAAGAGAGGAGGGAAAGAATAGTCCGGAAACTATGGGGAAACTCCCTAGCGGAGTCGCCAATTCTGCTATAAGGTAAACTGCTTGGGTTTTTGGTTTTCGAATATCCCTCTCAGGGCTTTCCGGTGCCCGAGGCAGACAGTAAGATTAACTGTGTTGTTCACAAAGATGGCATGAGCATGTTCATATTAACTTTGCATAACTGAATGGAATACGATAGAGAATTACCTCTTTAACAATCTTGGAGTCCCTTGGAGAGCACTAGGCAGCGAAACAAGAGTCCTTCTTCGCCGGCTCCAAATCTTAGTCCTGCAATCAGTCAAAGCACCCGTGTAATTTTTAACATAACATATATCCTATCAATCAAGTCAATATATAATGAACTACTAAATTCTACACATCTGAGCCATTCATATCATGCAATGTAAACGTTCAAACGAGAATGACAATATTAAGCATTGAATGGACAAAACGAACACAGTTCTATTGATTTGAAAGAAGGAGGATTACAACCATCGGTTGTACCAAGCCCTCCTCAGTCTCCCAATCTCTTTTATCTCTCAAGTGAAGAAGTCCAAGTCAACAAGCTCTCTAGGAACCTCTTTGACTCTTGGCCTTCACAATATAACACTATTCTCTATTCCACAAGTATGCCAAAACCTTTAGCAATCCTTCGACCTCCAATTAAGAGCCTTTAGCTCCTTCTTATAGGAGAGGGAGAAAGCCATTGTTGCCCTTCTCTTTCCACTAGTTTGGAATGGAAAAAACTTAGATGTTTCTTTAATCTCTATGCTTTTTCCTCCTTTGGAGTTCAATCTTGTTATAGCAATGACCAATAATGAAATGATACTCTGCAGTTTCTTTTGTGAACTAACTCTCTTGTGAGGGAAAGCCGGAGATTCAAATCATTCTCCGCGGGCTTTTCCCGATTCAAACTTAAAACACGGGTAATGCTTCCCTCCAGTGTAAACAGAGCGTTGCCCTAGCCACTAACGCAGCCCATTCACTGATTAGCTGTGTTATAACACTCTTGTGTTGTTATAGACATGTGTTACCCTGGCAGAAATAGGTTTAATTTAGGTCATTTTACTCCTTCCATATTTTTCTTCCCCTCTGAGCTGATGAGGAGGTATTTTGACCTGTAACACTCTCTCATCACATATTTGTACCAATGTCTTCAGGTCTTTGTTTTCATTCTTCAGTCTTTCTATTTCAGTCAAGGCTGTGTCAAGTTTGGCTTTTTCTTCAGCTGTAATTTCTTCATGGTATAATCTCCATTCACACTAGCAGGTACTTCATTTGGTTGAACATTTTCCTTTTGACATGAATTTTTCTTCTTCTTACTTTTCTTCTCCTTCTTGACAATGCAATCTTCAGTGTCTACTCCATGCATGAAATGCAATCTATCCCATATTTCTTTTGCAGAGTCTAGATCCATTATCAACTCAAAGTCCTTGTTATGAAGACTGTTATATATCACACATTTTGCCTTGGAATTCCTCTATTGTTCTTTCACCGTGGGGGAGTTTGTGCAGTAACCATCACATACAAGCTTCCATACTTCAGGTTCATAAGCCAATAATCCTGTTTTAACCTTATCTCTCCATTCAGGAAAGTTTGTTGTATTTAACACAGGTACATTTTGATAGTCCATGACTTAACCAGATCTCCTTCAAGCTATTAGGCTTCCACCAAAGGAACCTGCTTTGATACCAATTGTTGAACCCTTAGTTAAATTGAGAGGGGGGGGGTGAATCAGTTTAACACATTCATGGACTTTTAAAACTTTTTCATTAACACTTGTTTACACCTTCATTTCATGTTCAACTTAACATGTGAGTAATCTTAGAATGTAAGCAGCAATCATTAATATAATGTAACAGTAGACTTAATATGAGAGTAGAAAGTGTTAAGCAGATGATATAAACCAGATCAACACATAAACATCATGCACAAAGACACCAGATATAAGTGGAAACCCATAGAGGGAGAGAACCACATCTTATTATTGTTGTGATGCAAAGGCAAGCTCCAACTCCCTCTCACCACTGATTTTCTTTAGGCACCGAGCTACAGGAGGCTCCTACCTCAAATTCTACAAGCTAAAACTTGCAAGGAAGCTTCAACTCCCTCTCTTTTCATAAAAGAAACATTTGTTGATTTACCTTGGATATCAGCTCTGTTCTATACCTTTGATTTCTTTTACTGTACTCCAGTCTTTATATCTGCTTGATTACTTCTTTTTCTTCAATTCTGCATTCTCTTCTCTTTTATCAATTTACTCAGAGAAATGTACCATTTCAACTTTACAGTGGGATTTTATCTTTCTCTGGAGACTTGCCAATTACATCACAAACAATATAAACAGTTAAAAACTTTCATTCAATTACAGTATATATTTCGAATAGCACTCCTCTCTTTCTCTTTTCCTTACTCCTTCATCCACCCTTCACTCTCTTTTTCATTTTCTCTTTTATTCAGTTCCCTGTTCATTGCAGCTATATAACTACTGTATGTACAACTTCCTTTTAATCAAACATAAAATAACTCTCGGCGTTTTTATAAAAAACCTTTCAAACGACACGGATATTTCAGTACTCACAATCTTTATCATGAACCATCAACAATATAACCTTTGGATTCATATTTACAAGAAATGCTTTGACTCATTAAATACACTTTCCAGATTTGTCATTCTCATAAAACAAATATCTACTCCCCAATCAAAAGTTTTATAACCTTCTTAATAAACCTTAGGTTTTAAATTAACGAACAATCAACGCTAAGCTCTGATATATTTGGGCCCCACAGGTCTATAAACCCTTCTGCTCTATTTTCCGATGCGCTTAATCGCAACTTGAATACTCCCGATGTGATGACTTACTATTCACCTTATTTTGTCGATGTGATGTATTACTGTTCACTCAATTGTGCCAATGCGATGAATGGTTTTCTTTGATGCGGAACTCAAACATGTATAAATCATAGTTTATAAGCCCATCGGGTCTAGTTCTTCATAGCAATCGCAAATTTTGTTTACATGTTCCACGGCCAAGTTTCTCCGATGCGATTTGGTGAGGGTCCCATAGTATAAAACTTTGTTTGTATTAAGGCCAAACAATAGAGTGCCTTTCATATATGTATATAGTATGATTTGTTCCTTTGAATATAAAGTGCAACTTATAACGTATATGTATATATATGTGTGTGTGTGTGTGTGTGTGTGTGTGTGCGCGCGCTTTGGACCCTTGTGTATGTAATGCACTGCGTATATATAGGCTTTTTGCTTCAGCTTTATTGTACCTTCCAGCTGGGGTAATGATTCTCGAAATTTTATGTGGGGTCCCACTTGCGTATTAATTTTGGTTATATCCAAGCATTTACATAAGGTTTTTGGTCATCCACCTTATACATTCACATACCAGCTCATTTTCAGCATACATGTATGAAGTCAACCTTGTACATTCGATCTTACAACTCGACCCTGGTTCAATCCAAACTCAATGCTCGACATGTACATATATTAACCCATATATCACACAATTCATATTGCGCCGACTTCGCATATTCAACCATTATATGTGCCCTTGGTTAAACTCGCAACCGTAGTTTGAGTAGTCCCGATCAATATAAACTAGAACTGGGCCCCACACTAACGACCCTTCCACATCCAACGGCAGACAGCATGTAGCCTTTCTCCATACAATCCGACAGATATTGCTCGAGTTAACTGCATGAAATTTAACTCATGATGAGGGGTGTTTTTCCAAAATCGCTCAGGGACACGTGTCGCTGAGTGTATGGAATTTTGCTGATTTTCTAATTACTACTTACCCAACGAAGGCAGTGCAATCAAAACCGGAAACCTGCCTTTACTATTCACTCCAGTCACGGTTCCACTTCTTTCTCCCTCAGGGTTTCATCGTGCTTATATATATATGAACTCTGCCTTTCATGTGCAATTCCTCAACATAGTTTAATTAACAAACACCACTTCCACTGTTTCTTTATATGATTCCACTTACCCCTGACTGTTCGACATTACAATTAACGCACAGCATATTCAATCTTGTCGGCTTCTCCAGTGGTTCCTCTATAAATGCCAACCACTTCTGATTTCCTTCACCATAGGCAAACAACTTTGACACTAAGTCGACACTTCCACAGTTCAGTGGTTTCAACTCCAGATTCTTATTCAGCTACGCCTTAACTACAATGGGGGCTCATATTATGCATTTACGAATACAACATCGACATAAATGTCGATTCTTTCAATAACCCACAGAACGCAATTCACCCCATTACAGAGATTATTTGCACATTCTTTCACCATTTCTTCTTGACAGTCAAAGCCCATTCACACAGATTTCAGAACAGATTCCTCATTTATACATACATTTTTAATTAAAAACCCTTTATGCATTCAAAACTAGAGTACCATCCAAAAACCCTATCACAGAGTCTTATTCATACATGCCCACACAAACTCATACAATTTCTTATTGAACCTCTCAATTCACCGTCTTTGCTTCCTCTGCTCCTTGACTGATGCTGCTCCTTACTTCTCTTTTTGCTGCCTCTGCTACCTCTCTGCTGCCTCTATTCCCTGTCTTCTACTTTGCCTTATTGTTGGTTCAGGTGCTACTCCTTTGTGCTCCTTTGCCATCAATGACAACATTTCCAACAGAAGGAATATGTGTGGATGGAGAAACATGATCAGTAGGAGTTGATGGAGGAGTAGGGATAGGAGGATGAGATGATGAAGTCATATTTTGCTGAGGATGGGTTTGTGGATTAGTGAACATCTCATTGGCAATTAAGGTCTCCCATGGAATGCCCTTCTGCTGAAATTGATGCATAACAACCATCTTGATGAAAAAGGCTTTGCATCTGCTGAGGATAGTATCTCTTTTGTACATTATAGGACATTTTATCAATGCTTCTGTTTAGGTAATAGGGAAGGTGCAACATCCTCACCCTAGTAAAGTGCATAAGCAGCCTAATGTGATAGGAGTAAAGCCTAGAGAACCTTCCCTCACATGTAAAATAATTCATAATGATCCTCATCATAGGTGCATATGTCTCCAGCAAATGTGAGAAAGGAAAGATGGATTTGTAGTGGCTTTTTATCTAGGCTTTAGGTAGGGTTCAAAGTACCTCATGTCAAGACTTGCTTTCTTGAACCATTTCTCCCCTACACTAGGTATTCCTATGGAATTGGCAATAGCATTAGTAGATAATTTAAAGGTGACCCCTGCAAGGTTAACTTGTTTGTCATGCAAGTTAATGATGAATAGCCTAGTTAGCTCAGGGTTGTTTTGCACCTACTATACCCTTTCACAAAAATCATAGCAGCCTACATGTTGGAAGCAGGAAACAGTTAAGGGAGATGCCATTAGCTCTATGGTGTTGAGTGGTTCAAACTTGTTGATTTATCACCTTTGTGTTCATGCCTCCTTGGCATTTGGCCTTCTCCACCACTACCACTGTCCTCTGTTTTTGACATTTTGACCACTCTGCCTTTGAAATCCTAGCGCAGCTATGAAACTGATATGGAAAAGGGTAACAGAATGGTGATGAAAAAGGTAGCTCTGTAAGTGAATGAGATGAATGAGTGAGGGTATATGTATATTAGGCTAAGTGAGAGGCAAAACCCAATGACAACCTCAGCTACTTGTTTAAACTCTATGTTGAAACTCCTTGCACTGATGTAAAACTAATAGGAAAGAGGGCATGTAATGTCAATC
This sequence comes from Pinus albicaulis, assembly GCA_034641835.2. NCBI lineage: Eukaryota > Viridiplantae > Streptophyta > Pinopsida > Pinales > Pinaceae > Pinus > Pinus albicaulis. Next base: position 1,519,190,423 of record CM076582.1, on the reverse strand, counting down.
TATTTGTAATGTAAGGGACTGAGTGTTATGTCAAGCATTGATGGATGAAAACATTTAAACCAATGCAACCACCTTAATTTCACCTCCTATCTAGACTAATATTCTTTATGGGTAGATGAAATGAGGATTAAGTAGTGACTTCAAGCATGATTCTTTAGGGTTTTCTCCTTAGGTTTGATTTCATCCAATTTAAACCATCAAAATGTTGGAAGATGTGTCTAAGGTATCCAGTTACCTCTTAGAAATGCTTGTAATACCCTGGGTACAGATTTGGAGGTGCTTGACTTGATCCGGAGGGTTAATTTGCTTGTAGGGCCCTCCTGGCCAAGCATGCAACGCCTAGGCCAAGCGCACAACACCGCGCCAAGGGCACAACGCCGAAGGCAAGCTTGCTGTGGGTGTCGGGCAAGGGCACAGCCCCTTTCCAGGTGCACAGTGCCACGTTCTAGGCGCGCAGTGCCTTAGCAATTTGTATAGGGAGAAAACGCTAAACGCGTAGCGCCGGCTTCCAAGGGCACAGTGGCAACCTAAGCGCGCAATGCCACAACACTTAGCCTAATTTTGACATGAAAAACTCAAAAATATTCTCTTCGTGAATTTTTCTAATTCTTTGCAAGGGCACAATGAGTTGTTTGAAGTGCTTAGATGGGCTTTATAGGCTTGGAATTTTATTCCTCTTTTACAACCCACTTTCTAAAGTTTAAAAGTCTTTTTCACTTTTTTCACTAATGCTCTTTTAGGCCTTTTAACCTGTAGGTGACTAAGTGATGAAACTTACCTTTCCTTTGATCATAGAGCTTTCACATGTTTATTTTGACCATTTTGTGATGATTTCACACAGAAAAAGTCTCAGAACTCCTGTGGTTTCCATTATGAAGTTCAAATCAATCTTTCATCCTTTCTCACTAACCTTTTGATATTGTTTGCATGCAGGTGACTGACATGATGAATTTGAATTCTTCTTTTAGTCATGGAGGCATGAAAAATTGATATTGACACCTTTGGGACTCAAACACAAGGCAACACCTTCACAACTCTCTTTTTCCTGCACCATAGAGTTCAAACCATGATTCTTACCTTCTTTGGTCACTTCTGATTTGTAGGTGGAAAACAGTAACTTGGCCTTCTCTTACTGATAATCTTCACACTTTTGCTCTTTGATGCATGACATATTTATTTTGACCATTTTGGATTCACAAAAAAATTAAAACCTTCAAAACCCCTTTTATTCTCACCTTGAAACTCAACTTATCTCTTTTGCTCATTTAGTCATGGCAAGCTCATTAAACACCTTTGAGAGGATTTCTCATAGCAGCACTTTCAAATCTTTTTTTCTTGCATCATGGATTTTTTTACCTATACTTTGTTCATTTAGGCATGGCAAACTCGTTTTTTCCAATTTTGGGATTTGATCATAGTAGCATCTTCAGAATCTTCCTTTGCTGTCATCATGGAGTTCAACTCATGATTTTCACCTTCTTTAGCCACTTCTGATTGCATGTGCATGAAAACACTGACTTTGAACTTTCTTTTGCTTTTGAAGCATGACACACTTATTAAACATGTTTTAGAGGATTTCTCATAGAATCACTTTCAAAACCTTCTTTTGTCTGCACCATGGAGTTTCAAACGATGTTTTTACCTTCTCTGGCCACTTTCCCAAAACCCTAGATGTTTGGAGTGTTTTAAGACAAGCATCATTGTTGTCTTCTAAGTTCTCTATAGCCATTTCAAGTTCGTTCATTTCTATCCAGTTCACCTCACCTTTTTCCCTATCTCATCAATAATCTTTGAAATACTTTTCTTCAGGTTCGGTTTTTGGTGTACCTCCTCCATGGTTGTTTCTGCATTTGATCACTGCTTGGCACCCTGTTGGACCTTCAAGCTCAAAACACCTTGATTCTCTACAAGAACAAGTGTTTCATGTGTTCCTTGCTGCAAGATGTCTTCCTTTAGGAACATACCATTTACCTTATGTTACACTAAGAACTATCATCCTGACATTCTGCTATGATTATGAGCTCATTATTACTCATACTTCCCCTTTTTGCAAGTCTAACATATCAGTTCTTCATGTCAAGCCTTGAAAATCAGAAGAAAATTCCTAAAAATCTCTTAAACTTTAGTATCGCACTTTATCTATATATTGCCTACGGTCCCGCACCTAATGTTCAACTCTCCTGCAGAACCATACCACACATTCTCTGTGTTAAAGGTGCAGACTCCTGTAAAACTCAAAAAGGCGAGAAAGTAAAGTTAAAAAGTTGATTTCAGATCAATTCTAGAAGATTCTAGATGGGAATTTTCGGGAATGGATACGCTTTGATAAGGTTCATGTATCCCTTACTTTATGGAGCTAACCCCTTGATGTGAGGAGCTTATCCCTTTGAAAGAGGATTCTATCCCTTCATACTTGGAATAGAAAACCTCCTCTTTCCACTATAAAAAGAGGCATTGAGCAGCCTCAAAGGGAGTTCAAGCTTTAAGATATTTGAGGTAAAATGCTGTTGAGATTCAAACTCAGTTAACTAAGACTTTATGTGAGGAGAGATTACATACCTCTATTTGTCTTGGTTGAAAGAGTGAAAAGATTGTCAAAGTAAAGGAGATTCCTGCTTCGGACCTCGGGAAGACTTGTACGACATCAAGGCTCAGGTTGTAAAGGTTTTCTTTCATTTGAAGTTAATACAAATATACTCATTTCTCTCAATAAGTTGTCTATTCATGGTTTATTTCATAGATTCCTTGATCACTATGATAAGCGTGGTTTATAATAATGTCTATACAGGTGCTATGTAATCTTTTGCTTGTTTGTGACTGCAGGTTTATGAAGAACACTCCTTCAAGTGCACGAGGGACGACAACAATTTCAAACCAGCACTGGACATAAGGCAGGCCTTACACCTATATAGAACTCTTTATAAATCTTATATGCTTAGAGAGAGATTAGTATAATTGACTGTGTTTTGCTAGATACTTTTAGTACTAGAGAGATCGGTCTTGTCCGCAAGACAGATTAATCTACACAACAAAATGGCGACTCCACTAGGGAAAAGAACTTGTTGTTTTTGGTTCTCTTTTATTTTGATTTGAGGAAACATTTTTTTCTGGTTTTTGATTGATACATATCTGTCTGGGTAATTTAGTTTTTCCCTGTTTTTGAAAATTTTGAAAGATTTTATGTTTTTCTCTAATTTTTCCTAGGACCGCACTCTGGCTTCTTTTGACAGAGCGGGCAATTTCGCACCTTTCTGCAAAGAAACAGTGCGGAACTGCACCTATTATTACTGATAGCCTGCGGACCTTGTAAAAATTTTAGAAAATTTCCAAATTTCTTTCTGTAGTACATTTTTATTTGGATTTAGCATTTTTGGTTTCTACCCAGACTGATCATTGTTTCTATCAAGAATTTTTTGTGAATGAACTCCAACAGTATTGATGTTTTGATGATTTTCTAGAAGATTTTGCATTTTGGATTGTTTTTCACTTGGTCTTTGTACTGATTCGAAGCATTGAAAATTCACAAGTATCTCAGATTACATTGATCTTTTTGTCTTTTTGCTGAATTCGACCTGACTGTGAAAACATCCTTTATTGAGAAATAGAGCCATTTGTTTCTTTGCGAATCTTCGAAAAAAATTGGTTGATAAAAAAAAAAACATATTTTGAGTGTTTTTGATCTGTTTTTTATTCTGAACGAATAGATTCTTAGTTTGCTAAAAAACTAAGGAAAACATTCTAAAAAAATCTTAAAGCTTTTATTCAAATTAGATTGTTTAGATCTCAAAATTAGTTTTGTAGTTTTGAGTAATTTAAAAAAAAAATTTGGTAGCTTTCTTTTGAAGGAAAATTGTTTTGTAGCTTCAAGTTTGGAAAGAAAAAGGATTTTTTTATGAGCTTGGATAATTTATCTCATTATTGAAAAGACAAAAATATTTTCTTTCAATTATTCTTTATGTTTAAAGAAGGAATTTCTTATTAAAAAGAATTGCATTTTCCAACTCTTTCTTTAGATACAAAGTTCATTGAAAGAAAAAGAATTGATTATCATTGTAGGTGCATTTTTAGTGTTTTTGGAAGTTGAGCCTTCACATCATCAAAGTTTCATTTCCGCACCCATTGACTTAAGGAACAACTCATAAAAGTAACGCTTAATTAAAATTCATCTAGTAATATTTTTATTTCTAGGGCTCTTATCACCAACATAGCTTAGGCTAGTATCTTGGAGTAGGGAGTAATTAACTCTCCAAGATAGCTAAAACAAACAAGTAGACAAATCTTGCGGTAGGAAGAATTCCAATTGTTGCATGTATGCTCTGGGAAGCTCCTCTTAAAGGAGTCAAGCACGAGATCATATCTAAACCAGTGGGGTAATCAATCCTTCCTCATTGGGAACGATAGAAGATATACAAGTATTAATAATGGTAAACCTCGGATAGACCATTGTCGAGGAGCCTAGGGTCACTTGTTGGCATACCTTGAATTATTTTAAGGAGCCTTCAAGGGGATTGAGCTTTGTTACTCTGCCCTTGCGTGTGTGTCGGATCGTAGACTGTTCCCCCAGGTATATTTGTTTTTGTTGGTAGCCTTAGTGGATATAATCTATAGGATTCTTTCCTAAGGTGACGGTGGAGGGAAGATCCCACTGTACCTGGAACAGACGTCGGCTAGACTCACTTGGACTCTCCAGAGGGTTATCTTCACTCGAGATGGTATAGTGGAGAAACTTGCACCCGTCTGTTTCATTAAGCAGGTTGTCGGGGTAACTGTTCCAACTGCCCTTTTCATATTAAAATTCTAATAAGTAATATTTCATCACCAACTAGTGTTTTTAGTACAGAAAGTTACTTTTTGTGTGTTGTTTGAACTCTTAGATTTTTTTTTAAAGCGTATGATTCAATTGTTTGTTTCTTATAGACTTTAGGTGTTTTCATTGAAATTTTTCTTTGTTTGCATGTGATTAGATAATTTTTAATCGTGGCGGAATTGTCGAGTTAATCCCGGAGAATACAAGGGAAACCCCCTGAATATTCACCAAGTCAGCTTGAAGGGCTTCGGGCTCTGGTATCATCCAGTAGTGGTAGAATTAGATCAACAAAAATTGGAATTTCATCTATAGTTATTCATCTTGATCATCAAATACCTACAACAGAATACATTCAAGAACCGATTTCAGTTTCTGAAGTTACTGGAAGTATTTCTCCTTCTGGTGAATTAGGCGACGAACCTAAAATCTCTGAACTTGAAACTGAATCTTCTGTTTTGGAAACATCCTCAGGATTTATTACACCAACTTCTAGCGATCCTGGTTCACCTAGGGTAAGAAATATTATTACTAACGATCTTCCATCTAGACTTATTTCTATTGAAGAACTTACTAATCCATACGAAGATATATCTTTTCCCGGCTCCCCTCAATCATAAATCTTAGGGAGCATGAATCTATTTTCTACAGCCCCATTCGAACTGATCCTTGGTATCTCTCTTTAACAAATTTTTTAGAGAATCCGGGTCTTGCTTTTTATCCACCTCGAATTCCATTTCATCCTACACCCAGAGGTTATTATCTGTCATATTTTATGGCAGGAGAGTCATCCATGTTTTCTCAAACACCAGAATCATTTTTACACGGTGGTCCTTCTGTTCCTTCGGGATATCAGGCTCTGTCTGGTACTTTCTTGGGAGCAACTCCTCAATCAATTGAAAACGTGTTATCATCTGGTCTTAACGGATTTAATATTGAAACGTCGAATGCAGAGCAAATCTTTATGATGTCTGGTAATATTCTGAATCCTCAACCTCAAGGCAGTCAGTTACCGCCTGGGGGGCAACCTCAAGGTAGTCAGTTACCGCTTGGGGGGCAACCTCAAGGAAGTCAGTTACTGCCTGGGGGGCAACCTCAGGGAAGTCAGTTGCCGCCTGGAGGTCATCCTTCGGGTAGTCAATTACCACCTGGGGCACAACCTCAAGGTAGCTTTTTCCCAGGAAAAACTGTGGAATCATATTATTTTGGGGGAAAACCCCAAGGACAGTACATACCTCAGGGTTATCAACCTCAAGGACAGTACATACCTCAAGTTCAAACCCAAGCTCAATATGCTCCTCAAGGTCCTTATCAACCCCAGCCTCTGTATGCACCTCAGGGTTATCAACCTCAAGGTCAGTACCCAATTCAAGGTTTCCAACAGCCTTCTGGTCAACCATCTATTCAAGGAGCCGGAAATTTACCTCTTAATTATCAACCCTACGTTCAACCTGGTTATGGTCCTTACGTTCAACCTTCTACGGGACAATACCCCTGAATGATGGTGTGGGATCCATCCCAATATCAACAGCCTTTGCAGCCTAATGTGCAATTGCCTTATCAACTTGGATAGCCTTTAGTTTCTGGTCCAACCCAGCAACCTGTTCAGCCAGCTATTCAAACTCCTGCACCTAGTTCAGTTCAGCAATCTGGGCCTAGTACACCTCAGACTCCGCCCCAAAATGCTGCAACTGCTGCAACGTATGTTCAACCTGTAACACCTATTTCTGGAGTATCTGTAGCACCGACTTCTTCTATCCCTGTATCCGTGCAAATCCCTCAAGTCTCTGTACCCCAGTCAGGACCTTCAATCCAGGCTTCGGTTCAGATGCCTGCAAGACAAGCTGGTACAAGTACAGTTGTTACAAGTCAACCACAATTTACATATCAACTATACCAGGGATAGCCGCAATTCGGTCCCTTTACACAGAATCCAAACTATCAGTATCAACTGTACCCTGGCTATACTTATCAACAACCTCAGTATGGTCTGATTCATCCTGGTTTTCCGGGAGGTTACACAATTCCTAATGCTAATCTGATTCCCAGTTATCCTGGGTATCTGCCTCCTGGATATGCTTTGGCTTCTCAAGGTTTTTTCGACCCTAACCATCAATTACCGTTTATCGCAACTTTGGACTTACCTGATTTGATGCGCCTTACAAATGATCCAATTTTTTATTATCAGAACTGGCCGCCAATGCCTCATAAGTTTCCCAGTGATATACCAAAATTCGAAGGTAAGTCAGGAGAGGATCCATCGAATCATGTCATGACTTATCACCTTTGGTGTGCATCTAATTCAATCATTGATGATTCGATTTGTTTACGTCTTTTCCAAATAACTCTTATAGGTCTTGCTGCCAAATGGTACATTGAGTTTCCACGAGGCTCGTTTCACAATTTCAGTCAGTTAGCAACTGCTTTCCTAACTCATTTTCAGTTGCCTGTTAGATATGACAATGGCACAGAATTATTAACTTCGCTAAAACAATCCACGTCCACATATATTTCTGATCATATTCATGAATGGCGACGTAGGAGACGTTTGGTGAAAGTTTACATTCCGGATCAAATTCTGGCAGAATGGTTTGTTAAATCATTGTTACCCAAGATCACTAAAGATGTAGCTAAGGCTGGTGTTGTTACTGAAGAGCAAGTAATTGCTCAAGCGCAGTACCTTGACCTCTTGTATACACAGTTAGGTACTTTACATGAAAAAATCCCCGATCTTCCAAAACAAGGTCAAATTGTTGCAGCTCCTTCAGGGTCTCATGCCACTGACGGTATGATTGGTACAGTAAATTCTAAAAGTAAGAAGAAATCTTCAAAGAATTCTTCTCCTATTATCACTTTACCAGATTCCCCGAAAGTAGAATCTTCCCCTGAAGTTTCTGCCGACATTCATGTCATTGAAACATCTACGACAAAATCAAAATCTGGTAGTAAAAAGAAAGGGAAGAAAAAAAACAAAAAGAATTCGAAATAAAAAACTAAATCCAATGACGAAAAACATAAGCCTCGCTATCCTTGTTTCATTTGTGACAAGGATCATTTTACGAAAGAATGTCCACATCGAGCAGAGGTTACAAAATTCGTTAAAGGTTCACAACAACCTGCTGTCTTGAAGGATCCTTTTCCAACTCAAGATAGTAAGATGATTGGTTCTAACTCGACTACTTTAGAAGAACCTATCATGATGATGTCTCATGTTAGGGTTGTGACACGATCGCAAGATTACAGTACTAAGAATCCCGTTGATGGTAAAGAAGCGGAATCTTCTAATGCAAATACATCAACTACACCTCCTCCTGTTTCCGGTCTACTACATATCGAGAAACCAAATCTAGACTTAATAATCAAACCACCCACTAAAGGTGTTCTTCATAAATCAGCTTTCAATCCACATGCGAGAGCTGCTCAGAATTACAACATTGTTGAAGATTTAGCAATTTCTCCTTCAGCAATGTTGGCTTTGGAAGTGCTGCAATCATGCCCAGCACAGCGTAAATTATTATTGTCTGCCATAGGAGCTATTGATGTTCAGGATTCTAACCTTATAATATTCGATTTAGAAAATAGTACACCTCGCCTACCTCACCAAATGATTTTCCAGATTCCAGTGTTAGTAAAAAACAGACCAATTTTTCAGACTGTGATTGATGAGGGAGCTTCAACGTGTATTATGTCGATTCAGTGTTGGAAATCGCTTGGTTCTCCTACACTTAACCAATATCCAACGATTCTTAAGGCTTTTGATGGTCGAGGTTTTCACCCTTTTGGTATTTTGCAGGATTTACCCATAGGGGTCGAAGGCAAAATCGTAAATCTAGATGTGGAAGTGGTTGATGCCCCTCTAGATTACAACCTTCTTCTGGGTCATAGTTGGTCCTATGCTATGACTACTGTTGTCTCTTCGGTCTTTCGACTCATAAATTTTCCATATCAAGGAAAGATCGTAACAATAGATCAGTTAACTTATTTCTCTTCCGACCCAGCCTCTAGAGAAACAATCCAGCATGTTGGTAAAACGGCTATCCCTTACAAGGATGTTGGAGTAGGTTTGGTTAAAGATTCTGGTTTGCTAGGAACTTTTTCCTTTCCTCCTCCTAACGTATCATCTTCTATTGCAAATATTCACATGATTTCGTCAGACACTGTTATGTTTGATGATCCTTGGATCGTACCTTCTGAATCCGAGTTAGATTCATTCGATGGCGTGATGCCTTTGAGTCCATTTGAAATTGCATACCAAGCTGTACAGTCATTTTCCAACCCCTCTTCAACCGAAACTGATCCAATGAATGGGATCCAAGAGGAATCATTTTCTATATCTAGTTCAGCTACAACGACATTTCCTGAACTTTTTCATACTGATGAGAAAATTTGTGAGTTTTTGTCTGTTGACGATTTACCATGGGAAGATCTACATCATCGATCTTCATTTTTACCTGAATTAGATCATTTTGAAGATGATTTCGCTTCAATTTTTACTGCTGAGTATGTCAAAGAACCACAGAATCCATTGCAAAATCCTGATTCTGAGTTAAATTTGGAAAATATATCTCGAACGGTTCCAATTGACATTTCAGTAAAACCAGGAATAATTGAAAACATTCATATAGGTGCTTGTTGTACAAATGATGAAATTCAGACTTATAAAGCCCTATTTCAAGAATTCTGTGACGTGTTTGCCTGGTCTTATGAAGAAATGCCAGGAATCGATCCATCGATCGTTGTTCATGAAATTAAAACTTACCCAGATGCTAAACCTGTTCGTCAACGATTACGTCAAATTCATCCTAGAAAAGCTGCTGCTATCAAAGCAGAAGTTGAAAAATTACTTCGTGCAGGATTCATTTATCCAATTCCCTTGACGGATTGGGTATCGAATATTGTTCCTGTGACTAAAAAACAAGGAACGATAAGAGTATGTATCGATTATAGGGATATTAATCGAGCCTGTCCAAAAGACAATTATCCAACTCCCTATATCGATCAAATAATCGATGATTATGCTGGCAGTGAATTTTTTTCCTTCATGGATGGCTTTTCAGGTTACAATCAAATAAACATACTCCCTGCTGATCAACCGAAAACAGATTTTATTTGTCCGTGGGGAATGTTTGCTTACTGTAAACTACCTTTTGGATTAAAGAACATTGGAGCAACTTTTCAAAGGGCTATGTCTTATGCATTTCATGACATTAAGCACATTGTACAGCCTTACCTCGATGATTTACCTGCTCATTCATTACGTAGGGCTGACCATCTCACTCATTTACGAGCAATCTTTATGAGATGTAGGCATTATCGAATTAGGTTGAATCCGCATAAATGTGTTTTCTGCATAGAATCGGGTCGATTACTGGGATTTGTTGTTTCGAAAGCAAGAATTCGCGTCGATCCATCGAAGGTCGAAGCTATTGTCAAATTACCTCCTCCTTCGACTTTACGTCAACTCCAAAGTTTGCAGGGGAAAGCAAACTTTTTACGTAGGTTTATTCCTAACTATGCCGAGATTACAAAGGGTTTTACACGGTTGTTGAAACAGAACATTCCATTCTTTTGGGATCAGATCGTTGATCGATCTTTTGATTCACTTAAACACGCGTTGACCCATGCACCGTTATTGCATCCTCCCAACTACAACCAAGATTACATTTTGTACCTGGATGGTACTAGTTCAGGAAGACGAATCTTACAATGAACATGTGATTTATTAGCTTAGTCGTAATCTGCATCTGACTGAAATCAAATACACACATGTGGAGAAATTGGCCTTGGCAGTTGTCCAAGCTGTTCAAAGATTTAGACATTACATCTTGTTACGTAAAACCACGGTAATTTCTAATTGTAACCCTATGATGTATATTTTTACCAAAAAATTGCTAGGAGGCAAGTATTCCAAATGGATAGTTATCTTGCAGGAATTTGACTTGGAGTTTGAAAAATCCAAGGCAAAGAAATCTTTGGTATATGCGGAACTGATGTGCGATTTCCCCTCTACTGATACTGAAACAATGGCAGAAGAGTCCATTGTGGACGAATCTTTGTTTCTCATCAGTACACTTGATCCATGGTATGGAGATATTATCATTTATCTCCAAACCCAATATTTTCGGCCTGATATCTCACGATCTCAGCGACGGAAAATACGCTTCCAATCGCAACAATATAATATAATTGGTGATACACTTTATCGTCGGGGAGCGGATTCTGTTTTCTGACATTGTCTAACTCATGAAGAAGCTGAAAAGGTTTTAAATGACTGCCATTCTGGAGCATGTGGCGGTCATATGTCTGGGTATGCCACAGCCCAAAAGATATTGTGTGCTGGTTATTTCTGGCCAACATTGTTCAAAGATTGTATTTATGCGGTTCGGAAATGCCACAAATGTCAACTTTTTGATCGAAAAATGAGCGCGCCACCCGCTCCTCTTCACCCTATAATTGTTGTTGGTCCTTTTGCGAAATGGGGTATCGATTTTATTACATGTAACCCTCACTCGGCCGGGGGGCATGCGTATATTATCTTAGCAGTTGATTATTTTACTAAGTGGGTCGAGGCGATGCCTACATTTTCGGCTGATGGCAAGACTACTGCAACTTTCGTATTTAATCACATAATTTCTAGGTTCGGTGTTCCTCAAGCCATTATCACGGATCATGGAAGTCACTTTCGGAATGTCATGATGAATGAACTGACATACCAACTTGGCCTGTGCCACGATAGTTCCACTCTGTATTATCCGCAAGCCAATGGTCTGGTTGAAGCCATTAACAAATTTTTAGTCACCATGATCAGACGAATTATTGGTATTCACAAGACGAATTGGCATTCCATGTTATTTTCAGCACTTTGGGCATATCGAACCTCAGTCAAAACATCAACGGGTTTCACTCCTTTTCAACTCGTTTACGGTTTGGAAGCTGTGTTGCCGATTGAATGCGAAATTCCGTCACTAAAATTAGCCGTAGAATTACTTCCAGCTACGTCTGAAGAGGAGAAACGTTTCTTGTACTTAGCCCAGTTAGATGAGAATCGACGAAATGCTGCACTAGCAAACGAGGCTCATGTTAAACGGATAAAAGCTTAGTATGATAGAAGTGTGACCCCTCGCAATTTTTCAGAAGGAGACCTAGTTTTACTTTACGATCAAGCTAATGACAAGCTAGGAGCTGGGAAATTCGTGCCTATGTGGCATGGTCCTTACATTGTTAAACGAAAGTTAGCAAAAGGGGCTTATGAGTTGATAGATTTTGACGGTATCCCTTTGGATAAACCCAAAAATGGGCTTTATCTAAAGCGATATTATGCTTAAACTTGGTGTGGATATTTTTTAGGTTAGATTTCTTTACTGCTGGTGTGTTTTAGATTAGAAAAGTGTGCCTATTTTAGAATTGTGTTTTTATCACTATTCTTGCTTATCTAAGTTTTACTCTTGATATTGCAGATGTCGACGTCTCTTCAAACCTACATTGGTTTTGCTGATGGTGCTTGTCGTAGTACACGGAACATTTGTTCCGCAGCTTGGGTTATCTATTCACCCTCTGACGAGTTAGTATCTATGCATGGGGTAAGATTGGTCAAACGACGAATAACATTGCTGAGTATAGTGCAGTGATTGAGTTATTATCTGAATCCATATCATTTGGAATTCAGAGTTTGATTGTTAGGTTGGATTCTGAACTTGTTGTATTACAACTTAACAGAATTTATACCATTAGAAATCCAGTGTTATTACAGTTATTTTTAAGAGTTCGTCTCTTGGAACGTGAATTTGATTACATTGAATATCAGCATATTCCAAGACATTTAAATACATTAGCAGATGAAATTGCTTCTAGTATGATAAATCGACATTTGCAATAATCAAAACAGTAAATCAAACGCATTCACAACATGTACACAGATAGCCGGTAAATAGTGATATATCATAGTATAGAAGTGTTTTCAAAAAATATATACATCGTCTTCGATCATAGGCTGGAAACACCTTATGATCGGCAAAAAATGATAACACAAAAAGTCAAAAAGATGAGTCTACAAGATCATCCCATCACTGATGGTGATCATGATAAGAAACCACTGCCCGAGCCACCCTACATAGGAACCTCCTAAAAGGTCCTGGGACACCAATCACGTATCTCTGCAACCTGAGTGGAATATCATCTATGCTCGTCTCTGGAATATCTAGAGTCAAACGCTCTAGGTGATGCTCTAAATCAGTCAAAATTTCCACTGATTGGCCTGCTGGAGCTGGTGCGGCTGCAACTGGTTGTCTTCTCTCATAAGGTTGGAGATGGGCTGGTCGCTGTGGACCCACATCTGTATTCAAAAAAAAAAAAAAACTTTTGGTTATTAGTTTTCAAGACGATAAAAATAAAAAAAAATAGAATTTAGCAAACATTGAAAAATGATTGTACCTGAGTCATCCCATTGTTCCCCTGCTGGGAGAGCCATCTCTCGGTCACTGCGGAAATCTATCCCGGCGTATGGAAAGTCCTCTATCACAAAAATTTGGCGATCCAGCCAACGAAAATATGAAGGAGGAAATCGAACAATCTCAGTACCCTCAATAGCATGACGAGCCATCAATGCGGACCAACGAACCATCCTAGGTTCTCGAAGTCGACCGACTTCAGCAACAATACTCTGTGGAGCTAACATGGGGATCCTCTCTAGAGCAAAAGAGACTACGATGGATCCATATCCAAAGTTATTTAATTTTCCATTTTTTTCTCTAGTTAGTTGGCCTTTTACATTAGCCAACACAGCTTCACACCAGTTGAAGATGGTGCCGCGAAAACAGTCCACAGCGATACGCATTTGGGAACCGGTAGCTACATGCAGCGCAGCACTCCCACACAGTTTGGTAACAGTAAAAGAAATAAATTTCAATTCAGGACGGATGATGTGTTTTATATCAATCCGTTTGTCCCTAGGGTTTGCCTGGTCATTGCAGAATTCTAGTTGGAGACTAGAGACAGACTGGCCACCTGGCCTAGTCCCAAGCAAAGAAACTTGTTCACCCCTCTTGGACAAACCAGTCAAAAAATATATATCCTCTAGCTCAATTTCGAGCCGGTGGCCACCAATAATGAAGCATTGGTCCTGCACATTCCATCTGTTCACCAACCATGTCAGGAGTTCTACATGTGCCCTCATGCCTGAGATGGCCCAGAATTTGTACAAACCACATGCTCTTAATGCTTGCTGTGTGGGAAAATGGAGTATTGAGGCTTCATCCATGTCCTCATGTTCACGTTCTCTCCAAATAAACATCTTGATAATCCTACAATGCATAAAAATGCAAGTTAGAACAATCTTATTTGAAAATTTTTGGGAAACAAAAGAGAAATTTGCGTTTTAAATTTAACCGCGCGGGTACCGCACCTGGCCTTTGTAAACAGTGTGTAGGAACGCACGCGAGCTGTGTGTTGGGTGCGGACCCACGAATTTTTTCCATATAGAAAAAATTCGTGGTCCGCAGGTCGCATGTGTCGCACCTGCGGACCCCCGCGGGCGAATTTTTAAACCATATTTTTCCCTAAAAACACAATCTAAAGCCTAAAATTGAATTGCAAAAGGATGAAATACAATATTAAGAGGTCGTGGATTACCTGGGACTGATGGTTCTCGATTTCGTTGGACAGATTTTCCAAAATCTTCACAGGAACTTTCTTACCCTAAAGATTTTACTTTTCACTCTGAACTTAAACGGTAAAAATGAAATTGAAAAAGTCCTTTTTATAAGTTTTTTCGAATAGATGAATTTTTAATTTGTTTATTTTTCACTTTAAAAAGGGTATTTTTGAGAGCATTTTTACTTATCTTAAACAGGTATGTGTAATGTTTCAAGTTTTTGTGCAGAAATTGGATTTTTCAGGAGAATTGATCATTTTTCAACAAAGAGCATACTTTTATCACTTTTTCGGACTTTCAAAAATTTTACGAAAAAGCGAAACCCTGGAGTCCTCTTTTAAGCCCTTTTCAGACTCTCTAAACATGAAAAGATTGTCGAGTACTTGACTATTTGAACTCGTTAAAGTAAATGAACAGTCATCCCTTCATTATAATTTTACCCCTTTTCCGGACTGAAATGGAATATTTACGAAAAAGGTATACGTTTACTAATTATGGTCAATATAGTTCTCTCCCACATTATTTTATCCTTTTTCGGGCTCGAGAGACTAAATTTACGAAAAATTACACCCACGGAATTTTCTTAAGTTTTTCTTCTGACTCCCTAAAATTGAAAAACACCGAGTTTCTCCTATACTGGACTTGTTAAAACTTAACAGTAAAGGACCTGTTCAATTTTAAACAGGAAAGAACCACTCCTTCTTAGGGTTCGAATCTTAAACTAAGTTGGACTCATCCGAAGGATGAGCTTATAATCAAGCAAATGTTATCCTCCTCAAGCTTGTCAAAAATAAACAGGTACTTGCCAGAAATGGTGGGGGAAAAAGAGAAAAATGGGCGTGTTTGTTGTATTTTAAATTTTTCGAAAATCCAGTAAACCACTCTTGAACACAACACTTTTATTCACCTGGGTTGGGAAATCCTTTGCCTAATGGTTAATCAAACCATATTGAAAGTCCTCAGACGGTTTCTAGGTATTAGCTTTGGGTCAATTGTCACCAAGCCATCTGCAGTGTTGTTATGTGTTCAAGAGAACAGTTTAAACAAACCATTCATCTGCAAAATAGCTGTCATCCATTTTGACCATCCCTGAGTCAGTCCTTGCCAATATATTTTCAAAACTTGATCTATGATTTCGTGTTGTGGGCTTGCCTACGACAGATCACTTTCTATCGACAACAGCACATTATCTAGGAAGTTGATCCAAAAATTGTCAGTACCTTGAAATCTGCATGCCTCAATGGTAGGTTTCTCGCCTTCGACGACAGGTTGCATCATTGACCTTCGATCGAATGATTCCGTGACATGTTCGACTTCAGCTCATTCATTCACATTTCACGGATTGTACTGGGTACTTTGAGAACCATTGACATTAATGGTGGTTACTCTCACACTTGTTAACAGTTTACATCAATGACTAGTAATCAAGTGGATTCTACCATGTTCGACTTCGACACATTCATTCACATGGATAGAATCGTACTAGTTCGAGATACGGAAATCAAGACCCTGGATCTAGTTTCCACCATCCAGGCTGCGAGGAATTTTGTTAACATCTGTATAGTAGAATATTTATAAACAGATGGCTACATCCATACTGTGTCTACACATATCTGCACTATGATGTATTCAAAATCGTTCTTGTATCAGAACGATTTGAGTTAGTTTTAGTTAATTTTAATCTGAGTATGGGAATGCCTACCTCAGTGATGACATGTATACATATATATTTTGCATTGAATGTTTTTATAGGTTCTGACTGGGGTGTCTACAGGATGATCCTTGAAATGATAAAGTACTGCACTCTTCATATATGACAGACTTCAGCTTCATCTATTCTAGACTTTGCACTTTAGGGGGCAATATGCTACACTAAAAACTATCATCCTGACATTCTGTTATGAGTATGAGCTCATTATTACTCATACTTCCCCTTTTTGCAAGTCTAACATATCAGTTCTTCATGTCAAGCCTTGAAAATCAGAAGAAAATTCCTAAAAATCTCTTAAACTTTAGTATCGCACTTTATCTATATATTGCCTGCGGTCCCGCACCTAAAACTCTCCTGCGGAACCATACCGCACGTTCTCTGTGTTAAAGGTGCGGACTCCTGTAAAACTCAAAAAGGCGAGAAAGTAAAGTTAAAAAGTTGATTTCAGATCAATTCTAGAAGATTCTAGATGGGAATTTTCGGGAATGGATACGCTTTGATAAGTTTCATGTATCCCTTACTTTATGGAGCTAACCCCTTGATGTGAGGAGCTTATCCCTTTGAAGGAGGATTCTATCCCTTCATACTTGGAACAGAAAACCTCCTCTTTTCCACTATAAGAAGAGGCATTGGGTAACCTCAAAGGGAGTTCAAGCTTTAGGATATTTGAGATTAAATGTTGTTGAGATTCAGACTCAGTTAACTAAGACTTTCTGTGAGGAGAGATTACATACCTCTATTTGTCTTGGTTGAAAGAGTGCAAAACTTGTCAAAATAGAGGAGATTTCTACTTCGGACCCCAGGAAGACCTGCATGACATCAAGGCATAGGTTGTAAAGGTTTTTTTTTATTTGAAGTTAATACAAATATACTCATTTTTCTCAATAAGCTGTCTATTCATGGTTTATTTCATAGATTCCTTGATCACTATGATAAGCATGGTTTATAATAATGTCTATACAGGTGCTATGTAATCTTTTGCTTGTTTGTGACTGCAGGTTTATAAAGCACACTCCTTCAATTGCACGAGGGACAACAACAATTTCAAACAAGCGTTAGAAATAAGGTAGGCCTTGCACCTATGTAGAAAATCTTATATGCTTAGAGAGAAATCAGTATAATTGGCTGTTTGTTGCTAGTTACTTTTAGTACTAGAGAGATCGGTCTTGTCCGCAAGACGGATTAATCTACACAACACCTTATCAAGACCTTCTGCTGATGGAAAATTCAACACTCCTGCAGAAGTGCCAAGTTTTCCTATTTTCCTCATGTGCAAACTCTGAGACTAATAGGGTAGTCTTCTTTGGAAACTTTCAGGTCTTCCTTGAATAACCATGTGCTGACCTTCTATTAAATCTAAGCCAGCTTCTAGCATAATAAAAACAATGTTTGAAACATCAATGATGACGTTACAACCTGTGAAACCCTAATGACCTAGTGGGAGGGTCCTTTGACCATGATCTTTGACTGAAAATTGGCTTGGGGGTTTCAAGTGAAAAACAGAGTATTTTTCAAAGTGTTGTATTGAATATCCAAAATCCAATGTACTTTTTTTATCTAAAGAGCCTACAGAGATGGTTTTGAGACCATCAATGCTTGAGGAACTTGGGGATCATGGGAATGAGTTAGGCTATAGGTAACCCTAGACGGAAAGTGGAGTTATGGGCAAGGGAAAAATAGAGTAATGAGGTCATAGGTAAGAAAAAGGATGGAGATGAGAGGCACAGGCCGTTAAGGAGTATTTTAGGAGCGATAGGGTGACCATGAAATGGCAAGGTTGATAAAATAGTGAAATTTTTTTATAAGGATAATGAAGGCAGTGAGATTTCTAAAACTCACAATGTTTAAAGAATGTTGTTTTTATAAATCTATAACCAATCCATAGTCATCTACCAATAGTGAAAAATACTGATGACTAACACATTGTACCTGTTAGACATCAGTAAATTTTGTTTCAGCAAATGATGGCTAAAACAAGTCTTATGGTCTTCAAGAAACAAATTTCTTGCAAAATTTGTGACTTCTTGTAGCCCCTTTGGGTCCCTTGTCCAAAATTCCTTTTCCTTGATATTTTCACTCCAAAACCCTTCAAAATCCTGCTGTTCCTAAAAAGAAAGAAATTTTTTTTCTAAAAAGCTCCATTTTCATCACTTCATTCCCTCCATTTTTCATAAAATGCCCTCTTTCCCCTTCATTTTCCTAGAAACCTTCAAAATCCCTTTTAAACCCATAAAAAAATCCTTTTTATCGTTTGAATTTCCCATTTTTCCCTTCTCGGAACTTGAAAAAACCCCAAAAAACCCTTAAAAACATATGAAAAACTCACTTTTCCGCTTTTATTAACAAACAGGCTTTGAGCCCCTTAGGGCTTAAAACCTTGGCCTTTTTTGGTCATATGACCTGGCCCTGCAACTGAGTTCCTAAAACCTTTAGCCCCAGCCCTCTTCCCCTAGCCCACGGTCCCTTACTATTCCACTGGACCTATCTTGCCCCTTTCATTCTATCTCCTTCTCCCTTGTCTTTATTTACCCTCCCAATGACAGATCTCCACCGTCGATTCGAGAGATCTGATCTTAGGCTGCACTTTGTTTTCTTATCTGTTTTCATCCCTTCTGAAAGTAATTATGTGGATTACTGGATTGTTTGTCTAATGAGTTAGCTTTAATACAAGCTTGTCCAAATAAGTCTATGGTTAGCCCTATCCTTTGGTTGGTTTTAAATAGTTACTTAAAAGGATTTTCTTGTTTGGAAAGACTGATAAATCCTAGTTGAAATTATTGTCTTTTTCCACCCCTTCAACACTTTTATTGTTCCATTACATCATTTTATCTAATATATCTTGTGATATATATTACTTTCCCCTTGGACCACTCTTGAAATTGTTGCACAATTAAACCCTTTTATGACTCCATAGCCCAATGGACTAAAAATCGGCATCATATATATCCTATCAGCCAAATCTTGTTCTGATTGCTTGCAACTTCACACCTTTGAAACTCTTTCATTTTAGGACTTTCCACTCAACTAAAAATCATGCTCAACCATCCAAAACCAAACAAAAACCCCTGTTCTTCATAACTAGCCTTATATCACACATAAAAAACTTAAAGATAAATCAATCTTTGCACTTATGGAGAGATCCCTCTCTGGATTCAGGAGGGCTAGATCCTAGAATCCCAAAGTGGTTCAAGTGTTGTCTCTTCAGTTTTAGTCTCACCAATCTGCTAAAATTACAAATTCCTAACATTTTTGGTGACTCCACTAGGGACTGAGTCAAATTTAATCTTAGGTACCCTTAAGACTTCATAAAAACACCTTGAGTATAGGTTAGCCCTCTTCAAGCACTACCAAGCAAATGGTAATCTTTATAAAACTTATTTGAATCAATGATAAACTAAGGAAACCTTAGGATTCTCATAAGGAGCTTATCAAACATTGAAGGATCAGCTAGCTTAGCCATAAGAGTAGACTTTCTCCGTCTCATCACCGTAGCTAAGTGTTGAAACTGATTTAGGACACTCTTAGAACCCATAGGACTGAAATAACTCAGAAAACCCAAAAATATTTCAGATTGGTATTCGAATAAACATGGTGGTGCACCATAAAACCTTTTACCTCCAAAAGAGCTAAAAATTTCCACCTGGTGACTCCACAAATCCTAAACAGACCTTAAGACTCCACTGGGAAGACCCGTTATCATCATAAAATCATATAAACTCAATTAAGAGGACTTTAGGATTAAATTTTTCTTGTTTAAAAGATCAGTTAGCCTCTTAAAGATTGTCATATTTGGTTAAGCTTTTCTTGTTTAGTACGGTCTGAAAAACACAACATAGTGGCTCCTAGAAAGATTTATACTAGAGCCTATCCTGACCCAAACCCTCCTGAGATAGTTGATAACCCTGAAAGAATACTTAGGAAGTCTCCTGAGGTTAAATTTTCAACTATTTTCAGATCACCCCTTAGAGCTAATTATGTTCCAGAAAACCTTGCATCTCTACAACAATCACAAGTTGACTTAAGAAATCCATTTAGAACTCGGTCACTTGATGATTTAGATTAGCTAGATTCAGAGTCTTCACTTTCATCCCCAGATAGAAGTGAGCATCCTGGCAATAGAGAAACTACACCACCCGATTTACATTTCCTTTACAATTTAGGTGTCTCTCATCCAAGATCAGCTCAAAAATCTATTACTGGTCCATCCACATCTGTTCTTCATACATCCACTGTCCAAACCACTTCATCCCAACACACTTTCCCTCTTGTCAATCCACCACTTATAAACCCCCCATTTTTTCCACAACCTCCTATCATGGTGTTAGTCATCAGTATTTTTCACTTGTTAATGATGACTAGTTTTTGAAGCCAAGTTTTCTAGAAGCTAATCTCCAATTTGTCAAATTTATCAGCTAGAAAACACCCCTAAACATTTTTGTGATCCTACCTTTTTCAATCAGCCTATGATGAGAAAAACCTAGTTTTCAAGCCTTATCTAGTTTCAGTCGTGTAATATTGTCCATCAGCTGTCATAAGCTAAAATTCATTTTCTGTCATTCACTCTCATCCCCAGATCATTCATTAACCAACTGATTAATAAGAATTTCAGCTACCCTACCTCTGGTCATATGTCATATTAATATCTGGTCATACCAAAAGAATACTCCAAATCTGTCAAAAATCTCCCTTAAGTTAGGTGGTGGCACTTTAGGAAATCCTCCCTTGGCACAAACATCCTAAGCCAAATCCTTTTATTCAATACCAGCCAACCTTGAAATAGTGCTTAATTTGAAAAGCTTGATACATCCATAGGTCACGCCACTAACAAGTCTTGGTGTCTCAGTAGTGCATGTTTCGAAAGCCAAACTGATATTGTGTTGATCTATAGTGTTTCAGTGTCTTTTTCAAAAGCAGAGATTTACAAATATTCCAGAAGACATTGTCAAGCTAAACATGAGAAGACAGTTGCTTCTCAAGTTCTCTTGAGCCTAAGATAAGAGTACTACATAGAGAGGTAATTAAATGAACTTTTGCAAACACAGTAAAAAAGGTTAGTGACTAATGACTAGCAAGAAATACTCTACAGATACAAGTCAGGTTGCTCCTGGTTTCTAAAGATGCATAAGGGTATTTTAACAACAGGATACATATCTCAGAGAATGCCTCTGATAGCCT
The DNA here is from genome assembly GCA_034641835.2 of Pinus albicaulis. Classification (NCBI taxonomy): domain Eukaryota; kingdom Viridiplantae; phylum Streptophyta; class Pinopsida; order Pinales; family Pinaceae; genus Pinus; species Pinus albicaulis. Next base: position 1,519,169,084 of record CM076582.1, on the reverse strand, counting down.
ATTGCTAAATTTGCACCTTATTACTTACTGTGATATACCAAGCAGAGATATACATTACAAGGAAAGATGACACAGTTTGAGAAAGGGATGAAATGTCACTTGTGTTAACCTCCTCCAAACATGAGAATATGGTTGGGTCACTTAATGTAAACCTCCTCCATGCAAGAGCAGATGGTTTGGGAATATTATGTTAACCTCCTTCATGTAAAAGCAGATGGTTAGGAACATGATAAAGGCCTCCTTCATTTAACAAGCATAGGGTCAGCAACAGAGGTATAATCTCATTCAAAGAGCACAAGGATAACAATGCTTCAAATGGCTTGAAAACTTGTTACACCATTTTCTCCAATAGATGAAACCACTGATACAGTAGTGGTGTTTCAAGGAATGCTTACGTGGTTTCTCTATTTGAAAGACAGACTGGAAATCAGTAGAAAACAATTCAAGTTTATGAGTTAAGGGCTGGTGTTAAACATAGGCCAAGAAGTGATATTATGGTATTCAAAGAAGCTTTGTTTTTATTCTATCAAAGGTCTCCTTCAAAGGGTAATCTGAGGCTAGAATTCCTGAACTTAGAACAACCTTATCAAAATAACAAGAAGATAGACTAACTTTGTTTCTTAAAAATACCTATGCAAATGAATATACAGAGACAACATGTATGAGGAAAGCTATGACAAAATGTCTCAAATTCAAGACAACATTTAAAGAAACAAGGCATAACATAGTCATAGACAAGACCTCTTTATGAACATATGAAATAAATCTGTTGTTGTATGTAATTTCATTAAGATTTTGTAAAGGCATTTCTCCTTGATCAACAGATATGAATCAAACCATTGGTGAGTTCAAACAAAGCTTCATCCACATTCAAAGGAAAATGTCCAAGGGCGCCTAACATTTTTTTATCAACTTCACAAGGGGCTTAATCATCATCAAACATCAAGAGAGTTGAATTGCCAAAATGAGTTCTAGAATTGTAAATCATCTCCTTCCAAGAGATATGGCAAAAGATGCATTAACAGTCCTTGATATGGCTCCTAAGTATTTTCCTTTAAAGGACAAACAGTGACATAGTTATTTCCTAAGTGAAAAGGCAGTGAAAGGGGTTTTGTTTCTTAAAGAGGCCTTTTTACTTCAACGAAATCCATGACTATGGTGTCTTCAAAAAGAGGCTAACTACGGCATTTTTTTTATATAACTTTATCAAATATGGGTATTTATGATGTTTTAAAGGTAATGGAATAACAAAGACAGAGAATTATGTTTTGACATGACATAAACCTTTTCAAAAATATCTAAACCCTCAAAAACACAATATGAAGGCATTTGAAGTGTTTCTTTCAAATATTAAGGCAGGAGTGACCATTTAAAAGGCCTAAGGGCATTTCTCAAAACACGAAGCAAATGCTCCTTTAGCTGTTTCACTGGAGAAAACAAGATATTTCAAGCATTTTCAAATTTTTCAATGCTTAAGGCCTCTGCAGTGCACCTATAGTTTTGCGGCAAGCCTGTGAGTGCAAATACAAAGGAGCTACACTGTTGCGCGGTGCGCTTGTGCGTCTTTTCTCACCAGTGCCCGAACAAGACCCAACTACCTCCATTGCGTGGTGCTCTCTTCTGCAAACGTGCTGCTCACCCAAAAGCCCTCAAAAAATACCTTTGAAAGCTGAATCAAGGATGGAAAATTCCCTTATGCATTTTTCAAGGTATTTTTCTCACTCCATGATAAATTTTGAGGTTAAGAGGTGGTGTGCTCTTGCTGTGTTTTCAAGAGAGAAATAGTGATTAGAAGTTTGGGTTTTTGGTCGAAATTCAAAATGTTTTTGTTGATTGTGGGTGTCAAACATTCACAGAGTGATAGGGGAGGGTGTTTTTATCAGTGTGAGAGAGCCCTAACTGCCTTTAAAAACATTGATATCCCACAGTTGCTATAAGGAGAAAAATTTGTTAAAAACTCAGAGGATAAAACAGTGAATGAAAAAGGAGGACTGTTAGACCAATTTGAAAAATATTTTGGTGTTATTAAAAAGCTAAAACTATACACAAATTTCTAGACGAATAAACAGATGGTTGTAAGGATCTCAAAAAAAAATTTATCATCTATACCGTGGCAAAGGGATGAAGGTCTAATCAATATAAAGTGTCCCTTTTTGTGTTGTGAGATAGTGAACTTTGTGCAGCCACCACGGTTCCAGAAATAGAGTATGTTGTGAAGGTATTTTAAGTTAGTTGAAAGATGTTTTTTCTACCTTTTAAAGGGTAGTAAACAACAAAGGAGCATTGCTTGAGGGTAAGATCCTTTGTGCCAAACAAAAGAGTTATTTCTTCAACAAGAAACAACAAACACATCTTTTCAAGACCTTTGCCCAAGCACAGTGATCAAGGTATTTTTGTTTTTTCATTTGACAAGTACTTGTTTGTTGGCATCAAAGAGGCACAGTGACTTACAAAGAGGACAAAGTGTGGTGTTGGGAAACCATTTCAAAAACCATTTGAGACAGTTTGTCTTAGTCAACTAGCAAAGATTATCCAAAACAAAAATGCCTCCCAGGCAAGACAGCAGAAGTGGCCCTCACAGGAGGTTTGAACATGTTTCAACTGAAGAGGTAAATGCTCATCCATTATTCATGTTTAACTTTCATGAATTTGGATGTCTATAGTTTTGTCAAAGGGTTCAGGAGGTGCAAATCTATCTCCCCTTGACACATCTATGTGCTTTGAGATTGCAAGGGAAACACTTTCAGCTGGCAGGCTTGGATTTCAAGTTTTCTCCTAGATCCATTTCCAAACCTACCAAAATCCCTTATGTCGAGGAAAAATGGTTTAAACAGAGCTACCTAGACTCAGAACAGTAAAAACCCATTTTGAAGCTGGAGCATCGAGATACATGCCCATCCATCTTTCCTTTTTCATATCTATTGACTAGTTATGCTCCCTTCATGAAGATAATCATGAAATATTTCACATGTGAGGGAAGGTTTTCCTGGGCCTATGCTTACCATGTCTGGTTTCTCATGCACTTCACAAGAGCCCAATTGTTAAACCTCCCCTTTTTCCTCCATAGAAGTATTGAAAAGATGGCCTCCGCTGTTCAAAAAAGACCTCCTTCTCAGCAGTCATCTTGCCTTTTCCATCATTCCCTCATCAAGATTGTCATTCTTTATCAACTTGAGAAGAAGGGAATCTCTTGGGACACTTTCATTGCACATCCAGATTTCACCACAGTTCCGTCATCCCATGCATCTCCTTCACCTTCCACTCAGCATCTTTCACCTTCTTCAAGTAAGCCCATTCCCAAGAAGCTAAAATTTCCCATGATTAATGAAGAAGAACATCATAATGAAGAAGAAGAGCAGCATGATGAAGAAGAGCAGCATGATGAGGAAGAGCAGCACAGTGAGGAGAGGCAGCAAAGTGAAGAAAAACACAATGATGATATGCAGCACAGTGATGAAGAAAAGCGCCATGAAAAAGAGAAAAACAGTGAGGAGGGAAATGATGAGGAAATTGAACAGTTTGATGAGGATATTGGTAGCCCTCACAGCAGCAAAAATGATGAAGAATAAGCCCAAAACATTGAGGATACAGAGCCTTAACTTCCTAAAGAAAGCAAGGACAAGAGTAAAGAGGGGGGCCCTCAAAAATACATGCAAGATGACAATCAAATCATTCATGAAGAAACTCAAAACAATGGCAAGGATGATGAGGAAAGTAGCAAGGGCAAAGAGAAAATAGAGCATGTGCTAGCTACCTCTCCTAGGAAAGGGGCCATGTTTTCTTCTCCAAAAGTGACAAAACCCCAGACATCAAGGAAAAAAATGCCTCAAACTATAACTCCAAATTTCACTAGGGCCCTCCAAAGCAAGGGGAAGTTGCCCAAGCAACCCATTGTCGAATTACCCAAGAGGAGGAAGACCAAGAAGGCCACCCAAAGCAAGGGAAAGGAGAAAGAAGAAAGCAGCCATAAGAAGGAGAGGGATTTTGACATAATTCAGATCCAAAGTGATGATAGCGACAATGAGGCCAAAATCCTAGAGTCTCTTGTGATCATTAGAGAAGAAAAAATTCATGCTTTGAGGGCAGATCTAGAGAGGTCTAGAAACCTCATTCACTTTTTGCAAACACAAAACAAACAGATGAGTGTCCACATGGCAGTATATGAGACACGGGCCATCAAATATCAAAAAGAGGCCTCCAAGGCACAAATCAAGTTGGAAGAACTCATGGGCGAGTTCAATGATAGCGAAGATGAAGATTAGCCAAGAAGAAAGAGGCCAAGGACCATGGGACTCAGAAGAGCCTTAGAGAAACAAAAGGTGGAAGAAGCTGCCCTTTTCCAATCTTTTCCTCTCACTACTCTGTTCACCCAAGAGATAGAAAACAATCGAGAATCATGTATTGAGAGGGTGAATGATCACTTGGAGAATAATTTTGAAAAGGCCAATAGAGATTTGGATCTTCAAAGGAGGATGACCGAGCACTATAAGAAGCCTAATCAGTTCGCCCGACGGAAATTGAAGGCCACACAGGAAAAGCTCAAGGAAGCTCAAAAGAGGCGCCCGACACCAAAAATAAAGAAAGACACCTCAAGTCTCCAAATTTTGGCCTCATCTTCTCATCATGTTTCTGAAAACCCTTAAGGGTCATGCTCGCCAAAATTGGGCGAAATTCAATAAGTTTTGGTTTTTTGTCATTTTTGGGCTTTTGGCTAAAAATCATGGGCATCGCCATTTCTATTTGGGACATCCTCAAAGGATTAAAATGGTATCATTGAATGCCATAATTTTAGGGGCATATACTCAGTGATTTCTAGATCAATTGAAGATGATTTGGTCCCCCAAAATGGTGAAAAACAGTCACTTTTTCCACACTCTGCCTCGTTTATCAGCAAAGTCTATTTTCTAGCTTTTTACACACAGGTCAGTTTTTGATAGATTTCTAGTGATCAGTTTGGAGAAAACTAAGTATTTTCAGAAAATATACATTCATATCTTTCCAACGAGCCATCACGGGCCTCGTTTCGACATTGGGAAGGCTTCCAAACGTTTCCCACAAGACAAAAGACTTTCTGCTGATATTTTTCTTAAGTATTTTTGTGAAAAATGTACTTTTCTAAAGTGAATTTTCCTCATGTGCGTTTAACTATTTTTGGCCATGGTTAGTTAGGAAAAGTCAATTTATTTTCTTTTTTTAGCATTTTTAAGATATTTTATTAGATATTTTGTGCCTTGGGTTTTGCAAAGCCTCAAGGACCAAATCAGATATTTTTTATGGGCCAATGAGATTGCAAGTTGCACTAGGAGGTTTTCCCTCATCTTGGCCTATATATTCCAAGAGACTTCATTGTAAATAAGGCTGAACTTGAGGATATAGAGCAATATATGGTTATACAAGCTTGGAAGAAATACTTTTCTCATGCATTGGATAGTTTCTTGAATGTTTTTGGATGATGAAAGAGGACTACTGTTAGATTCCTTGACTTGGTAAAATGGTATAGTGTCCCTCTCTGTTATGCTTCCTAGTTTTCATTCATATTCCATGTTCTTGCTTGCTATAAGACAGTAGAAAATAGATTTGAAACATGCCCTTGGAGGTACCTCAAATTTCATGTTTCTTTATAGCTTCTATGTTTTCTTCCTTCTTAGTCACATCAAAGAATCCTTGATTGCTATTTGATAACTGAAGAAATTGTTTGCTTGTTTCATTTACGGTTTTATACATGCTAAGTATGATTCATGGTATGCCCTGCTTACTCATGGCTAGTCATAGCTCCACCTTTGAAACCTTTCTTTGATTGTTTGATTGTCATTAGTTGAACCAAGGAGGTCTTGTACTAATCTTGCCCTTTGCCTAAAACTATAGAATCTTACTTCAAAGTGCCTGATAGCTCGAAATACTATGTCTAGGTGTTTCCTCATAGTGATTTGAGTTATTTTTTTGTCTTAATTGTCTTTCCCCAAAGTCTGATAGCAATTTCCTAAAGTTAGAGAGTCATATATCTCTATGTATTTCTTGAATGTTTATTTCTATGCATTGATTAGTTTATAGTTACATTACTCATGATTAATGGTTAGCCCTACCATGTTTATGTCAGCTATTGAACTATTTATGTTTGAAATCCTTTGTTCTTCACAAAATTAGTGTCCATCCCACTCCATTTTACCCAAAGATCCATTTTACCTCGATCAAATCGGCCCTTCAACAACCTTGTATCACCATCTGAAAGCTTTCTTAACCTTTTCGACCCCATAGCCCAGTTAATCTGATAATATTTTTATCTATCTTAGTCTTTGATCAGTTCCTCCCTCAAAAACCTAAAAGCAAAACTAAAAACATACTTCACAACTAGCCTAAAATCAGAAACATAAGAAGCAAAACACATAGATATCCCTTACACAAATAGAGAGAGCCCTCTCTGAGTCCAAGAAGGCTAGGTCCTTGGGCTCCAAAGATTGTTTTGATGTTACCCTATCACTTGGCTTGCCAATCAGCCAAATCACGGGACCCTAATACATGGCAACATGGTATGCTCCCTCAGTCCTTCCGTTACCTTTAGTCAACCTTCCACGGGACTATCAATCCAATATACCATTGTATGATGTCAGTAATGCCACTACTGCTTCACAACATGTGGATAAGATGAATAACTACTTTGACAGAAATGAGATTAATGATGAAACTATCAAACTTAGATTATTTACTCAAAGTTTAGGGGGAGAAGTAAGAAAATGGTTCAAAGGCTTAACCCCTTACAGTATTAATGATCTCCAAGCCTTCCATCAGTTATTCTTAAACAAATGGGAAGTGAGGAAGAATTCTCTCCAAATACTTTCTAACTACAAGAATCTCCACAGAAACACTGGGGAAAGTGTACAAGCTTATTGCACTAGGTTTAACAGTGTTTATAATGCCCTTCCCCCAGACTTAAAACCTCCACAAGGCTCAGCTTTAAACAAGTTTCCTGAAGGATTTGATCCTAAAATGGCCTATCAGCTGAGAGAGAGAGAGATCCTTTGACTCTTGAAGAAATGTAAAAAGGAGCTTTTCCTATGGAAGTAAATCTAATGGAGAAAAGAGCAAAAATGAAAAATGAGAAGATAGTGTCCTTTAGGGAGGAATCCACACCTTCCACATCTAGCTCAAAGATGGAAATAATGATGGAGGAGATGATAAAAAAGATGAGTATACTTGAGAGAGCACAAGATAGTCAAAACCAAAGAGCTCCTCAAAATAGAAATCAAAACCAAAATCAAAATTTTAGGAGAAACCAACATCAGAATAGACCAAGGGAAGATGATCAACAGATCACTCCTCCTTTTCATCAAAACTATGTAAGTGAGGTTGAAGAAACAAGTGAAAAAACAGAGGAAGATGACATAAACATGTTGGGAGTAGATAATTATGACTTTGAAGTTCATTACAATAGGAAACAAGGTCTATATACACCCTATGATGACAAGAGAGCAGAAGATGAATATTATTACCAAGAAATGGAAAATTTCATCATATAAACTCCAAAAGAGTATGACCTTAGAAGTAAGAAAAATCTGGAAACTCCCAACAACAAACCCTCTGACAAATATGTTCAAAACAGCACTGTAAATAAACCCAAAATTGTAAAACAAAAAGGCAAAACGGTGACTGTAAATTCTGATAAAAATAAAGAGAAAGGCACTCAAAGTACTGAAAAAAAGAGTGCAAATCTCAGCATCATTAGCACATCAGCTAGTGCTCTTGTTAAAACAGTTTTAACTAATGTAAATAGAGAAAATCAACAATCTGTTCTTGCTAATAAAATGGTGGTTAACAAAGTTGAAACAAACATTGTAAGAAGTCAACTACCTTTTACTTTGGAGCAAGAAATTGCCAAGATAAAAATCTTTGTTCCCCTTACCGAATTAGCCACCCAAAATGTGTATAGATCCCAAATTTTGAAGGCTTTTAACATAGAAGAGAATAATGAAACTATCAATCTTAGTGATGACCAACCAGAGCTTATATTTGGTCCTAATATTGAAGGTAGATATCAAGAAGGACCGGTTCCTCCTTTTTATGTTAGTTTAAGGATTCATGACAAAATTTTACATAACGCTATGCATGATTCAGGGGCCTCTCATAATTCAATGCCCAAAGCTATAATGGAGAGCCTAGGCCTAGAAATCACCAGACCTTACAAATATCTTTACTCCTTTGACTCAAGCAGAGTGAAATGTTTAGGTCTAATCAAAGACCTCTGTGTAAACTTAGCACAAATTCTAGCCAAATGTTTAGTAATGGTGATCCAGGTGGATATCGGTGGCCACCCACCTATTCCATTTGGACCAGCACCATCAATTCTTGCAGATTTTCACCTTCAGCACAACTTACTATTTTTAGCAGGTTTTCGGGTCCTCCACTCTCGGAGTCGTTTTGGGGGCTTAATGATCCAGGTGGATATTGGTGGCCACCCACCTATTCCATTTGAACCCCCATCTTCAGTTCTTTCAATTTTCAAGTTGCAACAAAACTTACTATTTTTAGCAGTTTTTCGGGTCCTGAACTTCCGGAGCCGTTTTGAGGCCCTAAACGACGTTTTTTGGGTATGAAATTTGTTGCAATTTGATCATCAAATCGTCACAAAAGTTGTAGTCCTCGGATAGATCTTTCTAACGAGCTATTGAGCGCGTCAAACGGAGATCGGGTGCCAAAGTTATGCCCCCGGGAAGTTGAACCACCAATTTACCCAAACGGGCGCCCACAGTTTTGGCGCCTCATCTCCTACGGTTAGGTTTTTTGGACGTTTCAGATTCTACATTGTTTCTCAACAATAAATAGGCCCTCGAGCCTCATTGTAACACAGTTCAGAGGTCTGTAGCCACCACATCTCTTCTCAGAGATTCGCTACCAGCACCCTAGCTATTTTATTTCTATTATGTCTGTAAGCATCTTTCTGTTATTTGATATTAATGAAATGAAGTGTTATTTCCGCTGCATCTCTGTATTTATGGTTATGTGTTTATTCTGTTGCGTTCCTGCATAAATCCGGATCAGTGGTATCAGAGCGGTCTGCTTTTTCTCGATCCTTCTTTGCATGTCCCCAACGCGGTCGGGGTATAAGGAGCTAGGGCTTGATGCGGTGACGAGTTTGAACCCTTGCAAGATCGGCCCTCGCAGAAGCCAGAGACGACCTCCCCGCGAGATAGAAAAGAAAGACGAGGGAAAGCGAGGAGATCTGTCAAAATGCGCTCGAGGAGGCCCTCGAGGGAAACAAAGGAACGTGATGATGGATAACTTTGCCCAAATCCTTCAACGACGCATGCCCACATATGGCGCATACGCATCCAACAGCCACTCTGGAGCGCCACTCCCTTCAAGAGTACGGGTAAAACTTTGACATTCCTATATTTGAAGGAAAAATAGATGCGAACGATGTGAGCCAGGATGGTTAAATTTTCTGGAAGGGTATTTCTCGGTCCATGACTTCTCTGACCGAGAAAAGATTATTTTTGCACTCGTCAAAACCGCCCCCCATGTCAAAGACTGGTGGGAAACCTACCGTGAGCAAGAGGGCGAAGGGGAACCCTCTCTGTTCTCGGCCACACCCACTTGGAATTCGTTCCGAGACGGCATCAAGGAACAATATTACCCTGTGGGGAGCTATGAGGAAAAATACATCCAATGGACCATGCTGCGGCAACAAAAGGATCAAGATGTGCACGAACTGACGAATATGTTCCATACCCTGCGCACAAAGTTGGGTATTAAAGATTCAGAGAGACATTTGGTGCTCAAGTACCATGGTTGTCTGCACAAACACATTCAGGAGGAAATGGAGTTCCTCGACATTACATCGCTTGGCACGGCATATCGCTATGCTGCCAAGATCGAGCAGAAATTTAAGCAGAAGAAACGAGACTTTGGATCTGCGAATCCGAAAGGTGCCCCCGAATCGAAGAACAAGGGGCAAGGCCAAAGCAATGCGACTCAGAACAACACCACAAATCCAAAGAAGGACACAAGGAAGTGGTGTGAATTTCATAACAGCCCCACTCACAGCACAAACGAGTGTCGGGCCAAACAGTCTTTAGTGGCTGAACTAAAGGCACCCGAATCAGATGCATTTTCTGATCCTGAGTTATAACCAGACAAAGGCAATGACAAAGGGAAGCGGATCATTGATGCGGATCCCAGTGCCATTGTTGCCACCACCAAGATCCAGAAGGAGGGTCCAGAGGATCCAGAGGAGGGGGAGCGCCTCTTCCAGTCGCAGATGTGGGTGAAGGGTTCTCCGCTGCGGTTTCTCGTCGATAGCGGAAGCCAAAAGAACCTCATTTCAGCAGACGTCGTGAAGCGGCTCGGCCTACCAACCATAGCACACCCGCAGCCGTATACCATCGGGTGGCTCCACCTAGGGAGAGATCTCCGCATCCGCCAGCAGTGCCGACTTCCATACAGTATCAAGCCATTCACGGATGAGGTATTGTGTGATGTTGCTCCTCTTGATGTAGCTGATGTATTATTGGGCCAACCATACTTGTGGAGCCGACATGCTGTGTATGAGTCTAGGCCTCGTGCTGTTATTATTACTTTGGGAAATAACTTGTACAGGATACCGGAGGTAGTACCGCCTCCTGCCATCTCTTTGGCTACTGCAAAACAACGCAGTAAGATTGTTTCCCAGACCAGGAAATTCATTTTCCTTACGACTCACTCACAGGGAAAGAAGAATATTGTGGCCACAACCTCGAAACAGGGCTCCCTTTCACGGCTGCAGCAGATGGAAAAAGTCATGGAGGAATACAATGACAATTTCTCCTCACTCATAGAGGTTCCTCTACACTGTCAGGACAAGCACTCCATTGATCTGACTCCCAATGCACCCCCACCTGATGTTGCCATACATCCTGCAACTACACATACAGAATCCAAACATGTACTGTATGAGGCTGATAAAAAAACCAAATTTACTAAACGCATCCAGCATGTCCACCCGCAGGTCCGTGACATCTTCAACACATCTAATACTCAGTTCAATAGAATTTTCCTCATCTCATGGAGGATCTCAACGCAATGGGGACCATTGCTTCCTAAGGAGGGAGGAATGATCCAGGTGGATATCGGTGGCCACCCACCTATTCCATTTGGACCAGCACCATCAATTCTTGCAGCTTTTCACATTCAGCACAACTTACTATTTTTAGCAGGTTTTCGGGTCCTCCACTCTCGGAGCCGTTTTGGGGGCTTAATGATCCAGGTGGATATTGGTGGCCACCCACCTATTCCATTTGAACCCCAATCTTCAGTTCTTTCAATTTTCAAGTTGCAACAAAACTTACTATTTTTAGCAGTTTTTCGGGTCCTGAACTTCCGGAGCCGTTTTGAGGCCCTAAACGACGTTTTTTGGGTATGAAATTTGTTGCGATTTGATCATCAAATCGTCACAAAATTTGTAGTCCTCGGATAGATCTTTCTAACGAGCTATTGATCAGGAGCTCAAATCTGAGCTTGGGAAAAAGCTCAAAAATGAAAGTTCTCAAAATTGATTGAAACCAATATGGTTACATAGGTCTCGTCTTCCTGATTCTGGCGCCGCAAACGGTTCGAAAAACGGACACCGTATGAAGAAGTTATTGCACTTTTAGTAAAGTGGGTCCGGCGGAGCACGGAGGGGCCAGCCCTCCTCCCATGGAACCTCATCATATGACCAGTGTGGGAGCTTAATGTTAAGAGCGCTTAAGGAGCCTAATATAAAGTTTAATATTTAATTAAGCTTCAGTTAAGTGGATTTTAATATGGCGGAGATTCTGGAGGCGCTCCCAAATTTAGGTGGACTTCCACTTTTAGTGGAGTTAACTAGCAGTTGCCCCACATTTAGTGGAGGAAATTGGGGCAAAGTTGTTTTGGTCATAAATTTCTCATTACTCAACCTTTTGGAACGAAATTTTTTTTGATTTCGTATGTTCTTAGCCTTTTGGACTCAATGGCGCAGGTTTCAGAGCCATTGGAGCTCAGTTTCAGCCTGTTAAGCTTCGAAGAAGATGAAGGAGCCATCAGGGCCTAGAAGGAGAAGGCTGTGTTGTGGACTGTGTTTCTCTGTTTAAGGTAAATGAATAGTCATTATTAGCTATTTCATGCCTTTTGAATCTGTTTGGATGGTAGCGATAGAGTGAGTCTCATACTCAGCTTTTCCATCCTGCAACTTGCATTCCCTTAACAAAGAAAATGCATTCAATCAAAAGACATGCAACTTTAATTGGATAAGAATTCTAACCATTTCTTACCAATCCATTTCAAAGGTGATTCCTTTAATTGCACATCGATATCAACATGTGTATCATCCTGACACATATCAATGATGGAAACTTCCTTCCCATTCTTGCCATACTCTTTCTCCCACTTCTTCAACTTTTGTGGAAGCATTGTTGGATTCAGAGTCCAACACCTTTCAACAAGATGTCCTTGCTTATGGCAATAAGTGCAACACATGTTCATCTTCTTGACCGCATGATTTGCATTGTTCATTGGAACTTTGGCTTCTTGCCTCCTTTCCTTCAAAAGTTTCTTGTATGTTGCCATTCTTTTCCAACATCTAGAAACACTATGGTTAAAAAAACCACAAAAAGAACATGCAATTCTTTTCCAATGCTTGTGTGGAAATTTTCCATGCTTTACATGATCAAAGGAAATATGATTGAAATCAGATTTATACCTTTCTCTTTCACCTTCATTACCTTCATGAGGAGGTGAATCAAAAGAAGAAGAAGCTCCCTTTGGAACACTATCAATCCCATTAATGGTTTTAGAGCTTTCACCACTCCCTTGTTCAAGTGCATGCTGATGCACACCTTCTTCCTTCATGGCTGCTTTGGAAGTACATGTACATGTGATTGAGGATCTTGTACTTATGATTGTACTTAAGAGACAGTTGAAGGATAAACTGTATGCATGAGAATGAGATGCATGAGCACAGGGATCATGATGATTTCCTTGTATTTTTAAACATGTATGTGTGATTAACTTGAAGGGTTGATTACTTTGATTTTAACCATGCATGTAATGTTATTGACTTGGAAAAAGTTAATTTGATCTCCAAGATTGTAAACAGGAGAAATGATGAAGTGTTTCATCTTTGTAAAAGCCTTTTCATTTGGGAGGCAGTTCTTCTTCTGGAATGAAGGTGCCTTGGATGGGCATCGTGACAGTTGGCAAGTCCACATATTCAGGGGAATATTTCAGCTTATATATCAGCAAGTTTCATTGCTGGTTCCTGCAATTTCAGATTTGTCTGGCGAAAGAACTTGGTCGGGATTCGACAAGTATTTGGCGTATGCAGCAAAAAGTCGCCATGATGACAGTTAGCAAGGCAGGACATTTTTGGGCAGTATGCTCTTTTGGCTGACTGGAAGAGGATATTTTTGTTCCTCAATTGCTGTACAGTTCAGTGCAGAGATTCAGTAAGCTTTTGGGGACCAAAAGCCTTCTCATTTGGGAGGTGTGATCAGGAGCTCAGGACCAGGTGTCGTAAAATGGTCAAAAATGAAAGTGCTCAGAACTGGTTGGAACCTGAACGACTGGATAGTGCTCGTCTTCCTGATTCCGGCGCCATGAACGGTTCGAAAAATGGTCTCCGTATGAAGAAGTTATTCAGCTTCAAAGTTTTCTCAATTTCCATTAAAAAAGGGCAAATTTGGCTTTGGAAAAATTTTATTAAAAAAAGAATATTCCACAGAATATTCTGGGAATATTCCGCAGAATATTCTGGGAATATTCCATTTTTGTAGCCAACGGGAGGGCGCCACGTGGCTAGCCCGGAGGCCGCCACGTGGCCCCAAGTCCGAATTTGAAATGGTTTTAAAAATTTTTATGGCGCGGATGGGATTCGAAAAGTCAACCGGTTGAATAACATTCAAACGTTTTTACCGCCAGACCACAGGTTGGTTCGTTGTTATATGTGCCAAGCGGTGTTGTATTTCAATGGAGCGGAAGGTTTGGGCGGGGCCCGAAGGGGGCCAGCCCCGAAGGGCCAGCCCCCTTCCCACATGACCCTTCAGCGGAACCAAAGTCCAGGGCTTGGCGCGCATATAGTTCGGCGGATTATTTAAAACTTTGGTTTAATGTTGTTTGGTGGGTTTTTTTAATACAACGTTTTGTATTAAATTAAAACATTTGAAACCGTTACATATAACCTCCGCCCATATGAACGTTCAACCTAACATTTATTGCCAACAGATAACCGTTCGGCGGTTCCGCCTATTTTGGCGTTTGTTGCTATTTTAGCGCCCCTATCTGCAGTTGCTCCACATTTAGTGGAGGTTTTGTTGGTGAAACAGGCAGTTTACTAAAGGGGCCATAACTTTTGATGGGGAAAGCCTTTCAAGACGAATTTTTTTTTTATTTTGAGTGTAAAGAGCATTCTGGAGCTGTTGGAAGGGTCTGCAGAGCCATCAGGGCATTCCATCTGCGAATTTTACAGTGCTTTTGACAGTGACTCCATCAGAGCTAAGGGGAAAGATTGCTGCATTGGGCTACCTTCCTCCAATGGAGGTGAATTTGTAGTCTATTTCTACTGTTTTGGACCTTCTGAGTCTGTTTTAGCAGTCTATTTTCTCATTAGAGGAGTTCTTACAGATGTAATCTCATTTGCACCATTTAATCAAAAGAGCACTGAGCCTAATTAGAGGCTTTTGGAGCAGCGGAGGTAGCCCAAGAGAGGGGTGAACCGCTTTAACAAATATCTGCTGTTCATGTGTGTATTATGGCTGTTTATTTCCAGATTTTGATAGTTTAAACAGTAAAATTTCATGAGCACGCTTTTCTAAAACAAGTTTATACAGGAAGCAAAACTTGTTGTTTTAACTTCAAACCTCTTCACACAAATTGCAGAACATATACTCTTGCTTATTCACATTTAAAACAGATCATTGAACACTTTGAAATCAGAAACAAAAGACTTTCATTGATCTTGTTATTTGTGCTTATATATTATTTCCTTAGACAGAGTCTGTAGAGGGCCAGGTAGCCTCTGGAACTCATCCTCTTTTTAGAGGTGACATGTCCAGTGAATGCCCCTACAGTCCATCTCTGTATGGGAAATAGTTTATTCTCACATTAGCAAGAGGTCACTTGGAGTTATGGCTCAATTTAAAATTATGAGTATTTGCACAAACCAACCTATTCAGTCAATTTGAAATTATGAAAATGGATACCTTGCACCCTTAAACAAGTACATTCCATTTTCAGATCAGCTATTGAGCGCGTCAAACGGAGATCGGGTGCCAAAGTTATGCCCTCGGGAAGTTGAACCACCAATTTACCCAAACGGGCGCCCACAGTTTTGGCGCCTCATCTCCTACGGTTAGGTTTTTGGACGTTTCAGATTCTACATTGTTTCTCAACAATAAATAGGCCCTCGAGCCTCAATGTAACACAGTTCAGAGGTCTGTAGCCATCACATCTCTTCTCAGAGATTCGCTACCAGCACCCTAGCTATTTTATTTCCATTATGCCTGTAAGCATATTTCTGTTATTTGATATTAATGAAATGAAGCATTATTTCTGCTGCATCTCTATGTTCATGGTTATTTCTGTATTCTGTTGCGTTCCTGCATAAATCCGGATCAAATGGATATTGTTGTGGCTGATGTACCCCCAAAATATGGTATTTTGTTATCAAGATCTTGGGGAGCTAAGTTACAAGGAACTATGCAGATGGACATGACATATGCAACCATCCATGTTTTCAATCAGACTAGAAGACTTTACAAGGAGTCTCATATGCAATACATGGTTACTAGCCAAGAGAGATCGCAAAACTCTTCCCTTTATTTTGTAAATATAGGCCTTGACTCATTTATCCTTTTCAATGATGAAACATTCACTGAACAAGTGACCTTAACTGAGTTAATGGCAGATAGAGAGGAGTAGGAAGACAACAAAGAATTGTCAAAACAGTTTGCTAAACCTGAAAACTCCAGTAGACAAAAGACAGGTCTAGAGCTACAAATCATTCATCACCTTGAGAGTCAAGAAAGAAGTCCTCAACGCAGTGAAAAATATGAGGAATTAAAATGAATTCAACAAAGTGTTGATCTTCAAGAACAATCCGAAAGCACACTAGTTGAAGAGGATAGTAACCAAACTACTGAACCCGAAACTAGTCCTCTTTGGAGCATGAACTTCAATGGGTCTTGCACCAAGACCAACGCAGGTGTAGGTATCTGGATACATAACACTGAGAAAAACCACATAGAAGGCCATTCCTACAGATTAAATTTTCAGTGTTTGAATAACATAGCGGAATATGAATCCCTTCTTTTAGACATACATTTGTTGAAGAAATTAGGATCCAAGAGAATTAAAGTTCATGGGGATTCAGAGTTAATCGTTAGGCAAGTAAATGGGGAATACAACACCAAACACCCCAGACTTAGAGCCTATAGGAACGATGTCATGAATTTTTTGAAAAATTTTGAGGAATCCCAACTAATTTTTGTCCCAAGAGAAAAGAATATCATGGCCCACAATTTAGCTTTTGCTGCTAAAACATGTTTAACATCATATGAAACCAAAAAATGCACAACTCAAATTAAATTCAGACCAGCTGTCCCTGATAACGAGAAATATTGGCAAGTGTTTGATAGAGACAAACAAATAGAAGACTCCCTGCAGTCCAGAAATGAATTTGAACTACCAAGTTCAGATTTAGACTATGAAACAGACTGTCCTAGTGAAGAAAATCTACTTGATGAAGAAGAAGAGTCTCCAGAGATGGCTGATGTAAATCTTCTGTCTAACAAACTTGAAAACATAACAGAAATTATTGCAGAGTTAGAAATAGAAGACTTAGAAACTTTGTAGTCTAACAATCAAAGTTTTCCAAAAGGTCTGGTCCCTTTAGAAAAGTTGTTTGATTTCAATGATGTGGCCAAGAAACCGAAACTGGAGCCTGTTGAATCTAAAGTTGAAGAGTGTAATATAGGCAGTGAACTAAAATCAAATATGATCAAACTGTCTAAGACTTTACCATCTCACATCAAACATAAATATATAGAGTTGTTTAAAGAACTTTCTGATGTTTTTGCTTGGAGTTATGAGGTTCTGAAATCCTATGACACTGAAATAATTCAGCACAAGATACCTCTCAAGGAAAACCAAAATCCATTTAAACAAAAACTACACAGAATAAACCTTGTTCAGTTACCTTTGGTTGAGAAGGAGATCAAGAAAGTGTATGAAGCTGGTATTATTTTCCCTATTATATATTCAGAGTGGGTGTCTAATCTGGTGTCAGTTAGGAAGAAAACAGGAGAGATAAGGCTTTGTATTGACTTTAGAGAACTAAACAAAGCTTCATTGAAAGACAACTACCCTCTACCCAAAATGGATCATATTTTACAAAGGGTAGTTGGTTCTAAAAGAATTTCTTTGCTAGATGGCTACTCAAGATACAATCAGATTTTAGTACATCCTGATGATCAACTAAAGACATCTTTTACTACACCTTGGGGTACTTTCATGTATGTGAAAATTCCCTTTGGTTTAATGAATGTTGGTGCTACTTTTCGGAGAGCCATGGATATTTCATTCTCGGAAGAATTAGGCTTCTTCATCATTATTTACCTTGATGATGTCACTGTTTTTTCCAAGACAGATGAAGAGCACTTAGAACACTTAAGAAAAGTATTCGAGAAATGCAAAAAGTTTGGGATATATTTAAATAATAAGAAAACACTATTTGGTCTCCAAGAAGGTAAACTTCTTGGGCACATCATATCAGAAGAGGGGATAAAGATAGACCCAAAAAGGATTGAGGCTATATTGCAAATCACTCATCCTAGAAACATCAAGGAACTTCAATATTTCATTGGAAAGATTAATTTCTTGAGAAGGTTCATACCCAACTTGGCTGAGCTCCTTAAAAACATTACAAACATGCTGAAAAAGGAACATGGAGTTAAATGGACCTTGGAAGCAAAGAAATATTTTGAGCTGGTGAAACAAGCATTAACCAAAACACCAGTTCTAATAAGTCCTAATTTTTCAAAAGATTTTTATATTTTTTCATTTGCATCAGAACATACAATATTTATTGTCCTATTACAGAAAAATCCATAGCGACAAGAGCATCCCATTGCATTCTTTAGCAAGGCATTGAGAGATGCTCCTCTGAAGTACAACATTATGGAAAAACAAGCCTTTGCATTAGTCAAAGATTTAAAAGACTTCAGAGTTTAAATTTTTCACTCTCACATCATTGCCTCTGTCCCAAATTCAGTTGTGAAATACATTCTAACACAGGATCCAGATGGCAAGAGAGGTAAGTGGATAGCTGTGATACTTGAATATGATTTAGAAATCAAGCCCACTAAGCTCATTAAAGGCCAAGGACTAGCTAGATTAATGGTTGAATCAAATTTTGAAGTTCTTGATATCAATATGATAAATGCTTTAGATGAACAAGAGGAATTGTCAACTCCCATTGTTGAAGACCATTTTATGAATTCCTCTTGGTATGTTGATATTCTATATGTTTTTCTTAATATGAATACACCTCGTGGTTTATCAAAAACAAAGGCAAGGTTTTTAAAGTTAAAATTTGTAAACTACTGCATTATAGATAAATGTCTTTATTGGAAAAATGCAAGGGGAATATTGCTTAAATGTTTGCCTGAGAATGATGTAGAGAAGGTTAAGCACGATTTCCATGAAGGAGAATGTGGAGGCCACCTCTACTGGAAAAATACACCCAAAAAAATCCTTAGAGTTGGTTACTATTGGCCCACCCTCTTTCTAGATGTACACAAGATGATAACTGCCTATCATAAATGCCAACTTTTTGAAGGAAAAAGAAAATTGTTGCCCTTACCTCTACATCCAATCACTGTTGAATCTCCTTTTCAACAATGGGGACTTGACTTCATAGGAGAAATCCATCCACCCTCATCTTCCCAGCATAGATGGATTCTCACCGCAACAGACTACTTTACCAAATGGATAGAAGCCATCCCTTCTAGACAAGCCAATGACTCTGTCATCATAAAATTCATTGAGACTCATATCCTCTCTAGATTTGGTTGTCCTAGGAAGATCATCACTGATAATTTAGCTGCGTTTGGATCCAAGAAGACTGTTGAATTCTGTCATAAATATCAGATTACATTGGGCCATTCTACTGCTTATTACCCTCAAGATAATGGGTTAGCAGAATCCTCAAACAAGACTTTGGTAAACTTAATAAAGAATTTTTTGGAGGACAACAAGAAGTCTTGGCACACAAAGCTAGTACATGCACTATGGGCTGACATATTGACACTTAAGAAATCTATTGGGATGCCACCCTATCAGCTTGTGTATGGTACAGATGCAATTTTTCCAACCAGCCTATGTGTGCCAGTTATGAAGTTGATTCAAGAAGTGCAGTCTGAAGACAATGAGATGATAAAAAGAATAAATCAAACTATAAATCTTTAGCAAACCAGAGAGGAGGTTTACAATAGAACATTACAAAAGCAAGAGAGCATCAAGAATCTTTTTGATAGAATAACAAAGGCCAGAAATTTCAACATTGGTGAAAAAGTGTTAAAGTGGGATTCAAGGAGAGAAGACAAGGGAAAGAATGGGAAATTTGATAACTTATGGCTTGGCCCTTATCTCATTCATTCTACTGTTGGTAACAATGCCTATTTCTTACAGGAATTGAATGGAGCTGAACTGTTTGGGGGTTCTGTCAATGGCAGGATGCTCAAACATTATTTCTCTTAATCCTATCATGTTTGGAAGCCTTTTTATCTTTTTTCTCATTATAAATATTTCATCCATCATTGCATTCAAAGTTAGAAAAATCGAAAATACAAAAACAATAGAAAGAAAAAAGAGGGCAGATTGTTAAAACAAGAAAGGTACAGCCCCATACCAAAAAAGAGAAACAAAATCTGAAAGTGTGCAAGCTCAAATGCCACTCCTAAAAAACACACTCCTAGTTAGTCATACAGCCTAATCATGACTAACTAGTTTTAAATTTACTACTGATAGGTTAGTGAATTAGATTTTCCAAACATCTTAATCTTGGATTATTAGTTAGGAATATTAGGATAGATAAATAAAGGTTCAAACAAGCTCAAAATCTGAACCTAAAAGTTCCAAAACAAAGAATGGCTCTAACTAGATCAAATTTTGAGTCAAAGACAGAAGTAGACTGGTTCTAATAAGCTCAAAACTTGAACCAGATAACAAATAAAAAACAGCTCAAACAAACTCAAAAATAGAGCTGAAGAAAAGAGAAGGATGTGCTTAAAACTTTCAGATCTTAAGCCTTCACTATTTTGATTTAATTTTTTGCAAATAATAATCTATCTGCAGCTTGTTTTAATGCCATAGATCAGCAACAAGTTAGACTGTTCAATCCTGACTTGTATGCTTTTAAATTTCTGTTTTAGAAATTAGAGAATAAAATCTGTTAGACAGTCTAATCCTAACAGATAGTAGTTAGGTAGAGAAGCTTATGAACTCAACTGTTTAATCTGATTTCATGGAGAAATAAGAAGTAGACTTAGATTATTTTTTTGCTTTCAAAAGAATAAATGTTTGTAAAAATATTTTTCCAATCCAAATGCACTCTGAAAGAAGAAAAAATGTTAGATCAGTAGGATTGGGTAGGTAGAAAGCTTGTTTGATAGAATTCCATTGTTTTTCATGGTTGCTAACATTATCAGAACAAAAGAGGATAATCCAAGTGAAGAAATTTGCAGCCCAATGGATAAGGCATTGATCAACCCCCAGAGAATACAAGTCGGAAGTTCTTGATGCCTTCAAGAAGGCACCATCCCCATGTGGAGCCACTGTTAGCCACCTATAAAAATTTTCATATAAAATGGTGGCTAAATCATGCTTTAAGCCTTCAAGAAACAAGTTTTATTGTCAAAATGTTAATTCTTGAAGTCTTGTGAAGATGACTTATACTTGAGTTAACCTTCACTGTTGTTTCCCTCTCAATTCTGAAGATCTGTTGTTTTCTTGAAGAAAATACTACTGCAGAAAACCCATTTTTCCCTTCATTTTTACCCCTTCTTCCACTCAAAATTAACCTCCTTTTTTATCCCCTTTTACCTCATAAAATTCCTCTATTTTCCCTCATTTCCCTTCTTCCCTTCATAAAAACCCCTTTGATAAGGTTTAAAACTCCTTTTTTTGCCTTAATGGAAGCTTTCAAAATCCTTAAAAATCCTTGAAAAATCATAAAAATGAGCCTTTTTTGTGCTAAGGCTTTAGCCCCTTTGGCTAAGCCCTAAAAACCACTTCCCCACCATGCGACTTGGCGCTAAAACCAAGCGTTAAAGCCTGAAGGCACTTATCGCAATCGGAACTTCCGACGAGCGCATTTCTTTTTTTATTTAAAAACCCCCGATGTGATTGGCCCCTTTGTTATAAACCGCCCATCCCTTGCTTCCTTTGTAAAACCTGGAGCCCACAATCGGGCTCTAAAAAATTATATAAAACCCTCCCCGATGCGAATTTCCCTTTGTATTTCATAAAATACCCCATTTTTTCATATTATAAAGAGTCCTGACGGTTCATTGGTTGGGCAAACCTCCACCATTGATCTTAAACCAATCAACGATTTGCGGAATCTCGCATCGCAAGTTTTATCAGGTGCATTTGAAAGGCCCTTTCCTATGTTCTGATTCCAATGAGCCCCTTTTGTGTTAAAGCCCCTAACCACTTCCCCACCATACAACCCACGCCCAGGACCAAGCGTTAAGTCCCAAGCGCTAATTGCAATCGGAGGTTTTGCGATGGGCACTTTCCTTTGTTAAAAGAAAAAAGTCCCAATGCAATGGAGTTTTATTCTATGGAATCCCCGCCACTTTCTCCATCGTTTATCCTTTAAACCAATCAACGGCCCAGCGCTAATCACATCGGAGTTTTTTACATTGGGCATATTTTAATAGTTTTTTCCCCTCCCGATTGGCCACCTTCCGATGGCTTCTCAGTCGTTGATCTCCCCCGCTAGGCCCACATCCGATGGCCCACATCACTCTGTTCATAAGCCCATCCCTCCACTTGTGACCTCCGCAAATTCATTCCCTGCCATCGATCTGGCCCTCAGATCGATGGTCCTTGTTAAATCGCATCGCGAAAGCCATTGCGCCTTTCCTCTCTCCTCCTCCAATCGCAAATCTTCCGATTGCATCTGGGCCATCCATAAATTAAGATCCGACGGTCCAGATCAATCCTTGCAACCTTTGTTAAATTAATACAAACCCCGCTTTATAAATTTTTTCGGTGAATCTCCGTCGTTGATCTCTGCAGATCAACAGCCCACATTTACCCATTCTCCGCCTGACCCCTCACCTCATATTTTATTTCATTAACCCAAGATTGGATCTGGGCCATCCATATTGAAGATCCAACGGTCCAGATTCCACCCGATAGGCCCAACTCCTTTTGGGTCCTACCCTTCCCAGATCAAATCTCCGTTGTTCATTCCTTGATCTGATGGTCTAGATCAAAACAGCTCAGAATCTGCCCCACATCTTATCGCCTGCGCATCTATCCTCCATCACGCTCTTCTCACAACCGTCTGATCTACGACCCTAGATCTGACGGCTAGCACGCGGTTTCATGTAATTTTAAGCCCGGAGGTTAATGTTTCAAAATTACGCGATGAGGGTAGTTTTAAAAGGCCACGTGTCGGCCAGTAATTCATATCGCGTTTGAAAAGGTAAAACCACCTTTCTCCCTTTTTGCAGCGTGAAACCAGTGGTTTATTTGGCTGAAACCACTTCCCCATTTACACTGCCTTTTCTCGTATTTACTCTCCACCGTTGATCTCTACAGATCAATGGTCTCAGTTTAATTTCGCCCTTAGTTCATCGCCCTCCACCCATCCTCCAAGGGACATCTTAAGTCATTCTCAGTCATTGATCTCTGTGGCCGATCTCATCCGACGGCCCAGGTTATTTCCGAAACCCCAATTTTTGTTTTAACGATTTTTCCTCCCCCAGAGGTTTATTTATCCATTTTCCTTTGCATTTTCATCTATTTCATTATAACGTAGCCCCTCTGTATTATAGATCTTTAGTTGATCTCGATCTTTGATCAACATACGATCAACGGTTCTGACTTAATCTCCCCACCATTATTCAACTGCCTCTCCTTTCGACCTTGGCAAAGTAATCCTCGTTGTTGGATGCTTTCATCCAAAGGCCATGATCTAACCAAAACCTCTGAAACAGTCTAAACCCAAATACACAGGATTTTCTTAACTTTTTCTTGTTTTGTGCAGGTTTTAATAGTTTTGCAAATGTTTTAAAAGAAAATTGAAGACAAGGGATGACGATCCCCCAGGCCTTTATTCATCAAGAATATCATTCTACAGGGTTCAACACCATGTTTCATCAGTCCCTCATGAGCACTGATGCCATTATAAAACCCTCTGCGCACCTGCACATCAACAAGACACAGCAAAGCTTAATCAAACCAAGAGTATCAGTTGGACAACATGAAACCAAAGAAAAAACATGTTTGAAGACTGTTAAACACAGTTTTGAGGGATTATGGCCCAAATCGACTATCTAAACTCCTAATCCACTCAATTAAACACAGTTTGAAGAACAGAAGACAGAATTTAGGCCTAATTATGCCTAACACACAGATCAGAGACAAATTAACAGTGTTTAAAGAAAAACAATAAATATCTATCAGTCCGAGAAAGCCTCCACTGCCACATCAGAGGCTAATTGAATCCTCTCAGCTACCAAAAGACACCTACAGTCTCAAAGCATTCAAAAGAGGCAGAGTTATTACCTTAGTCAGTGATATTTGCCTCAATACATCTGAACAGTTAATTCAGCCAAAGGAAATTATTGTAAACGGTCAGCAGAGTTATTACAAAGATGAGAAAGAGTTCCAAAGTCAACAAACTCTGCTAAGAAGATCAAACACTTAATACAAACCCATTTAATACAGAGGAATATTTGAAATCTTCTCCATTGAGCCCCTCAAAGGCCTAGAAGCATTAAACTGTATTAATTGAGCCTATAGATCTTTTCTCTCATCCACCTCCTCATTTTCCTATAAAATCTTCTCAAGGAGCACATTGTAAAGGATTGGTTGCTGAACTTTGATATAATACTTGTGCTTCAAACTTTCTACATGTCAATAGTGTTCAGAGGCTCTTGAAGCTCTATTTGTAATCAAATAAGTTATGCTAAGAGAAGAAGATGATTGTTGAACTGAAACATTGGACTTGAAGAATGTAACTGGATTGACATCAATATACAAGCTGATTCTTGGGATCCTGGTTTATATCACTAGTGAAGTGCTTCTTTCTGTGTTATTCTTTTCCTTTCATGTATGCCATTTTGTTCACTTATTCTCTGATAAAGAAAAACAAGCATAGAGTTAGGATTTACTGTTTACAGTACCCTTCTCTGACTGATAAGATTTATTCTAGTTTCTTTCTCCAAAGGTAGTTCTAAAATTTTCCTTAAGAGTATGTTGAAAGCAGTTTAGATTTAAAACTATTTTATCTGATCTTAGGCTGCACTTTGTTTTCTTATTTTTTTTCATCCCTTCTGAAAGTAATTATGTGGATTAATAGATTGTTTGTCTAATGAGATAGCTTTAATACAAGCTTGTCCAAAGAAGTCTATGGTTAGCCCTATCCTTTGGTTGGTTTTAAAAAGTTACTTAAAATGCTTTTCTTGTTCAGAAATACTGATAAATCCTAGTTGAAATTATTGTCTTTTTCCACCCCTTCAACACTTTTATTGTTCCAATACATTGTTTTATATAAGATATCTTGTGATATAGATGACTTTCCCCTTGGACCACTCTTGAAATTGCTGCACAATTAAACCCTTTTATGACTCCATAGCCCAATGGACTAAAAACCAGTGTCATATATATCCTATCAACCAAAGCTTGTTCTGATTGCTTGCAACTTCACACCTTTGAAACTCTTTCATTTTAAGACATTCCACTCAACTAAAAATCATGCTCAACCATCCAAAACCAAACAAAAACCCCTGTTCTTCATAACTAGCCTAATATCACACATAAAAACCTTAAAGATAAATCAATCTTTGCACTTATAGAGAGACCCCTCTCTGGATTCAGGAGGGCTAGATCCTAGAATCCCAAAGTGGTTCAAGTGTTGTCTCTGCAGTTTTAGTCTCACCAATCTACTAAAATTACAGAGTCCTAACAATCTCCATACCATGGAGCAATGGTACTGATAAGAAACAAAGATTGATCGGCAATCAGATGTTCTACCACAGTTTCTGTCTCAGTATTTGGGAAGTCACACATTAGTTCGACGAACACTAGTGATTTCTTTGATTTATATTTTTCAAATTCTAAATCAAACTCCTGAAGGATTACTATCCATTTATATTGTTTTCCCCCTAGTAATTGTTTGGTCAAAATATACATCATAGGGTTACAATCAGAGATCACTATTGTTTTTCGTAATAGTATGTAATGACGAAATCTTTGGACAGCTTGAACTGTTGCCAAGGCAAATTTCTCCACATGTGAGTATTTGATTTCAGTTGGATTCAAATTGCGACTGAGATAGTAAATCACATGTTCATTGTGAAATTCATCTTCCTGAACTAATACCATTCCGATCATGGAATTAGAAGCTGCTAAGTATAAAAAGTAATCTAGGTTGTAATTGGGTGGATGCAATAATGGTGCATGGGTCAACGCATGTTTTAGAGCATCAAAATATCTATCAACGATCTCATCCCAAATGAAAATAATATTTTGTTTCAACAACCTGGTAAAACCTTTGGTTAACTCAGCATAGTTAGGAATGAATCTACGCAGAAAGTTTGCTTTCCCCTGCAAAATTTGGAGTTGGCGAAGTCTGGAAGGAGGAGGTAAAAATACAATAGCCTCAACCTTCGAAGGATTGACACGAATGCCTTGTTTCGAAATGATAAATCCTAGTAATCAACCATATTGTACACCAAAAACACATTTGTGTAGATTCAAGCGAATCTTATAATACCTACATCTCATAAAAATTTCTCGTGAGTGAGTTGGATGATCTTCCTTGTGTAAGGAATGAGCAAGCAGATCATTGAGATAAGGTTGCACAATGTGTTTAATGTCATGAAAAGCATATGACATAGCCCTTTGAAAATTTGCCCCAGTATTCTTAAGTCCAAATGGTAATTTACGGTAAGCAAAAGTTCCCCATGGACAAATGAATTTTGTCTTTGGTTAATCAGCAAGGAGTATTTTTATTTGATTATAACTGGAAAATCCATCCATAAATGAAAACATTTCTCTTCCAGCACAATTTTCAATGATTTGATCGATATAAGGGGTTGGATAATTGTCTTTTGGACAAGCTCTGTTTATATCCCTATAATCGATACATACTCTAATTGTTCCTTGTTTTTTATTAATAGGAACAATATTAGACACCCAATTAGTGAGAGGGATTAGATAAATAAATCTTGCTTGAAGTAATTTTTCAACTTCAGCTTTGATTGCAATAGCTTTTCGCAGATGTATCTGACGTAATCTTTGTCTGATAGGTTTAGCATCCAGGTATGTTTTAATTTCATGAACGACAATTTTGGGATCGATTCCTAGCATTTCTTCATAAGACCAGGCAAAGATGTCGTAGAATTCTTGAAATAGGGCCTTATATGTAGAAATTTCATCTAACATACAAGAGGCGCCTATATGAATGTTTTCAATAATTCCTGGTTTTATTGATATGTCAATAGGAATCGCGGAAGAAATACTCCCCAAATTCACTTTAGAATCTGAATTTGTGATTGATATTGGATTTTGGGGTTCCTTGACATAGTTAGTGGTGAAAATTGATGAAAAATTATCTTCGAATCTATCAAGCTCAGGTAAAAATGATGACCTATGATGGAGATCATCCCATGGTAAATCATCTATGGACAAAAATTCATGAATGTTTTTGTCAATATAAAATACTTCTTTAAAAGGATCCGGAATTGATGTTATAGCTAAGCTTGAAGGTGAAAATGATTCTTCATTGACCACATTCATAGGCTCGGAATCAGTTGATGGTGAATTGGAAAATGACTGTACTACTTGATATCCTAATTCAAATGGACTCAAAGGCATCGTGCCTTCAAACGAATCCAGTTCTGACTCTAAAGGCACTATCCAAGCGTCATCAAATGGAATAGTGCTTGATGTAATCATATTGATAATAGCTATAGTATGCGGTACGTTAGGTGGAGGAAAAGAAAAAGTTCCCAACAAAGCGGAATCTTTAATTAAGCCTACTCCTACATCCTTATAATGGATAGTTGTTTTTCCAACATGCTGAATATTATCCATAGAAGCTGGATCGAACGAATAATATGAGAGCTGATCAACTTTCACAATCTTTCCTTGATGAGGAAACATGATTATTCGAAAGACGAAACACACGACAGCAGTCATAGCGTAAGACCAATTTCGACCCAGGAGAAGGTTTTAATCTAGAGGGGCATCAACTACTTCTACATCTAGATTAACAATTTTTCCTTCAACCTCTATAGGTAGATCCTATAAAATACCATACAGATGGAATCCTCTTCCATCAAAAGCTTTGAGGATGTTCGGAGATCGGTTAAGCGTTAGAGAACCAAGCGATTTCCAACAACTCAACGACATGATACACGTAGATGCCCCTTCATCAATCACAGTGCAAAAGCAACGTGTGTTTTTGACTAACACTGGAATCTGGAAAGCCATTTGATGGGGTAGGTGAGGTGTAAAATTTTCTAGATCGAAGACCATAAGGTTCGAACCCTACAAATCTACGGCTCCTAAAACCGACAATAGTAATTTCCTTTGTGCTGGACATGATTGCAGCACTTCCAAGGCCGACATTGCTGAAGGGGAAATTTCCAAATCTTCGACAATGTTGTAATTCTGAGTAGCTCTCGCATGTGGATTAAAATTTGATTTACAAAGTACACCTTTAGGAAGTGGTTTGATTACTAATTCAAGATTTTGTTTCTCGATGTGAAGCGGATAGGAAACCGAAGTAGATGCAGCTGGTGTAGAATTATAATTTTCTACTTCTTTCCCAGTAACAGGATTTTTACTACCATAGTCCTGCGATCAAGTCACAACCATCAAAATATCTGCTAATGTATTAGAAGAATATCCAATCATTTTACTATCTTGAATTGGAAAGTGATCCTTCAAGACAGCGGGAGTGGGTGAACCTTTGACGAACTTAGAAACTTCTTCCCTATGTGAACATTCCTTGGTGAAATGATCCTCGTCACAGATAAGACAAGGATAACGAGGTTTCCGTTTGTCATCAGTTGATTCAGTTTTATCAGTTTTTTCTTTAAGAGGTGAGGTCTGTTTATTATTTTTCTTTCCCTTTTTCTTTTTGCCAGATTTCGACTTAGTAGATGAATCTATGATGTGAATATCGGCAGTAGTTTCCAAGAAATATTCTCCTTTTGGTGAATCAGGTAAATTTATTATAGGAGAAGTAATCTTTGAAGATTTCTTCTTATTCTTAGTTGTAGTAACCAAACCGATTACACCATCAGCGACATGAGAGCCTGAAGGAGTTGTAGTTATCTGACCAAGATTTGGTAAATCAGGAATTTTCTTGTATAAATTTTCGGACTAGGTATATACCAAGTCTAGATATTGAGCTTGAGAAATAACTTGTTCTTCCATAACAACTCCTGCTTTGGCTACATCTTCAGTGATTTTTGGTAGCAATGATTTAACAAACCATTCTGCCAATATTTTATCTGAGGTAAAAAATTTTACCAAACATCTTCAACATCTCCATTCATGAATATGATCTGATATATATGTAGACGTAGATTATTTGAGTGAAGTTAATAATTATGTGCCATTGTCATATCTGACTGGAAACTGAAAATGAGTTAAGAAGGCATTTGCTAGGGTGTTGAAATTGTTAAATGAACCTCGTGGTAGTTCAATCTACCACTTAGCAGCTAATCCTATTAACGTTCTCTGAAAAATTCTAAGTCGAACAAAATCGTCAATTAATGAGTTAGATGCGCACCAAAGGTGGTAAGTCATAACATGGTTGGAAGGATCCTCTCCTGTTTTTCCTTCAAATTTTGGGATATCGCTGGGAAACTTATGACGCATTGGTGGCCAATATGAATGATAGTAGATGGGATCATTTGTAAGGTGAGATAAATCTGGTAAATCCAAAGTTGCTATGAACGGCAATCGATGGGTAGGATCTTGTGGATAACCTTGTGGAACTAAACCAGTCCCAGGAGGAGGATATCCAGGATAACCTGGAATAGGATGTGTATTTGGATTCATATTACTCCCTGGATAACCAGGAATAACCAGACCATACTGAGGTTGAATAGGTGTTTGATATGTATATCCAGGGTACGGTTGTTGCGGGTAGACTGGATTTTGTGGAATAGGTCCATATTGGTACGGCCCCTGATATGGTTGATAAGTAAATTGAGGTTGACTCGTTATTACTATACTTGTACCAGTTTTTCCTGAGGGTATCTGAACAGTAGTCGGTCCAGAATGCGAAATAGAAACCTGAGGAATCTGTATCAATGTTTGAGGGGCAGATGTAACAGGAACTATAGACACAGCAAGAATAAGTGTGATAGTTTGAACAAAAGTTTGAACAGATGTTTGTGGTGGAGTACTAGGTGAACTCAGACCAGGTTTCTAAACAAGACCAGATGCAGGTGTTGGAATTGACAGTTGGACTAGTTGTTGGGGTTGATTATAACCAATAGGTTGTCCTGCTTGATAATAAGGTACTTTCATATTTGGTTGTAAATTCTGTTGAACTTGGGATGGATCCCACACCATTCCAAGATATGAGGTTCCCATTGAAGGTTGTACATAAGATGGCCCATAACTGGGTTGAAAAGATGGCTGATAATTAACTGGATAATTTCCACCTCCTTGTAACATTTGTTGTTCTGGATAGAACTGTTGTGCTAAAGGAGGTTGTAATCCTTGAGCAGGATACTGCCCTTGAGGTTGACATTGACCTTGAGGCATGTACTGACTCTGGGGTTGATATTGACCTTGAGGTATGTACTATCCCTCAGGTTGAGATTGACCTTGAGGTATGTACTGTCCCTGGGGTTGATATTGACCTTGAGGTATGTACTATCCCTGGGGTGGATATTGACCTTGAGGTTCGTATTTTCCCTGGGGTTGATGTTTACCCTGAGGTATGTACTATCCTTGGGGTTGCCCCCCAGGTATATTACTACCTTGAGATGTGGGGTTCGAAATATTTCCAGACATAATATAAACTTGTTCATTATACAAAGTTCCAGTATTTGATTCATTCAGGATAGATGATGACATTAGTTTTCTTGGAAAAGGAGATGCTCCTGAGAACGTACCAGACAACAACTGATAGCCTGTAGGAACAGATAGACCACCATAGAGAAATGTTTCTGGAAATTCAAAAAACATAGATGACTCACCTGACATGTTTATCTCAGGTCTATAACCTATTGGTGTAGAGTAAAAAGGTATTCGAGGTGGTGAATACTGAAGACCTATGTTTTGCAGAAAATCTATCAATGAAGAAAACCAAGCGTCTTTTCTAAAAGGACTGTAAAAAATTGATTCACGTTGTCTAAGTTCTAAATTTTTTTGAGTTGAAGGGAAAATGACTTCTTCTTCTATATCAGTGATTTCTTCAATACTAATAAGACCAAGAGGAAGACCTTCTGTGATCCGATTCTTCACTCTGGGTGAATCAGGATAATAAGGAGTTGGAGTAGTGAATTATAAAGTAGGTTCTGATGTAGCAGGTTCAGTTTCCGGTTCAGAAATTTCAGGTTCTTCAGGTGATAATTCACTTGTTGTAGAAGCAACTTCGGTTAATTTGGAAATTGAAATCGGCTGTGGAGTATGTTTTGCTACTTGCAATGGATCTACTTTGAAATCAAGATGGGTGATTATAGATGATTCTCCTTGTCCCGTTAATCTAATCCTACTGATAACATTTGGTATCACAGATTTAAGTCCTTCTAATTGGCTTTGTGTGTACTCAAGGGGTTTCCCCTGAGTTCTGTGTGATCGTCTCAGTAATTCAGCCACGATTAAAACTTTTAACACATGCAATCAAAGAAAATTTCAATAAAAATTTTCTAAAGTTGCTAAGAAACAAAAAAATGATCACACGCATATACAATCTAAGAGATCAAACCACACAAAAATAGTAGATTCCCTCACTAAAAACACTATTTGGTGATGAAATCCAACATCGTAGTATTTTAATGCAGAAATGGTGGTTGGAACAGTTACCCTAACAACCTGCTTAATGAAACAGACCGGTGCAAGTTTCTCCACTTAACCCATCTCGAGTGAATATAACCCTCCAGAGAGTCCAAGTGAGTCTAGCCAATGTCTGCTCCAGGTACAGTGGGATCTTCCCTCCACCGTCACCTTGGGAAAGAATCCTAAAGTTTATGGCCACTAAGGTTACCAACAGGAACAAATATACTTGGGGGAACATTCTACGATCCGATACACACACAAGGGCAGAGTAACAAAGCTCAATCCCCTTGAAGGCTCCTTGACATAATCCAAGGTTTACCGACAAGTGAACCCAGGATCCTCGACAATGGTCAACCCGAGGTTTACCATAGTTAATATGTGTATATCTTCTATCGTTCCCAATGAGGAAGGATTGATTAGCTCACTGGTTTGGATATGATCTCATGCTTGACTCCTTTAAGAGGATATTCCCAGAGCATACATGCTACTATTGGATTTTTCCTATAGCAAGATCGACTACTTTTTTGTTTTACGGTCTTGGAGAATTAACTAAAACCTATTCCAAGACACTAACCTGAGCTATGTTGGTGGAAAGAGCCCTAGAAAAATAAAAAATTTCTAGGTTGATTTTAATTAAGCGTTACTTTTAGTTGATTGTTTCTTAGGACAATGGGCATGAAAGTGAAACTTCAATGGTGTATAATGACCCGACTCCAAAAAACTCTAAAAAGCATCTAAATGAGAAAAAATTCATTCCTTTTCAATGAAATCTATCTAAAATAAAGAGTTGAGGGATGGAATTTCTTTTAAAACATCAATCCTTCCTTTTAAAACAAGAATATATGAAAAGAAATCTTTTTCATGAGAACTCAATGATTAATTGCTCAAAAATAAATCCCTTTTAATCATTCAAGTCTTGAACTACAAATAAAAAATTTCCAAAAGAAAAGTATGATTACTTAGAAATCAAAATTCAAAACTAAAAATCCTAATTTTGAGCTCTAAAAAATTCTAAAGATTTAAATTTTAAGACTAAAAACTCTAAAAATTTTGAGGATGTTTTTCTCAGTTTATAATCTAACCAAGAAATCATTTGCTTATCCCAGCAAGAAATCAAAATCATCCAATGATGGTTTTAAAGTGAAATTCAAGGTTTATTGAACTAAAAGTCTCTTAAGATTCGCAAATAAAAAATTAAATCTAATTTTCATGGAAGCAAGTTCTACTATAAAGTCAAAGGCTCAGCAAGAAAACAATGAAATACCAGTGATCTAAGGTATATAAAGGTTTCTGATCTTTGAGAAACAAAAAGACAAAGCAAAAAATGACTTATAAAATGCAAATCTTTAGAAAATCACTCAAAACTTAGGAATTCTAGAAGAAACTTTCACAAGAGACTTTTGACAGTGAATACAAGTCTGGGTAATCACAGAGAATCTTGTAAGCTAGTACCAGAAAAGAGAATTTGATTTTTTCAAAAAATTTCTCATGGTCCGCAGGTTTCACTATAAAAAGGTGTGGTACCGCACTGTTTACACAGAGAAACTGTGGAGGTGACCGC
Organism: Pinus albicaulis; assembly: GCA_034641835.2. Lineage (NCBI taxonomy): Eukaryota > Viridiplantae > Streptophyta > Pinopsida > Pinales > Pinaceae > Pinus > Pinus albicaulis. The sequence goes on along the minus strand of CM076582.1, from coordinate 1,519,136,269 downwards.
ACTGTTTTCAAAGAAAAAGTGCGGAGACTAGAAAACATAGAGAAAAATAAAAAATTCTAAATCTACTTTTCAGGGATTCTAAGGCTAATTTACCCAAACTAGTGCAGACTAATCAAAATCAGAAAAATTCTTTCAAAAGTCAAACTCAAAGAAAACTAAGTTCAAAACAAAACTCCACAGCAGAGTCGCCATTTTTTTAGGTGGATAAATTCCCTAGTATCACAATGATAGCTAGAAACAAACAAGACAAATGTAAACTACTTTCTCTAGATTATATGTAATTTAGAATTTTCTATGATGAAGAAAGGACCTACCTGTGATCCAATGCTAATTGAATTCTTCTTTCGTGTCGCTCCAAGAAGTCACTTCTTAAGATCTGCAAACAAAGACATAGAAGAGAATCAAAAGCATCTGCAACATATACTAATTCAAAAATCACAAATCTATCTTAATGATCAAGGAATTTAAGAAATAAGTCATTCAAGTAACCACATAAAAAACTTATTGAGAAAACATGATCCAATTGTATTATCTTTAAATAAAATGAGTCTTACAACCGTGTTCGCCTTGATGTCGTATAGGTCCTTCCAGGGTCTGGAACAAGTGTTTTCCTTTGGTCTGAAAAGCCCTTCCACTCTTCGAACCAACCTAACTACGAGTATGTAATCATTCTCGCAGCTAGCAAAAAAAGTATGTTTCTTCAGCAATTCCCTTCTCTATCGTAGCTACCAAGTACAAATCAAGTACTAAGTGTATACAAAATGCATAGAGAAGTTTTACATATGTGAGCATGTACCCTTGAGACTGAAACAAAGCTTCAATTTATAGGAGAAGGAAAGTGGTTACAGCTCCAACAAGAAGGGATAGAGTCCCCTTATCAAGGGATTAAGTTCCAAAGACCAAGGAATAGGCTCCTTTTATGAAGGAATGAATGTTCATGATAATGGAGGGAGTAAGGCTTCGACTGGATAACGCCTTCTAGAAGCTTCCAGCAGGGAGAATATTCGACCAGCTGAGCTTCTAGAATTTACTTTCACCTTCAATTTACCTTTTACAGGGGTCTGCACTTTTAATAAAGAAAACGTGTGGTCAGCTCCACATTTTTTAGAGCAAAAGGATGTGGTGCCGCAGGTAAGGCTAAGGAAAAGTGCGGTACAAGTGTTTTTATGATTTTTACAAGCTTTTCTCCAAACTCAGGACTTGGGTTTAGGAAATTTAGGGTTTTAGACTTCTAAGGGAGCATTATATAGGTATTGATGAACCCATATAGATAGTAAAATGTCATGGTGACAAAATAATGTGTAACAATTGTTTCCAGATTTGGAGGATAAATAGTAGGGAAAATGGTTTTTTCCATAATTGAGCTAACTTTGGACCAATTTTGGCTCAGGAAGAGTCATTCTTGGTATATTTTGATGTTTTGGAGCCATTGGAGAAAGTTGTAGAGGCAACAGGAGACTGTAAACAACATTTTTTCAAAATTGAAGCTAATACAAAGGCTCATGCCATGGAAGCTAGACCAAGGAGAAGTAGCCCGAGAGGGGTGAACTCCTTCATCAAAGCAATGTGTTATTGATTCAGTTGTCATGGTTTGCTGTGTATTTATATGATGTTGTTCAACATTTAGTTTCCATTCTTCTATGTTCATGAATTCAACTTAATATCCACAATTTTACTTGTTTATCAATCCTAAGCACTTCCATAAACCCTTGTACAAGGAGCAAACATAAGAACTTTTATTATAAATTTGAAACTGATATTAGCACAACAAAAACTAAAAATAAAATTCAGATCAAATGCACTTTTGGCATGACCCAGGTTCAATATCTAGGCTACATCATTGATGAGTGGGGCATGCATATGGACCCAACCAAGATACAAGTCATTCATGATTGCCCAACCACAACCACTCTAATAGAGCTCCAAATTTTTCTGGGTCTTGCCAACTTCTACTGCATGTTCGTGTTGGGGTTCTCTCATATCACTTGGCCTTTGATTCACATTGGGGGAATTTTGAGGTCTAAATGGGCCTCCTAAGGAAATAATAAAATAATAGCTAAACCAATAAAATAATATTTATGAATTTTCAATTCACTTTTTGCACCACAATCCATGCAACCATAGTTAAATTCAATTCAAAAGTTGTACCAAAATAAAAATAATAAAAAAATTGTATTGATGTGACTATAAGTAAGAATGATGTTTTCAAGAAAAACTCATTATCATTGAACAACTAATGTATTTGTCCTTTGTACTTAAATAGCTCAAAATAAAATATAAATATAAATTATTAATTATATTATATGTTATTAATTAAAATTTGTATTATTTTAATTGTATAATAACATGTAATTAATATACTACATAAAAATAATATAATATAATATAATATAATATAACATAATAAATGTATAGGGGTATGCATTGTTTCTTTTAAGAAATATGAAATGACAATAATATATTTTTATTCAAAAAGTGTGGAATGACATTTATTATGAGTACTTTACTTTGACTTTAAAAGTACTTAGAGCACTACCATGGTTAACCATGAGTTTTTATCCACCGTTGAAATTGTGACAAGTAAGTACCTTTAACTCAGAAAATGCCACATCAACCATTAGGGATGATGTCATCCCCTAAAATGTGATTGGTTCTCATAAAGTGAATTTTGATTGTACATTTTCCTTAGGAGGCCCATTTTAGACCTTAAAACTCCCCTAATGAATCACCAAGGGAGGATTAAAATAAAAAATATTTTGGTATGAATCCCAACAGAAGTAATTCATCAAGTTAAAGCATCACCTCTACTCTGTACCATTTCTCACATTACCAAACCTGCAGCAACCATTTCAAATTGAGATAGATGCCTGCAACTATGCTATTGGTGCAGTTCTTACTCAGCAGGGGAATCCAGTGGCATATCAGAGTGAGACATGTTGAGACACATTCTGAAAGTATCCCACCTATGATAAAGATATGTATTCCATTGTACATTCCTACCGATAATGGAATCATTACATTATGGAGAAGGAAACATTCATCCACACAGACCATCGACCCCTACAGTTCATATAGACACAATGGAATTTGCAGAATGATCTCCATAAGAAATGGTCCACATACCTGCAACAGTTCCATTTAAACATTAAGTACAAGAAGGGAAACACCAACAATGTTGTAGACTGCCTCAGTTGACTTTTGATCCTGGTGCTAACCACTGTGCTCGAATATTTTGGCAATGATACTTTGGTATGGCTGCATATTTACAAGAGTGATCTAGAATTTGGTAAAAACATAACAAACGCTCATGGAAGGCAAGGAAGTTCCAAATGTTTACCTCCAAGATGCATTGTTATGACAGCTGGGGGGCCTCTATGTTCCTGCAAGCGAGCATTCCAAGATAATTTGGGAAGCGCACTATAGTCGTGTCCTTGGACATTTCAAGGTAGAGAAAACAATGGTAGTACTGTAGAAGTATTTCTATTGGTGAACCTTCGATAGGATGTTGGGAAGTACATCATATCCTGCACTACATGTGTCATTTCCAAACTAAACATCAAGAAGCAAGGCCTATATACTTTTCTTCCTACCCCTAGTCAATCTTTGGAATCCATCTCCATGGATTACATGTCAGGCCTTCCTTCTACCAAGAATGGAAAAGTATGTGTTTTGTGGTTTTCGACAAATTCTCTGATATATCCATTTTGGCGGCTTGCAAGAAGAGTATCACAGTAGAAGCCATTGTTAAACTCTTATTTGGATGAGTGTGGGTGCACTTTGAGAACCCACAATCCATTATCTTAGATCGGGACAACAGGTTCCTAAGTATATTTTGGTCAAGTTTCTAGTCGATGTTGGATACCAAGCTCACTAAGTCGACGCCTTTCCACCTCAAAACTCATGGCCAAACAAAGGCTGTCAACAAGATGATCATACACATTTTTTGCATGTACAACTCGAATAATACACGTACATGGGATGAAAGCCTCCCCTATGTCCAACAATATACAATCGATCTCTCCATAGCTCAACTGGCTATAGGCCATTTCAAGTGGGGTTGGGGTTTCGGCCACTATGTCCCATTGATATGGCCATACCATTTACAGCAAATCACGTAGATTCAACTCAGTCTAGTATGAAGCTAATAGGGAAAACAACTTCATTGAGCATATTCAGTATGTCTCCCAATAAGTCCATGACATATTGGACAGATCCAATGCTAAGTGCAGGTAGTAACACGATCGGCATCATGTACCACACAAGTTCCAGGCGGGAGAAATCTTACCTACATTTACAAAAGGAGTGCCTCGCTGGACCTCACCGCAAGATTCACCCACTCCGATATGGGTCGTACACCATCACCAAGGTTGTAGGGGAAAATTTCTTCGAGCTCAACATTCCACCATTCCTTGGTTTGCTACCATTGTTCAAAGTGGACTGCCTTCGGCCATACTTTCGACCATTACTGGACACATCTGACATTGCAGAACAACTCACATCAATGGATTTAAACCCAGAATACATGGAACATTCCATAACTAATCAGATCATGGACATGCAGATCAATAACACCCGGAAATAGAAAATCCATCTATATCAATTTGTCAAAGTAGGCCAACTCCTTGACTAGGGAAAGTGGTTCACTAGGGACCGGGTTCAACAAAAAATTCCTCACTTCATGGAGGCTTTGTATGTAGTGGGGACCACTTCTTCCTAAGGAAGGAGGACTTATCGAGTTGCATATTGGTGGACACCATCTTATTCCACCTAGACCTCTAGTTGGTTTCATCATTTTCCTTATTTATAGTAGCATTTACAATTTTTAGTAGTTTTTTGGGCCCTGAACTTCTTGAGTAGTTTTGACCCCCCTAAACGATGTTTTTTTAGGTCTGCAATAGGCCCATAGTAGAAAAATATTTAATTACTTAGATCTATATTTCTAATGAGATATTTTACATGGAAAACAGAGATAATATGACCAAGTTACGACCCTGGGAATTTGGTTGCCCAACTAACCCCAATGGGGCCCACAAACACTTGGTGTTCCATCTCGTGGGGTTAGGGTTTTGGTATTTTAGGGTTTTCCCTTGTTGCTCAATAATAAAAAGGACCTTGAGCCTCATTGTAACACATTTCAGAGGCATGTAGCCACCACATCTCTTCTCAAAGATAAACTACCATCGCCCAAGCTAGTTGAGTTCCATTTTGTATGTAAGCATATTTCAGTTCTTTGATATTAATGAAATGAAGTTTTATTTCTATTACATCTCTATGTTTTTTTATATCTCTATTTTGTTGTGTTCCTGCATAATTCTAGATCACCGAGGGTCTAGGTCAGTAAAATGTCAAGTTACCTCAAGGTTTGATCACCTGGAAGGTTGGTTGGCTCCTAAAGGTTCTGTAGCATGTGTGGAAGGTCAGTTTGGTTACATTATGTTGGTTCCACTTCCTTAACTATACATGGGGATTTGAATCACATGATAGTATCCTCTTGTGACATGTTTACCCCATTGGATGGGTTATCTTGGGTAAATGTGGGAGGAGGCTAGTTACACTACAAGTCTTTTCCAACTTTTTGCATGATTTATAAATAATGTTGGATGCTTTTGTAGCTTTGAAATAGTAAACTAATCACCTTAATTAAGGGAATTTTTTTCTTGCAGCAACAAGTTACTTTAGACTCGACAGGCTTTTCCTAAGGCCTGCCCATATAGTATGTGTGTAGAAAATTTGTGCTAAGCTAACAAGAAATCTAATACATTCAAAATCATGAAGAGAAAGTGAATATGTTACCTCTTATCATGATAATCTCACTTGGGGAAGATATATTTGAGATATTTTCTCCTAAATTTTCCCTATGACTTTCACATAATGAAAATAACCAATTCCTAATCTCATGCAAAAAAAATTCTATCACATACACAATATATCAACCAAATAAAATATGAGAAAACATGAAAGACGACTCTCTTAGTCTAATTAGGTTTTTTCACTATTTATTTCTAGTTTGTTCTCCTCTCAAGCTCTCATTCACAATTTGTCCTGAAGATGGATCCCCATTGGGATTTGAAATTTAGACCAAGTTTTGTTGATAATGTGGATACTTCTAATTGTGTTTCTTCAATTAACAACCAAAGAAGTCTGAAAAACATCAAAACATTGAAGATAAATGTGGGGAAAGTTTCTTTATTACTATAGCATCAATTTTAAATTGAAGTGCATCGATGAATCCTCGCAACCTCTGCCTTTGGTCTGTATCCTAACCTCTATGTTGACGTTACAGCATCAGTTAATCTCTTCTCCCCTTTGACTATTGAAGAGCTTGTATTTAAATTTTTCTCATGATTGGTCACATTGAACCTAGACACTTTCTTGATTGTATCATATTTTATGATTAAACAAGAACAAATCAATGATGAATTGATCAAATGTGTTAAACTTCCTGAAATCAATGCTTATCCAATTGAACTTTGACTCTATTTCAGAACTTCAGTGGAGAGAGGGAATTGCTAGGCTTTTGTTTCAACCTCAACACTAGAAAAAGGAATTGATAAGCCTTCATGTTTCAAACCCAGAACTAAATAAGAGCATTGAACCCTCAAAAATCCACTTTTTTGGTTATTCCACTAGTCACAAATTGACCCTTTAACTTTGGAAAGGGTTGTGATCTTTCCTTAGATCCTACGAGGTAGATTTTTTATCTGTAACAAATTCCCCCAATGTATGAGATCAGAAGAAATTTGATGTCCGAAATACATTATAATATGTAAACCAGTGAGTGATGTAGAGAGAGAGAGACCACAGATAAGAGACCTATAGAGGATCAAAAGAATATTTATATACATAAAGAAGTACATCCCTGAGGTAGGCATACCCATACTCGATATTGAGAGAATAAAGCATAAATTCCCACACAACATACTATGGGTTGATGCCATCAAGTACTAGTGATGATACTGATAAAGTAGTTATTAATAGGGTTATACATTGATATAAATTCCCCCAATGATGGACCTCAAAGTACATAATATGTTCTCCAATCACAACTTGAGGGAGGCAATGATCATGAGTGAAGTGGCCTTAATTCCCCGAGGTATTTGATACTTCTTGATGGTACAAATTAACTACATGCAAATGATTGAAATAATTTTGAGCATGTAGGGAGACTATCTGACTACCATTGAGGTATCCCATTAACCAACATGACAGAGACCATTGGTAATGAAAATGGTTCCCAAGGTACCTATCATAGCCTAGAGAGTGTGAATGAATGAGATAAAGTTTATAACTCCATAAAATTAGCCAACATTATTTAGTGATGAAAACCCAATGTAAGCCGTGGGGAATTCTACCACTGATGACTACAAGCTACAAGATATAGTGAGTCCCCATATGGCTTCCAAATTCTAGGTGGAAATAGTAGTATAGTGTTTGACTCCTACAATGTTTAACTAGTGTGAGAGGTTACTCATCAACTTAAAGAATTAGCTGACCAAATGCAAAACAGGGAAGTAGTGTATGTTCGTATATGGTAGTTCTTGGTATCATTATTTTTTAAGAGAGTTTCGATATTGTTTCCATGGTTTATACCGATAGAGAGATCATATTTATGGATGGACAGGTTGATTGAAGCGCTACCAAGTTTAGGGGGTGGAACAACCATTCAAGCATATTACAATGATTACTCTCTATGATTACACATGAAATGTGTTATCACAATTTAGTTTCATAGGTAATAGCTTGGAATAGTGGTCTTAAAGTTTTCATTAAAAATTGCAGGTGGACTGACAATTAATTTGTCAACAACAATTCGAAACATTTGAAACAAAGGCATTGGAAAATCAAATGTGAGAAAAGATTTAAATTCTTGGAAAAGTGAGCGCTCACACACCAGTTTCCACACAACCTATCATCATTTAACAGATGGTGTCAATCAATTAATTAGTATGCCATGTTATTTAATTTTTTTCAAAATGAAAGTTTGTTTAAATTTTTGTCGCCAAAGGGTAATAATCATTATCAAATTGATGCTATTATCGATGTCACACATTCATAATTGCAATTATATTGGTTTTTTGTTTTCACCTATCTTGTTTAAGCCCGAGATTTCTTGTGAATGGAATCATTGTAGGATTATCATGTAATGTCATCATTTCCTTTTGAGGTAAATAGCAGTTAAATCTCCCTACATAGGCGTGAAACAAATCTCATTTTTCTTTCATTTTTTTTTTCTAAGTATTGTCATTTGTGGGGAAAATTGGTCGACTACATAGATGAGAGCCTGAGGGTATTGAAGCTCTTGAAGCCATCCCAAATATTCAAGAGTAGTTTTTCCGAGCAAGTTGCGAATATTTTTTTTTTAGGTATGATGGCTTTCATGATGGAGTGGCTGAGGAATTTTCTGAGGGTTCTGATGCCCAGGGGGTCAGCATTGTTGGCATTTCCTTCCCAGTTACAAAGGAAACAATTGCAAAGGCTACAGGCCTCCCTGTCATTTTTAGGGATGAACACAAAGACAAGCCATGGCGTCTAGGAGTGTAAAGATCCTAGCTCAAATATGAATGGTACCAAATCCTTAGGATAACTGAAGCCTATTTTACCTACGAGGGACATTTCAACAGGCTCAACATGTATCACTTCAGTTTTCTTTCTTATATTTATAGATAAGTTAGAATTAATGTTCCTTTATTTTTTCTTATGAGTTTGAGAAAATTTTCAACAACGGTTCGAGTCAAACCAAATCCGTCCCCTCGCTATGTTTTCCATAAAATCATGATTAAACTTCTAATTGTAAATCATTTCAAAACATTTAATAGAACCTAGGAGAATTTCCTATTTTGAGGGGGGTTCATAGAGTGAGTCTCTCATAAGTCCAAAACTAGTAGCAAGAAGAGGAAACTAAAGAATCATGTTCATACCTATGAGATCCCATAACAAGGAACCTAATCTACTTAGACCAGGAAAATAAACAAATCCTTGATGACAGAAACCCATGTTCTAATTCCTGAGTTAAATATGGTTTATACAAGGAAGGGTAAAAGCCTTGTGGAGGAAAAATACCTATCTCCTCCTAAGTTTCCATAATGGCATGTAGAAGCCACAAAATATTAACCTACTAAAATAGGTGAAGGAAAACCCAAAACAGAGGAAAAGGATATTTTAAGTGAACCCACTCTAGCTGAAATTTATGGGGTCAGAAAGCCCCATACCAAGCCAATAAACAAACTAAGGCTTAAATTGAAACTCAAACAAAACCCTAACCTGGAAAATTAAGTGATTAAGGTGGATGATATACCTTTAAGAGACCTAATGGTAAACTAGGAGATGGATTTTAGATCTAAGAAGAATAGAGGTCAAAAGAGGAGAGAAATTTGCCCCAAGGCCAAGAACACTAAGAAAGGGAAACCAAGTAATGTAGACCTTTTACTAGAGGTTGAAAACAAACTCAAGTATGGTTTTTTCCCAGTCTTAATTATTAACCTGGAAACATTCATTTTGGAAATTTTTTGACTAAGCACTAACAGTTAAATTGTTAGCGCTAATTTTGTTCTATTTTGAGATAACTAACAGTCTAGTCTCTGTCCTATCTGATATCTGCAATTCTTCCAGTTCCTCCCTGTTCTTGCTGTTTAGAAATGTAATGAGTTTTAAAGCCTATGCAGGCTTATCGGTTAACTCATCTTTTGTCTTTTGTATCTATGTTTGGGCTGCCAATAGCAGTTCTTTCTACTCATATATAACCTGAATTGAAGGCCATTGATTATGGATGGCTTCAATTATTTTAGTCCACAGATGATTTTTAATATATGAGATTTTCTCTGTGAAAGTCAACTCTTTTTCTAAATTCTTGAGCTGCTCTCCCAATCTGATTTCTTTTTGCTCATGAGTTGTGACATTGATCTGAGTCGTCTTATTTTCCCTCTCAATATTTTCAATTATTTTATTCAATTTGTTTATTTCACCTGTCTTTAAAGTCATTTCTTCCATGGCTTTGATAATTTGGCTGACTTCATCAGTGTGTTGTACATTTGTAGTAGAAGAGTCTGTAGTTGAAGTAGTGGCTAAAGTCACTAGCACTGCAGTTGCCAGTGGGCCCTTTGGTGCTAATTTCTCTCCTAAAGTAGAGGGCACTGCTGTAGTAATTACTAGGATGATTTTAGGAATTGTAGGAATTGTAGGATTTTCTGGCTTTTTTACAGTCTCTTTCTCTTGGACAAGCTGGTCCATTTGAGTTTCCATCTCCTTGATTTGTGCTGTCAATTTAAGTATGAGCTCCATCATTTCCTCTTTTTCACTTTGATCCTGGAGGATTCCTTTGTTTATGGATGCTCACTTTGAGGAAGCTTGAGTTGTTTCCTCAAAGCTGCTATGTCTTCATTCTTTTTCTTGATTAATAGTTATGTTGCTTAGACATTTGAGGGATCATATCCCACCTGTAAAACCAATTCCTTTAAGGCTTTGATCCTTAGGTCCTTGGCATAAAGTGATGCTTTATCCAAATTCATCTGATATTGCATATTAAGTATGGTATTTTGAAGTTTATTGGAACTCACTGCTTTGGTTTCCACTGTAGAATAGAGCATCTCAGAGGTCTACCTGTGGAACTCAATCTGGTCCAGCTCATGAATGTTTTCTTTGTCTACCTCAAGGTCCAACTTTTTAAAATCTGATACTATTTTGGGTGCTGAGGTAGTAGGCTGTAAAAATGACATCATCATTTTATTACTGGAATAGTCAAATGTTGATAATAACCTATTCTAATTTCCATGCTTCTACTTCAGGAATTAAGAATATATTTATGTCTTTATCTCCTCATTCTTCTGCTTAATTAGCTTATACCTTTCCTTAATGACCAAATCCTTTTCCTCAGCTGGTTGTGAGGAAGAGGCTTCCATGTTGTGTTGCTTCTTAATCATCTGTGTATCATTCTGATTGGTTGTTGATTCCTTTTCTATTTCCATAAGTGTTTCATTGATTATATTTGTGGCTATATCATCATTGGTTAATGGAGCATCTGTCTCATCAACATGCCTTGTTACTTTCTCCTTATAAACTGAACTGAGTTTAAGCCTCTTGTTATAGATTACTTTAAATTTGGTCCCACTTGTTGTCTCTGTTGTATAACCTCCTTCCTCTCTGACTCTCTTTATTGATGTTTCTAGTTGTTTGACTGCTTCCAAAGTTGGTGATGTTCCTGTTGGGCTTGTTGCCTCTACCAAGGTGTTTTCACTCCATTCAATTTGATTTGTAAACCTTTCTATTTCAGGCTTGGACTCATGGATAAAGGGTGTTAATTTACACTTCACCCTTAGCTTGCTTAAGATCCCTTGTGGATCATAATTCCATGGAAAACTCTCATCGAATCTAAATTCTGATAATTTCTTTGCTATTTCCTTTTATGCATCTTTATGGTTGATTATGAATGGCCCAACTTGATTTTCTAACTTAAACTGAGTCTTCTTTATGGCTTCCATAAAGTTAATTGAATCTTCATTGAGAATTTGTCTAAGATATTCAAGTGCAAAAAGTCCCATACACACATGCTTGGGAAACTTGTAGGGTACCAAGTTTGACCCAAAAATCCTTAATTCAGTGTGTTTTTCATAGAGGTACCAATCTCCAACTTTTCTCTACTCTGAAAGCTGTAATATTCTTTTCATTTCTTCACTGATCCTAGGTTGTTCTGATTTGTTTAATATGCTCATTGTTGGATGCAAAAATAGTTCTGAAAACTCTGAATAAGTGGAATCAGTGGATTCTTGTCTTAGTAATGAAGTCCAAAAGATAATTGATAGAGGTTTTCCCTCTACATCCATATTTTGCAAAGAAACTGGAAATTTGTCTGCTTGAGAGAATAAAAACAAATGGAAAAGATAAGATGAGTATCTAAAAACTCCTTCTGTGGGTAATTTAGTCAATTGATAATGAATGGCATCTTCTATGAAACCAGCATAGTCAAATATGACTGCTAGAGGTTGACCAGGAGACATGGTGGACAGGAAACCAAGAATAGATTCATCAATATACTCATCTGTAAAATATCCAAGGATAAAAGATAGCATAGAGATAATCTGTCTAGAACCTTCAGGAAATTTAGCTGTGGAGTATGGAGGATTTATCTTTGGAATGTCAACATGAGAAGGCATAAAATTATGAAAGATCATGAACCTCTTAGGGAAATCTATGCCAAGGTATAACTGAGTTAATGCCTCTATAGACAAGGGGACTGCCTGGGGATTAGGTTGTAATTGAAGCATTTGATTAATTGACTAGGCTGTAATGGTAAAAAGAATTTATTTTTATGCATTTACTATAGCCCTTTGATCTGGCTCATAGTATTATTGACAAAGTCTGATGAGTTCTTGACCAGGATGAGTCAATGGGACTATATACTTAGGCAAATGGGTTTCCCAAATTGGAATATCATCTTTGTCTAGATATTTTTCATAACACCAGTTGTGTATATCTAGCAAATTAAACTCAATAACAAGGCCTACAATTTTATAATCAAGGTCAGTCAAAGGAATGCTTTAGCAGCAACCACAGGTGGTTGAAGGGGATTTACTGTTGTAGCAGTTTTGGCAGTGATAGCTGGGGTAGGCTTAGGGGTTTTGGATCCCTCATATTTAGGTGTTTTGGATCATACAGGTCTACTTGTGCTCTGTTTCTTAGTCATTTTGAGTAACCGCTGCAAGATTAGACTGTTTGCAGGAGTTTTTTATTTTAACAGAAAGGAAACTGAGCAATTTAGATTAAGGATGGCTTCTTTTGGGATTTTTGCTCAATTAATTTTATCTGAGGATGTGAAAACTAGCATAAAATAGAAAACAAGGGTTTTCTTAGTCAGTTTTGACTGAAGAAATGGGTTTTCAAAGTAATTCAGAGGTTTTAGCCATTTAAATCCTTAAATTTGATCTTCAGATTGTGAAATTCAAGGAATTTGGCTTTAAAAAGGCTTGAAATGGAAAACAGGGTTTCCTGGGAAAATTTTGCTAGGGTTTGGCCTCTTTTTTGTGATTTTAAGCCATTCTACTTCGCTCAATTTCTTAATAAAATGGATTGGCTTTCTTGAAAGATAATTTGAATTCAATATGCAGGTTTTAATTTGTGTTGCAGGTTAGAATTATGAGGAAAAATACCTTTAAATGTAGGTATTCAACTGTAAAAAAGGGTTTTGCAGGCTTTTGGTTGTAACGTTGGCTTCAGCAGTTTTCTGGAGTGATGCACTATTCTTCAACATTCTTCAAAGGTAAATTCTGGTCAAATTCAAAGGTTTTAGGTGAAAAATTGCAATCAGGGTTAAAAAATGCTTAAAACAGGGATTTCTGATAGTCGGGGGTAGTGCGAAAGGATTTAGTCTACGCAATAATGAAATAATATGTATGTATCAAAGGTTTTAACCATACATTGATTGTGTTTATTGGCATTAACTGCATGTAAAATCACGGCGGGAAGCAGTCTCAGGCATTGAAACGAAACATGAGAGCGGTTATCTTGTGCAGATTGCATAGTAAGTGGTTTATTCCCAAATGAACACGATCGAATAAGAAATTTCCATGTCACAGAGAGAGAAATGGACAATACAGCCCATTTCGCGTCCATTTTGGATTTGGGCGGACGATTAGTTTTTCTGCGCTACATTGATTTGGGGCTGTTGGATCTGAGACTTGGTGCGAAGGGTCAAAATATTTTTAAAAGATGCGGCCAAAGGAATGGCGGGACCCGGGGTCTTCATAGGGGCTGGTGGTAAAAAAACCTTTATAAAATATACATTGGATTAAAGGTTTTATGTATATGGCCGGGCTATAGGCATATTTTAAAATATATCGTGGGTCAACAATATAAAGCGTGAGGCTTTATATAATATGGCAGAATATGGATAGGAGCGGGGTTAATGTTTAGTTAAAACAAACCTTAGTTTAATTTTAATCAAACATTGGATTAAAAGTTTATACATGGAAGGATTAATATATACATTGCAAAAGTGCAGACTTTATGTGGTGGGGTTAAAGCCTTTTGAACCTTATAAATACATCTGATTTGATTCAAAACTTTGGATAAAAGTTAATGAGCGGGGGTGATATGTTTTTATTAAAACATTTGCAATATGTCTTAAAAACACTTTTGGTGCAGGTTTTAGTTTATTTATATAGTATTAAACCTTTTGAATGGTTTAATAACCATAAGGGGTAGGATATTTATTTAGTGTTAGTTTTAGACCAAAGGGGATTTTATTTGGGTTTTAATTTAGCACATGGGTAATAACTTTGGTCTAAAATCTTTATAATAGTGGGTTTTGGGGGTATTTAGATATAGGGAATTAAATAAGTAGGATAAGGTATTATTTAGGGATTTAATAAACTAAGTTAAAAGTTAATATGAAAAGGGAAATGGAAGGCACACAAAAATACATAAAATGACTAAGTAAGTTAATTAGATAGGTTTATATGCTTCATTAAGTAAGAATGAGTCTTTACTTATGAAAAGATGTTAAAATATATGAATGAAGGATGAATGATGATAAATGGGACTTTAACATAGGAATTCAACATTTTCAACTAACCAGTCATCAAGCCTTGGATCCAGTCCCAACAAAAGTCAGAGAAATTCTCTGAGCCTGTTTGAATGATAGTTTAGAATACTAAATACTTATAGGGGAGGGGAAATTATCGATTTTTCCCGATGATAAATATTACATGCTTTCTTCCACTTCTTTCTACCTACCCAACATTACTCTAACATTTTTTATTCCTTTTGGCAGGTGCATTTAGGCTTGCAACCTTGAAACATTTATTCTTTTAAAGCAATAAAACTATTTAAATCTACCTTATTTCATCCGAGGGATGAGATTAAACTGTTGAGCTCCTCATTATTCACTACCTATTTACTGATTTGTCAGGATTAAACTGTCTGACAAATCCTTATTTACTATCTAAACATGAAATTGAAAATATGACAAGTCAATATTAAACAGTTTAACTCATCATGGATTATGGCATCTATTAACACTCTACCATAATCATTTATTTTGAAAAAAAGTAAAAGTAGTGGCATTTGGACTTGCTCACTTTCAGGTTTTATTTTGATCTTTTTTCTTTTGGGGTCTATATTTTCTAAGTCCTTTGATCTCCTTCTTTTAGGACTTTTTACCCTCTTTTTTATTTTTCTTATTATTTTTCTTTTTCTTTTATTTTTATTTTTTAATTTTTCAAAATATGGGAAGACAACTTGCAGAAAGAAAGGTATGTACATATTTTACAAGACTATCAAAAGTCAATTCAAAATTATGAATCCTATATTTATAGGACCCTAACATCTGAAAAGAAGGATCAAAGGTCATGATATTTTAATATGAGGGATCCACTCCACTGATATCAGGAAAATGTTCCTTGCATTACATTGGGAAACTTTACAACACTTCTACTGCAAACATAACAATTGGAGTTTTGGCTAGATCCTTTAAAAAGATATAATTTCAAGTGGAATTTTCATTAGTATTATGCATAGTATTTCGAAGGGAACTCTTATGAAGGTGTGGCATAGTATTTAATGATGGATTATTGAATTTAAGATGACCATTTAGTGGAGCTTGGGTCACAGGCTCCGAGGTAGAAGTTCCACTCTCAACATTCTCATAATTATGTACTATATTTTGTAAATGGATGCATGAATTGGCCGTAAAGATATATTGTGTAGAAGACAAAACATTATAATATTTTCTCCCACTACCCCCTTTTTGTGGTGGTGGTGGATTTTAAACCATGTTTCATTGTTGTGTTATAAAAGGATTCAACGAGACAACTATTTGAAGAGTACATTGTTATGAGAAAAATCGATGAATATCATCAATATCGGGGCACTCAAGAGTAAGATGATCATCCCTACAATTATTTTAAGGAAATTTATTCTTATTCTTCTTCTCTTTGGTACCACTCCTAGTGTTGTCTTGGGTTTGTGATTCCCCTTCTTCATCAATTGAAACTTTGGCCTTATTTTTTTTCTTCTTAACTAGAGGTTGTTGAAGATTCTTATTCAAGGTCGACTAAAAATAATTGACCTCAGAGGTGGAAACTCAGACATGAGGTGTTTTAGTAGTAGATTAATAGTCAAGGAACTAGAATATATGTTCATTTGACCCATTTGATAGGCTAGTTGGCCTATGTTTCTAGAAGATATAGAACCCATGACTCCTTAAGCATGGGTTCCAAGTTTGTGTGTGATAAATCCTAATAATACTAGTGTATCACCCAAATTTTTATTTTTGAACCCCATAAAATCCCACTATTATTATTTTTCTTCCCTTATATTATTATTTTTATGTAGACCCTAATTATATTTTGACCCCTTAGACTCCTATATATACCAAGGAGGTATTTTCATTTGAATCATCCAAGAATTGTTCATTGATGTGATGTAAAGGGGGACTCCACCTAAAATTGTCTTATTATCTAGTCATTGATCAATATTTTCTTTTTTATTTTTGTGCTATTTTTAATATGGATACATAATAGTTGGTATTTGAGCTCTTGATCCTAGGGATTTATTTCTTCAAACGGACCATTGTGGAATTTTCACTATAATTTTTTCTCTGTGAAGCTTTATATTGTGAAATTGATGCCATGTGAAGAAGAAATATTGATGAACATCTGGATATAATTTCAGACCTTGGTTCACCATATTTTTATAGATATGGTCTGAGAAAGTTAAGGTTTTTGCATGCTCTAGAATCCAGTCTCAAACAAGTGTTCCGTGGAAAATAATCACAACTTTCTCTTCGAGCATTAGAATTTAATTTTATAAAAAATGGCTAAAAACAAACAAATTTTAGTTTCTTGGGCACTATTTTTAGAGTTTAATATTACAACAGTGATACATAGAATTCTTTACCAATTTCATTTACCGAACTAGTCCATAATCAAGCCATCGTGGGAGATTTGGCATAACTTTATCTTGAAGAATCCAACCTCATTCTAATGGGTTGGGTTGGAAATAATACACAAAGTGCTATATCATGATGAATTTTAGATATTGGGAGGAAAAATCACCGAGATACAATAGTTTCAAGGTTAGTCAGGTAAGAAAACTCAAAATATAGGTCTTAAAAGGTGTGTATTTTTAAATTTGCATAAATTTTGTTTGAAAAAATAGTTGGAAGCGATTCAAAGGGAATAGTGGAGCATAGATATCATTAATTGGTTCCAAAATACCTCATAAAAAAATCTAGACCCATTAATTCTTCATAAATCTCTATTATGTTGAATGAAGAGGAATAAATGCAACATGATATATCAAAATTACAGTACCACGTGCAACAAATTTTTCTCTCACAAAGAGAAACTAAAGACGAACTAGAAGTGATCATGGATGGCTTAAAATTAGACATAAAATCAAGTATAAAGACTACATGGATGGTTTAAAATCTAACATGGAAGGTTTGACAAAGTTGGTACAAGAAAGGCTTCCTAATGGTGACAAGGTAGTCCATGAAACTCATGATGAAAACAAAAGGAGTGTGAATCATGATTTTAGAGACTCAAAATTGGTTTGAAGACCAACCACATTCTGGAGATTGATATGGAGAATTTTGATGACAAGGATCTGGTAACATGGATACTACATATGGAGAAATTAGTTTATCTACATGATGTGCAACATACACAAAATATATGCATTGCATCATTATATTTAGAACCCATATAGTTTATGTGGTTTTGATGGATTTATTCTCATAAACCACTTGCCACTTGGACACTTTTTATAGAGGATTTGATGGCATATTATGAGGATAAAAATAGAAATACCTTCTTTAGCTAATTGATAAATCTAAAAAAAAAGGGTTTAATGGCATAACACATTGAGTACTTCAAAAAATTGAATATGAAGGTAATTACTAATTAATATTCCAGAGTAGAATATGATTGATGTATTAATAGGGACTTTAAAGGATAATGTGCAACATGAGGTTTGTCTTTGGGAAGCTAATTCATTGGCTAATAAATTTAGCGTGGCAAGAAAATTTGAAAGGAATTATGGAAATGAGGAGGTCTACCACTCACAACTATAAATATGGAAGTGGTGTTGCTCCTAGCCTCCCACAACCTACAAGGTTGACACCCCAACAATTGGAAGAAAAAATACCAAAAGGGCTTTGTTACAATTATGATATAAAATACACTAAAGGCCATAAGTGTGTTGATAAGAAACTATTTTACATATATTATGAAGAGGAGGAAGAAAATGAATAAGAAACATCAAAATAAGAAGATATACACCAGGAACCAGTATTAGTGGTTGAAAAAAAAAGAAATGAATCCAACCATATCTTGTAATGCATTGGTAGGAATTACCACTCCTCAAACTCTTAAGATAGAAGGATATATCAAGAAGAAAAAGGTAATGATACTAATTTATTCGGTTAGTAACTATAATTTTATTCATTTTAAGATATCCAAGGATTTTAATTTCTTTCTAGATCCAAAACCATAGTGCCAAGTAATGGTTGCAAATGGAGGAACTATAAATTTCTTAGGAAAGTGCCATACTATCAATCTAACCATGGGGTGGGTATGTATTGAATAGTCCAATTCTTTACATTCTAATAGGTGGTGTTGATGTTGTATTAGGATTCCAATGGCTACAATCTTTGGAGACGATAGATTTTAATTTTCAAAATATTTTCTTGAATTTTTTCTGGAAAGGTAAGGAAATTGATTAAGGGGTATCATAGGGAAACCTAGGAATATAATTATCTCTAATGGCATGACAAATCTTTTGAAGAAGGAACAACGACGGGTAATTGCGCAATTATCCTAACTATATGTTCAAACATCTAATTCATCTATTTATTCGGATCTCCAAAGATTCCTTGACAATCATTCCAAGGTATTTGAGACTACCAAAGGTATACCACCTATTTGTGATCATGATCATGCTATTAAGATTTTAGGAAGTGTTCCTCCAAACATCAAACCTTATAGATATCCTTATTCCCGGAAGAGTGAAATTGAATGTATGGTTGTAGAAACGCTAGAGGCAGGTATAATTCAACCTATCCAAAGTTATTTCTCTTCTCTGGTAGTATTGGTGCAAAGAACGGATGGATCACGACATATGTTTTTGGATTATAGAGAGCTCAACAAGATCACTATTAAAGATAAATTTCGCATTCCTATAATTGATGAATTGTTGGATGAACTACATGGAGAAATTAACTTCACCAATTTAGATCTTTGTTTAGGATATCATCAAATTAGAATGAAGACAAAAGACATTCTAAAAACAACATTCAAAACTCATGAAGGTCATTATGAATTTTTGTTCATGCCTTTTGTCCTTACTAATGCACCTTCCACTTTTCAAGGTTTGATGAAATCCACTTTGAAAACCTTCCTTAGAAAATTTGTGGTAGTATTTTTTAATGATATACTAATCTAAAACAAGTTTTGGAAAGCTCATATTTAACATGTTGATAGGGTGCGCAAACTATTGGAGGACAAAAAAATATATGAAAATCCCTCCAAATATTTCTTTGGGGTATAGGAAGTTGAATATTTGGGTCATATTATACCTCATGAGGGTGTTAAGGTAGACCCTTACAAAATAAATCCATTAAGGAATGGAAAATCCCCACAACCTTAAGGCATCTTCGAGGATTTATTGGTTTGACGGGGTATTATCGCAAGTTTGTTAAGAATTATGTGAAAATAATAGCACCTCTAGCAACATTACTAAAGAAAGATGCACTTTTTTGGACTTGAGAAGCAACCAAGGTCTTTCAACATCTAAAAGAGGCAATGTGTCAAGATCTAGTCTTAGCTATACTATACATCACAAAAACCTTTACTATGGAATGTGATGCCTCAATAAATGGAATCGTTGTTGTTTTAACGCAAGAAGGAAGTCCCAGTGCTTTTGAAAGTTGTCCAATCAAGGGAAATTATTTACAAAAACCTAGTTATGACATGGAAATGTTGGAAGTACTGCATGCCATAAATCAATGGCACCCTTACCTAATTGGAAGACACTTCAAGATAGAAAAAAATCATGATAGTATTAAATACTTCTTGGAGCAATGATTACCTTTAGAAGAGTGGAAAAAATGGGTCACAAAGATATTGGGTTATGAATTTGAAATCATTTACAAAAAAGGGAAGAAAAATGTTGTTGCAAAAACACTCTTAAGAAGGGATGATGATGTGGAGGAAATTCTCTATTCCATTTATATTTGTTGAAATTCAACAAGAAAATGAACCACATACTAGTGTGGGATTCCAGTCACACATTGGTGAGGAATTCAATTACACATTAGTGCTAAATGTGAGCATATAATTTATTTTTCCCTTAAATAAATTGGACAATAAATTGTAATTTCATCTCATAACAACTTGTATCAGTTAACTAAGTCATGGAGACCGAGTTAGCTCAAGAATTTCGAGTTGAGGGTCTAAGATGAGGCATGTAGAGTGATTTTATTATTTTGGGGGTCCAGTTGCAATTAATGCACAAGTGTGGTATGTGTTATCAAAAAATCGGACCTGATAGGCTGTTCATCAAACTAATCTTGTGCAACTATTTCAAACTGAGATTTTGGTTGAGGCTTAGCCTCCTCAACCTGAGAGGGCTCTCTCAAGGGTTACTGATTTTGAATAAAATTGAATATGGCTAACTCTATGTGTGATCATAAACAGATAAATGATGAATTTGGTTGTAAATCACATTATCAAGAGTACGTTGGGGTTATGGAGTCATGATAGCTTTAGTAAAACCAATCAATCTACTTAGCATGGAATTTGAGGCATGTTAGAGTTTTAGTCAAAAGATACACATATGAAACAGTAGAAACACAGTCAATTTTCCTACATAGGAAGTCAGAGCATCAAGGATGAATTCTGAGTAAACATAAGAAAATTCCACTGCAATAGATAGTAAAAGGATGCAATAGAACAAACACACACTAAAACTCTGTATGAATCTCAAGTTGGCTAAGTAAACTTCTCTGTATTAAACCTGAAAACGGTCACTTACAATAAACACAATTTTTTTGCTAAAAATGTTCAACCCTTTGCTAATTTTACCCATTGGTCTTTAATAGACATATTACAACATGTGATGATCTGTCTCTAGGCTAGATACATCGAATTTCCAACTACTGACACCTTGCATAACTCTAAGATATGGAATTTATTACATAAAGACACCTAATCTACTTAACAATCCTAATCCAAATTGGACTCAAACTGCTTATTGTTATCTAAAGCAACCTTATCCACCTAAATTTACATCATTTTCTAATTGTAACAACACATAGTCTAATTTGGATGATGGGCTTCAGCTCTTCATGTCCACTTTGTTTGACCTCCACAAAAACAGGAAACCATGCCCTGCTTTTTAGGCATCATATCCTTTGCATTTTTTGAACAATTATATCATCAATTAAGCTTGATTTCGTGGTCCTTAGATGTTGGAGATTATCTTAACATGTCTCCTCACCTATCCCTAGCTTCCATCATGTCAAAACCACTTCCAAAAACTATTTAAGAAAGCAATAATAAACTGCGCTACGAAAACACAACAGTTTCGTAGTGCCTTTGAAAAATTGTCATTTCAAGTCTTAATTCTTCAAAAATTGAATCCTTTCCACTTAAATCACTTCAATTACCCCTTAATACATCTCCCATATCATTTTCATCTCTTTACTTACTCTTCAACCTCTCAAAAATTGACCAATGAGCAAGAAAAGAAGCTACAATAGTTTCGTAGCGCTTTTCTACTTTTTTACACTGAATGCGCTACAAAACTGCTGAGTATGCATATTCTTCCAAATTTTTCCAAAATGTAAAGTGTGAATGTGCAAAAAACTTAAAATATACCTTATTTCATCATATCACTTTAAAAATAGAGTTATTCCAACCTTCTTGAGGTCCCTTCTTCATTTGCAATAGGTTGGCCTATTGGGTTTTCCTGTTTTTTCCTGAAAAATAGGTCTTGGGAAAGAGCCTATATATCTTACTCCATGATGTATTTTGAAAACTTGAAGGAGGTTTTTGTAGGCCATTGTGTCTTGAATAAAAACCTCTCTTGGTTTTTTGAACCATATCTCCTGTTGTCCAAAAACTTCCTTTGAAAACAATGTGTAAAATAGGAAAACTTTGTTTCTGAAAATAGGGCTTCAAATAAAGCCTTTTATATCCCCACGGATAACACATATGAGAAAAGTGAGAGAGGTTATTGTATCAGAGGATGTGATAAAGAAAAACCTCTTTCATAATTCCAAAATTATTTTTCATTTGGCCAGAAACGGAACTTGAATTTAACTGCTAAACAGTCATGTACAGGACATTTTGTAACAGCAGTTTCATAGCGCATTTTAATTTATCAATTTCTCCCACATCATAATGAATTTGAGGAAAATGAGAGAGGTTTTTGTAGTTAGGTCTGTTAGGAAGAAAAATGTCTTTTATATTTCCTAAATTCGTTTTTATTTTCTCATAAACCGCCTTGGAAGTTGACTACTCAAAACCAGAAAACAGAGTTTTTGCTTCATATTGCACTACGAAAAGACATCGCTTTCGTAGTGCAAAATGACTTTTTTGAACTAGTGGCACTACGAAAGTAAGGTTTCTTCACTAATTGGATATTTTTTATGAAAAAAACTATGGAAATGAAATGAATGATAAAATGATGAATGAATTGACATGAAAAACCTTTAAAATGAATTTATTTAACACTAAGGAAGGTTCAAACCTAAAAATCTAACCTACCCTTAACCAAACCCTAAATTGACTTCTAAACCTAATTTGAAACATGAACAAAAACAAACATAACACAATGATGCTTTTTTGAGAATTTTTGGGTGATAACATAGGCTCCACTTGGGATAGTGTGCCCCTGTGGTACACTAAGAACCAGTAGTTCCAGTGTTGCTATCCATTTTCTTGACCAAAACATAAAAAAAAATTGAAATTTCCAAGCTCTTATTCAAACTCTTATAGCCTTAACTTGGGCTCAAGCTTGATGATCACTGCAGAAGAACCAAATCTATACCTACTGAAAAGATGCTCAGTCAACTTCGAGCTTATTCACACACTCCTACCTACCCTATCAGCTGCAATCTCCATTTGTAACTCAAGGAACATGAAACTTCCAATGAAGCTAGTCATTGATCTGATCTGACACTTGAATCTCTTAACTATGCTTGAACCCAAAGTAAACATGATACTGAAATTACCAAGGCAACATGAGATGTAACTGATCTTCAAAATGAAAATATAACTGGAAATCTGAACTGTAGAAATCTTCCATGTATTCAACTATAGGATCAAAGAATACACTATATGTTTTATGCTTCTCATGACATTCTGCAACTTTGGACAACTCATCCATGCTTTGATCAACCACATAAGGCTTCAGTTGTGTGCTTTCAAACTGCTTTTCAAAAATAGTGTATTCTTCCTCAATCTCTAAGAAGAAAGGTAGCAACACTCTCTCTTTGTTTTCTGGCATTAACAACTTTAGAAAATAATAATATTAATCATGAAGCCTATAAGGTTGAATTTGATCTTTTGAAACTTGAATGTCCTTTTCAATGTTCTCTGCAACTTCATCCACAAACTAAATCTTATCTTCTGACTTGCACTCTAATGATTTTAGATTAGAAGACAAGGATAAATAAAAATGTTCGCCCACTTTTTCCTTAGTGTGATCATTATTTGATGTAGGCTAATATAAGGAAAGACATGAAAAATCAACACTTTCCTTAACTTGAGGGTTATAGAAACTATCTTTCAGTATTTCCTCTTGTTGTTTGCAATGATTCTCATACTCTTGATGATCAAAATACTGACAAGTCTGATGGAACCTTTCATCAAACTCAGAGGATGTATCATAATTTTCATAAATAAACTCCTACTGGGTTTCATTTTCATCTAAGAAAGAGGTTATCCTTTCTTCTTGGTGATGAAAGGGATTTTCATGAAGAGCTTCTAAAATTTCCTCATCCATGAACTCGTCATCTTCATAACAATTCTCCAAATATTCAACAAAACTCACATAGTGTTTACAGTAGTCTTTGACCAGCAATAAGGAGGGATGACACTCTTCATACATCTCATAAAATGCAAGATGGAAATCAACAAGAGAATATAATGAACCATTTGGAAAGCTTTCATACCAAGACCGTGCTTTTCCTTCCAAAGTGGCCATAAACATCTTCATGAGACAATCCTCAGGGAACTGAACCTTAAGATTGTGTACATGCATATGGAATCTAACCAAATGAAGAGCAACATTGTCTTTCTTTTCATCTTTGAATATAGGAAGATCAGTTAACCATTCAACCTTTGGCATAGGATTTGGAAAACCAGGGATATGAGACTGATTCATAGGGCCATACCTAGCATTTATTCTTGCAATGGAACTCATTTTTAAACTTCATCAAGATACTGATCTTCAAGCAGTGGAGTCACCTTCCAATTGATTATTTAATGTGTGGATTTTCCAAGATAGATGCAGCCTCGAAAAATTTCCTGAGCTCCTGCTACCTTCAGAAGTTCAGCGTCAAAATCTCGGGAAAGTATAATCTTCAAAATCCCGGCAGATGCACCAAAATGTTATCACAAAATCAGACCTGATAGGCTGCTTATCAAACTAATCTTGTGAAACTATTTCAAACCAAGCTTTTGGTTGAGGCTTAGCCTCCTCAACCTGAGAGGGCTCTCTCAAGGGTTACTGACTTTGAATAAAATTGAAGATGGCTAACTCTATGTGTGATCATAAACAGATAAATGATGAATTTGGTTGTAAATAACATTAGCAAGAGTACATTGGTCTTATGGAGTCATGATAGCTTCATTAGAACCAATCAATCTACTTAGCATGGAAATTTAGGCATGTTAGAGTTTTTAGTCAAAAGATACACATATGAAACAATAGAAACATAGTCAATTTGCCTACATAGGAAGTCAGAGCGTCAAGGATGAATTCTAAGTAAACATAAGAAAATACCACTGCAATATATAGTAAAAGAATGCAATAGAAAAAACACACACTAAAACTCTATATGAATCTCAAGTTGGCTAAGTAAACTTCGTTGTATTAAAGCTGAAAACAGTCACTTACAGTAAACACAGTCTTTTTGCTAAAAATGTTCAACCCTTTGATAATTCGACCCCTTGGTCTTTAATAGACATATTAAAACATGTGATGATCTGCCTCTAGGCTAGATACATCGAATTTACAACTACTGACACTAACTGACACCTTGCATAACTGTAAGATATGGAATTTATTACATAAAGACACCTAATCTACTTAACAGTCCTAATCCAAAAAGGACTCAAACTGCTTATTGTTATCTAAAACAACCTTATCCACCTACATTTACATCATTTGCAAATTTTAACAACACATAGTAAAATTTGGATGATGGGCTTCAGCTCTTCATGTCCACTTTTTTTGACCTCCACAAAAACAGGAACCATACCTTGTTTTTAGGCATCATATCCTTTGCATTCTTTGAACAATTTGATCATCAATTAAGCTTGATTTCGTGGTCCTTAGATGTTGGATATTATCTTAACATGTCTCCTCACCTATCCCTAGCTTCCAGCATGTCAAAACCACTTCCAAAAACTGTTTAAGAAAGCTGTAATAAACTGCGCTACAAAAACACAGCAGTTTCGTTGCACCTTTGAAAAACTATCATTTCAAGTCTTAATTCTTCAAAAACTGAATCCTTTCCACTTCAATAACTTCACTTACCCCTTAATACATCTCCCATATCAGTTTCAGCTCTCGAATCACTCTTCAACCTCTCAAAAATTACCAAAATGGGCAAGAAAAGCAGCTACAACAATTTTGTAGCGCTTTTCTGCTTTTTTACATTGAATGCGCTACGAAACTAGTGAGTATGCATATTCTTCCAAATTTTCCAAAATGTAAAGTGTGAATGTGCCGAAAACTTAAAATAGACCTTATTTCATCGTATCACTTGAAAAACAGAGTTATTCCAGCCTTCTTGAAGTCCCTTCTTCATTTGCAATAGGTTGGCCTATTGGTTTTTCCTGTTTTTTCCTGAAAAATAGGTCTTTGGACTTAGCCTATATCTCTTACTCCATGATGTATTTTGAGAAAATGAAGGATTTTTTTGTATGCCATTATGTCTTGAATAAAAACCTCTCTTGGTTTTTTGAACCATATCTCTCTGCTGTCCAGAAACTTCCTTTGAAAAACATGTGTAAAACAGAACAAACTTTGTTTCTAAAAATAGTGCTTCAAATAAATCCTTTTATATCCCCACTGATAACACATATGAGAAAAGTGAGAGATTTTATTGTATCTAGGTCTGTGATAAAGACAAACCTCTTTCATAATTCTAAAATACTTTCTCCTTTGGCCAAAAAATGAACTTGAAGTTGACTGCTAAAAAGTCGTGTACAAGACATTTTGTAACAACAATTTCATAACACATTTTAATTTATCAATTTCTCCCACCTCCTAATGAATTTGAGGAAAATGAGAGAGATTGTTGTATTTGTGTTTGTCAGGAAGAAAAACCTCTTTCAAGTTTCCTAAATTCGTTTTCAGTTGATCAAAAACCTCCTTGGAAGTTGACTACTCAAAACCAGAAAATAGAGTTTTTGCTTCATATTGCGCTACGAAAAGACAACGCTTTTGTAGCGCAAAACGACTTTTTTGAACTAGTGGCACTACAAAAGTAAGGTTTCTTGGCGAATTGGACATTTTTGATGAAAAAAATTAGGGAAATGAAATGAATGAATAAATGATGAATGAATTGACATGAAAAACCTTTAAAATGAATTTATTTAACACTAAAGAAGGTTAAAACCTAAAAATATAACCTACCCTTAACCAAACCCTAAATTGACTTCTAAACCTAATTTGAAACATGACCAAAAACAAACATAACACAATTATGTTTTTTTGAGAACTTTTGGGTGATAACAGTATGAGTGTAATTAGTTAACTCAAATTAATTGAGTTAAAATTAGTTTAACTAGTTCTAATTGAGTGATGAGCTAGTGAGAGGTACAGTGAATCAAATTAGATTTAATTCACAAGTGGTGATCAATCAGATAATTGATGATTCGCTATTAATAGTTTCATGCATTTCAGTTCTGATGAAGACCCAGTTGAGACATAGGTTAAAGAGAAGATAACTATCAGTTGTATTATTAGCAAATTGCACGGGCACAATTATAAAGTCACGGGAAGGCCATGATGGATTGCACAATCAAGGAAGGTTGGAATTCCTATTTAATATGGATTTATTTCTCTAGGAATTGTGTGAGCAAGGCAAGCTAGAGGAAGGCAAGGGATTGGCTAAGTGTTTATCTAATTTTTCCTAGATCAGTGTGAGACGATTGGTAGAGTGTAGGAGATTCTTATGAGAAAGAATTAATTGTATTGTTTCATGATTCGTTGACTTATTATACAAAAGAGAGAGAGGGGTTTTGAGAAGTTGCTTTCCCCATGAATATCTTGTTTTGTGTGATTTATTTACTTCAATTTATCTTACTTGCATGTGATTGAGAAATCATGTTTTATATTCTGCAAATATTGTAGAAGAATTCAGTGTCTTGTTTTAGTAAATTACATGATTGGATTGAAGCCATTGGAATAATTTATAAATGGTATCAAAGTGCCAGGAATCACAATAGAAGATAATAAATTGAATTTTTGTTGAACAAGATTCAAATTTGCAGATTCACTCTTTAGACCTAGCAGCTGACCAGGATGTCTTTCACTAGATGGAGACTCAAATATGCACTCGAGGGAAATACGAACTATATTGCATGGAAGGACAAGATGGAGGAAGTATTGGAGGATAACGGGCTAAAGGAGTTCATTGACACTGATATTCCTGAACCCCCTCAGGCAGATGTTAGGCAGCATGAAGCATGAAGGAAGAATGCTGCAAAGGCGAGGAGGATCTTATTAAAGGGAGTTTGAGATGATATTGCCTCGAGTCTCCATGGCAAGGAAACTCCATATGTTGTGTGGAAGGCCTTGACAGATCTGTTTCAAAGCAATAGTGACCATAGGAAATTGGCACTCAAGGAAAAGCTCAGGAAAATAAAAATGGAAAAGGGCGACACAATCCAGAAATACTCGACGAAGTTCACTCAATATCGATATGAGCTTGGAAGTGTTGGGATTACTGTGGCTGATGATGATTTGGTGAGCCTGGAACTTCTAGGTCTTCCCAAGAACTGGAATACTTATCAAGATTGATCCGAATTTATGCAATAACACAACAGAATACACATATAACCACAAATACAAAGATGCATTGGAAATAACACTTCATTCCATTAATATCAAATAACTGAAATTTGCTTATAGACAGAATGGAAATAAACTAGCTAGGGTGTTGGTAGCGAATCTCTAAGAAGAAATGTGGTGGCTACAGACCTCTGAACTGTGTTACAATGAGGCTCAAGGGCCTATTTATTATTGAGAAACAATGGAGAACTCTAAACGTCCAAAAATCTAACCCTAGGAGATGAAGCGCGAAAACTATGGGCCCCGTTTGGGTAAATTAGTGTTTCAACTTCCCGGGGATTTAACTTCGGCATACGATCTCCTTTTGACGTGTATGATACATTGTTAGAAATATCTATCCGAGGAATACAACTGTTGCTGCAAATATCAATTCTAGAATGAAATCATCTTCGTCGGAAAAATGATGCCCAAAAACCGTCGTTTAGGGCCTCAAAATGGCTCCAGAAGTTCAGGACCCGAAAAACTGCTAAAAATAGTAAGTTGTGCCAAAACTAAAAAAATGAAAGAGACAATGGTGGGGCCCCAAGTGGAATAGGTGGGTGGCCACCAATATCCACCTGGATCGTTCCTCCCCCCTTAGGAAGCAATGGTCCCCATTGTGTTGAGTTCCTCCATGAGATGAGGAAACTTCTGCTGAACTTGGTCCCTAGTGAATTGCATGCCTTGGTGTAGGGGTTGGCCAGCTTTGACAACCCAATACAATTGGATCTCTGTTGGTGAGTGTTCTTGATTTGCATGTCCATGATATAATCTTTGGTGGCCTGTTCCATGCAGTCTGGGTTTAAATATTTTGGTGTGAGTTCTTCTGCAATGTCAAAGGTGTCCAGTAGAGGTGGGAAGTAGGGACGAAGGTGGTCTACATTGAATATTGGGTGTAGACCAAGGAATGGTGGAATACTGAGCTCAAAGGAATTGTTCCCTACAACCTTAGTGATAGTGTACGACCCATATCTGATCGGGCGAAGCTTGCGATGGGGTCGAGTGAGGCGCTCCTTCTGCAAATGTAGCCACACTTTGTCACCCACCTGGAAGTTGTGTGGAACCTGATGTTGATCATGTCATTGCATGTACTTAGCATTGGCTCTATCCAATATGTCATGAACCTGTTGGCGGATGTGTTGAATGTGCTCGATGAAGTTGTTCACTTTGTCAGCTTCAGACTGGACATGAGCCGAATTGGTCAGAGTAGTCGCAAATGGCATGGCTATGTCAATGGGAAATAGTGGCTAGAATCCCAAGCCCACCTGAAATGGGTTGCGGTCGGTTGAGCTGTGCAGAGCCCAGTTATAACGGTGTTGTACATAGGGGAGGCTCTCATCCCATGTGCGTGGATGATTTTAATTGTACATGCACAGAATGTGTACAATCATCCTATTGACGACCTCTATCTAGCCATCAGTTTGGGGATGGAAATCTATGGACTTGGTGAGCTTGGTGTCCAACATTGACCAAAGTTTGGACTAAAATGTGCTGAGGAACCTGCTGTCGTGATCTAATATGATAGACTGTGGGATCCCAAAGTGAACCCACACTCGTTCAAAGAATAGTTTAGCAGTGGCTTCTGTTGTGATATTCTTTTTGCAGGCCGCCATAATGGCCATCTTCGAGAATATGTCGACGACCACGGAAACACAATCGTTTCCATGCTTATTATAAGAAAGGCCTGACATGTAATCCATGGAGATGGATTCCCAAGGTCGACTAGGGGTAGGTAGTGGAGTATAGAGCCCTTGCTTCTTGATGTTCGGTTTGGAAATGGCGCAAGCAGTGCAGGATCTAATGTACTTCCCGACATCCTGTCGAAGGTTCGACCAATAGAAATACTTTTGCAGTATTGCCACTTTTTTCTCGACCCTAAAATTCCTAGCGACTCGACTGTAGTGCGCTTCCCATATCATCTTGGAACGCTCGCTTGAAGAACACAAATGTGTCCCAGGTGACATAATAGTGCATCTTGGAGGTGAAATTTTGGAACTCGCGCACCCCCCAAGAGTGCCTTGTATGTGTGGCTAAATTCTGGATTGCTCTTGTAGAGAAGTGGCCAGTCAGAAGTCTCATACCCATAAGAGTTGAGAACTGTGGTTATGGCCACGATCGGTGGTCGGCTGAGGCAGTCGGCAACATTGTTGGTGCTACCCTTCTTGTACTTGATGTTCAAATGAAATTGTTGCAAATATGTGGACCACTTCTGATGGCGATCGTTCTGCAACTTCCCTTGTGTCTGTATGAACTGTAGGGGTCGGTTGTCTATGTGGATGATTGTTTCCTTCCCCAAAATGTAATGCTTCCATTATTGGAAAGCCTGCACAATGGAATACATTTCTTTGTCATAAGTGGGATACTTGCAAACTGTGTCAAACAATGTCTCATTGTGATATGCCACTAGATGCCCTTGTTGAGTAAGAACTACCCCCATAGCATAGTTAGAGGCATCTGTCTCAATCTCAAATGGTCGTTGCAAGTCTGGTAATGTGAGCACTAGGGCAGAACAAAGGCGATGTTTCAATTCTACAAATGCCTTCTATTGAGATTCTGACCAAAATAATTTTTCTTTTGCTCCTCGCTTGGTGAATTGACTCAAGGCCCAAGTGATATGAGAGAATCCCAACACGAACCTGCAGTAGAAATTAGCAAGACCCAGAAAGCTGCGAAGCTCTATTAGAGTGGTTGGAGCTGGCCAATCCTGAATGACTTGGATCTTGGCTGGATCCACATGCACCCCCCTTTCATCAATAATGCATCCTAGATATTGAACCTGGGTCATGCCAAAAGTGCACTTCTCCAAATTGGCACACAACATGTGTTGTCGTAGTGTTTGGAGGACTTCTCGGATGTGGTGGAGGTGCTCTTCCCAAGTCTGGCTGAAGATCAGAATGTCATCCAAGTACACCACTACAAATGAGTTTCTGAATGGATGCAAGATGCCATCCATCAACCTCATGAAGGTTGCAGGAGCATTTGTCAACCCGAAAGGCATGACGAGCCATTCGAAAAGGCCCGCCTTGGCTTTGAAGGCAGTCTTCCACACATCAGAGGGTTCGATTGGTACCTATTGATACCCAGACTTCAAGTCGATCTTGATGAAATATTTTTCCCCTTTGAGTTGGTCCAGAAGGTCATCAATCTGTGGGATCAGGTACCTATTCCGAATAGTGATCTTATTCAGCGCCCGATAGTCAATACAGAGTCTCCAAGTCCCATCCTTCTTCTGTACCAACACGATCGGGCTCCTACAGGGTGATGAACTTGGCCGGATGTGACCTTTCCGCAGCAGCTCCTAAATCTGCCTCTTGACTTCATCATTTTCCAAAACAAAGCACCTATAGATCGGTCCATTGGGTAGCGGAGCACTTGGGGTCAGGTCAATGGGGTGCTTGACTTGACAGTGTAGAGGCACCCCTGTGGGTGAGGTGAAGATGTCCCCGTACTCCTCCACAACCTTGTCCATTTGTTTTTGTCATGCAGAGGATCCATGTCTGGAGGTCGTGGCCACAATCTTCTTCTTGCCCTGGGGGTGGATCATCAGGAAAACAAATTTCCTGATTTTGGAAATGAACTTACTGCATTGTTTTGCAGTAACCAAAGAGATAGTTGGAGGCAGTGGTACCTCTGATATCCTATACAAATTATTTCCCAAAGTAAAAATAACAATGCGAGGTCGAAAATCATACACAACATATCACTTCCACAAGTATGGTTGGCCTAATAATACATTAGAAAAATCCCTAGGAGCAATGTCACACAACACCTCATCCGTGAAGGGCTTGATGCTATAGGGAAGGCGGCACTGCTGGCTGACACGGAGATCCCGTCCTTGGTGAAGCCACCCGATGGTGTATGGTTGTGGGTGCACTATGGTCGGAAAGCCCAACCACTTCATGACATCTCCTGAAATGAGATTCTTTTGGCTCCCATTGTCGAAAATGAACTGTAGTGGGGAGCCCTTTACCCACATCTAGGAGTGGAAGAGACACTCTGCCTCCTCTAGATCTTCCGGTTCCTCCTTCTGGATCTTTGTAGTGGCAATAGTGGCATTGGGATCTGCATCAATAATATGCTTCCCTTTGCCATTCCCCTTGTCAGGTTCTGATTTAGATTCGGAGCATGCATCTGATTCAGAAGCCCTCATCTCAACCACCAGCGACTTCTTGGCCTGACACTCACTTGTGTTGTGAGTGGATCTCTTATGGAACTCACACCACTTTCCCATGTCCTTCTTTGGCTTCGCGGTGTTGTTCTTTGGTTGTGGCTTTGGCAGGTTGTCTTGGGTCGCCATGCCTTGGCTTTGTCCTTTGGTTTGCGGTTTGGGGGCACCTTTCCCTTGCTTTTGATTCACAGATCCAAATTCTCGCTTCTTCTGTTTGAATTTTTGCTCAGTCTTGGCAGCATACCAGTATGTCGTACCAAGTGAGGAGATGTCGAGGAACTCCATTTCCTCTTGAATGTATTTGTGCAGACAACCGCGATACTTTAGCACCAAATGTTTCTCTTAATCTTTGATACCCAACTTTGTGCACAAGGTATGGAACAGATTCATCAGCTCATGCACATCTTGATCCCTTTGTTGCCGCGTGGTCCATTGTATGTACTTGTCCTCATAGCTCCCCACGGGATAGTATTGTTCCTTGATGGCATCTCGGAAAGAATTCCAAGTGGGTACGGCTGAGAACAAAGAGGGTTATGTCTCATCCTTTTTCTCAAAGTAGGTTTCCCACCAGTCCTTGACATGGGGGGTAGTTTTTAGGAGTGCAAAAATAATCTTCTCCCGGTTGGAAAAGTCATGAACCGAGAAATATCCTACTAATAGATTCAACCATCTATCTACAACATCTGCATCTATTTGACCCTCAAATATGGGAATGTCAAAGTTTGCTTGTACCTTAAAGGGAGTCGCGCCTCCAGAGTGACTGTTGGATGCAGATGCGCCACCAGTGGGCAGTCGTTGAAGGATCTGGGAAAAGATATCCATCATCGCATTCCTTTGTTTTTCGAGGGCCTCCTCAAGCAATATTTTTATAGGATCTCCTGCTCCCTCATATTTCTTTCCGTCCCCCATGGGAGTTCGTCGGGGTTTGCGAGGCTGATCTTGCAAAGGTTCCACCATATTGAGCCCTAACTCCTTATACCCCGACCTTGTTGGGGACATGCAAAGAAGGATAAAAAAAAAGCAGACCGCTCTGATACCACTAATCTGGATTTATGCAGGAATGCAACAGAATACACATATAACCACAAATACAAATATGCAGTGGAAATAACACTTCATTCCATTAATATCAAAGAACTGGAATTTTCTTACAGACAGAATGGAAATAAACTAGCTAGGGTGCTGGTAGCAAATCTCTGAGAAGATATGTGGAAGATACAGACCTCTGAACTATGTTAAAATGAGGCTTGAGGGCCTATTTATTATTGAGAAACAATGGAGAACTCTAAACGTCCAAAAAACTAACCCTAGGAGATGAAGCACCAAAACTATAGGCTCCGTTTGGGTAAATTGGGGTTTCAACTTCCTGGGGATGTAACTTCGGCATATGATCTCCGTTTGACGCGTATGATACATCATTATAAATATCTATCAGAGGACTACAACTATTGTCACGAGTATCAACTCTAGAACTGAATCATATTCTCCAGACAAACAATGCCCAAAAAACATCGTTTAGGGCCTCAAAACGGCTCCGGAAGTTTAGGACCCGAAAATTTGCTAAAAATAGTAAGCTGTGCCAAAACTGAAAAACTGAAAGAGACAATGGTGGGGCCCCAAGTGGAATAAGTGGGTGGCCACCAATATCCACCTGGATCAAAGACTCTGTGAATGGGAGGGAGTATTTACCAAAGTAGGAGCGACTATGTTCGGATTTGGTACAAGAATAGTTTCGACGGAATACCAGGGATGGATCTTCATCCAAGATTGATGATGAGGAAAATTGTGCCTTAGGTGGCAAGGAAAAGGAGGGGAAAGGGAATAAATTCCATTCTAAATCTAAGACCAGAAAAGAAGGCAATAAACGAGACATGTCAAAGGTGAAATTTTTCAACTCTCATGATCATGGACACTATACCACAAATTGTCCACAAAAGAAGAAGAACAAGAAGAAGGCTCTAGGAGTTGCAGCGGGTGAAGAATTTGCCTCACAGTTTGAGTTGGACTTCTCTCTCATTGCATCCATGGTGTCAAATCTGATGGGATCTATGTGGTACTTGGATAGTGGAGCATATTTTCACATCAATGGCAACAAAGAACTCTTTAATAACTTGGAGGAGAAGGATCTTCAGATGCACATCGAGATGGGTGATGATGGGAGGTATATCGCTACCAAGATTGGTACATTTACTTTCTAGAGAGAGTTAGGTAAACCTTTCATATTAAAATATGTCACGCATGTACCAGGTTTGAAAAATAATTTAGTTTCATTTACTATGTTGGAGGATCTTGGATATGATGTGGTTTTTCAGTGAAGGAAAGGTGTTCCTTCATCACAAAGCCACAATACAAGTAAAGAAGATTGGGTTTCGTGTGAAGAACCTCTACAAAATTTATGTATATCATTGCACAACATTGAGCAGTAAAGCAGATGAGGTGGTGAGTTGGGATACCAGTGATTTATGGCACAAGAGGTTGGGTCATCTACACCACAATGCTTTGAGGATGATGCAGCAGATTTCTACAGGGCTTCCAAAGGCGGTACACTTCTACAAAGAGACACATGCAAGGGTTGTACTATGGGGAAGTATCCAAAGGCCACCCTTCATGAGAAGGAGAACTGGTCAACCGAAATCCTTGAGAGAGTTCACTCATACGTGTGTGGACCATTCTCAACAGCTTCCACAGCAAAGCACAGGTATTATGTGATTTTTGTTGATGATTTTTCTAGAAAGTGTTGGATTTTCTTCATGCAAAAGAAAGATCAGATGTTCTCCAAGTTTTGTGAGTTCAAAGCATTGGTAGAGAAAGATACAGGGAAGAAGGTGAAGGCTCTAAGGACTGAAAATGGTGGTGAGTATATCTCTAATGAATTCAAGAACTTCTGCACCAAAAAATGAATTCAAAGAGAATTTATTTCACAACATAACCCACAAAATAATGGGGTTGTAAAAAGAAAGAATAAAACAATTGTGGGAGCAGCACGAGCTATGTTACATGATCAGGGCCTACCATTGCATCTGTGGGAAGAGGTATGCAACACAACGATATTTTTGCAGAACCATAGTCCTCATCGAATACTTGGCATGAGTACACCAGAGGAGGCTTTTTTAGGTAAGAAATGTTGAAGTTTGCAACAAGAAACAATGAAATTGGCATCCAGAAAGAACATCCATGATCCTAGTGAAAATTAAGCACTTACACTAGGGTGGGGCCCACACAAGCTATTTTTAGGTGTATGTCTATTTATAGATGCATGTCTATCTTTATTATCCCTTAATATAGATGGACAATAAACTGTAATATATTCTCAATGTGGACACGGAAATACTTAACTGAAGTGGAAAATTAGTTAGCTAAGTGAATTTCGAGTTAAGAGGTTGGATGGTGGGACATACAGAGTGACTTGAGTTATAACTAAGTGATTCGAGTTATAACAGAGTTGGAAGTGCAGTGTTGCATGAGTTGTGCAAGTTGTAAATCAGTTTAACTCAGTTAAGTGAGTTAAAGTCAGTTGTGCTAGTTGTTACTGCAGATACACTAGTGAGAGATCAAGTGAATTAAATATTAATTAATTCACATGTAGTGATCTCACATGCAACTGATGTTTTTACTATTATTAACTACATGCATGTCAGATCCAGTGGAGACCCAATTGAGTTCTAGGTGAAAGGGAAGTAAAATATCAGTTGTGACATTATCCGGTTGCACACATGAAACCACACACACATTGGATGTGCCCATGATATTTACGTAGTCAAGGAAGGCAAGATTATCAATCATGTAGGGTTCTTTACCATCAGGGATTGCGCAGTGGAGGCAGGCTATCTGGAGACAGTAAATTGGCTAAGGAACTTGCAAATTTTTGTATGACAATGTGAGACAATTAGCTCATGTACTGAGAGCTCTTGGATTGGAGTTTTGTATGTAATTTTTTCATGATCCATGATATAATATACAATAGAAGATAGTGGGGTTTTTAGCTATAAGCTTTCCCTAGTAAATTATATGTGTTGTGTGTGATTGATATTTATTCATGATATTGTAAATGGCAATTGTGTTTTAAATTTCCAAAAATATTTGTAGAAGCGATTCTGTATTTAACAGTAGCATATTGTTAGATCAGGAGAATCCAGGACATACATGTATTTTGTATAATTTCTACAAGAAACTGAATGTTTCATGTTTTACAAATTTTGGCTCATTTTTCTATTGCCATGTGACCAAAGATGCCAAGAAGAAGCTAGAACCAAAAGCAGATGTTGGGATATTTGTGGGGTACATAGATACTCCCCACAACTATCGGGTGTATTTTTGAGCACACAAGATGACATTTGTCGGGAGAGATGTGAAATTTGATGAGGAGAAAGCCATCCAATTTTCCCTTGAGAGGGAGCTTGAATTGCATGCAGAAGAGGAACTCTTAGTTCCAAAGGATGAACCTTAGGATGTGGAGCAGCCACAAGCAGAGGAACAGAGAGTGGTAGAAACCACTCATGCAGATCCACCCACTAGAAATGGTAGGAAGTGCACCAAAGAGGCTGACATATTGATGCTAGATGTGACATAGAATGTAGGTGCACCTACATCACAGCGCAGTCAGAAAAGGTCCCCAGACAGGTATATTGGATACATGGCTCTTATGAGCAAATTCATTGTGATAGAACCATCCTCTTTTGAAGAAGTAGTGCAACAACTGGTATGGGTTGATGCCATGGTTGAGGAGTATGACTCCATTATCAGAAACAATGCATGGGAAGTGGTCCCAAGACCAGTGGGGAAGTCAGTGGTTGGATCCAGGTGGATCTATAAGGTGAAGCAAGAAGAAGATGGTAGTGTGGAGAAATACAAGGCTATATATGTAGCTAGAGGATTCTCATAGGTAGAGGGGATCGACTATGAGGAGACTTTTGCACCAGTTGCAAGGTACTTGTCGATTAGATCCATCCTTGCACTCTTAGCGCAAATGGGATGTTAGATACATCAAATGGATGTAAAGACAACCTTTATCAATGGATTTATTGAGGAAGAAGTGTACATTGAGCAACTAGAAGATTTTGAGACCTTAGACAGGGAGTCGCATGTGTGCAGACTCAAGAGAGCAATGTATGGGCTGAAGCAAGCACCTTGTGCTTGGTACACCAGGATCGACAACTATTTCACCGGGTTGGGATTCACAAAGAGTGAAGCGGATGCAAACCTATATCAAATTGTGGTTGATGGTAAGCTTTTAATAATTGTAATTTATGTAGATGATATAATACTCACAGGTGATGAGCAGCTCATAACTTCTTGCAAGGAGGATCTTGCAAGAGAGTTTGAGATGAAGGACATGGGGCTTTTGCATTATTTCCTTGGCTTGGAAATATGACAAAGAGATGGGGAGCTATTTGTATCTCAGGGAAAGTATGCCAAGGAGATTTTGAGGAAGTTCCACATGGAGGGAAGCAAACCCATGGAGACTCCTTTTGCAGGAAACTGGAGGAAGGAGGATGCTACTTCAGGTGAGGTAGTGGATGTTATTGTTTATAGGCAGCTTGTGGATTCACTTATGTATTTTGTGAACACATGAATAGACATATGGTACACAGTTAACTTGCTTAGTCGGGCTATATTTAAGCCTACCAAGCTCTTTTGGAAGGCGGGGAAGCATGTTTTGAGATATCTTAAGGGCACTACAGAGTATGGATTATGGTATAGGCAGACAGAGGGAGTGAAGCTTCAAGGCTTCACCGATGTAGATTGGGAAAACTATCCATCATAAAGGAATAACACATCAGGGGGCATCTTCAGCATAGGATCAACAACAATTTCTTGGTACAGTAGGAAACAAAGACCAGTTGCATTCAATTTAGCAGAGGCCAAGTACATGGAAGCTAGTCAGGCTACATGCGAGGCCATCTAGATGAGGAAGATACTTATTGGTATGTTTGCTTATTAGATGGATCTGACGGTGATACATTGTGATAACCAGAGTTGCATAAAACTCTCGGTTAATCTAGTATTCCATGATAGGTCCAAGCATGTTGATATGCTCAGAGATTGTGTTCAGAGGCACACTATGTTGTTGCAGTACATTCCCACGGAGGATCAGGATGCAGACATCTTGACGAAGGTGCTGGCAAAGAGAAAATTTGAATACCACAGAGGTAGGATCGAGGTAGCTAATAATCCCTTTCTTTTTGAGAGGGAGTGTTGAAATTCAACAAGAAAATGCACCACATACTAGTGTGGGATTACAGTCACACATTGGTGAGGAATTCAGTTACACATTAGTGCTAAATGTGGGTGTCTAATTTATTTTTCCCTTAAAATAAATTGGAAAATAAATTGTAATTTCATCTCATAAGAATTTGTATCAGTTAACTAAGTCATGGAGACTGAGTTAGCTCAAGAATTTCGAGTTGGGGGTCTAATATGAGGCATGTAGAGTGATTCTATTATTTTGGGGGTCCAGTTGCAGTTAATGCACTAGTGTGGTGTGAGTGCAATTAGTTAACTCAAATTAATTGAGTTAAAATCAGTGTAACTAGTTCTAACTAAGTGATGAGCTAGTGAGAGGTCTAGTGAATTAAATTAGATTTAATTCACAAGTAGTGATCAATCAGATAATTGATGATTCACTATTAATAGTTGCATGCATGTTAGTTCTTATGAAGACCCATTTGATACAGAGGTTAAAGGGAAGATAACTATCAGTTGTATTATTAGCAAATTTCCCAGTCTCAATTTAAAGTCATAGGAAGGCTATGATGTATTGTGCAATCAAGGAAGGTTGGAATTCCTATTTGATAGAGACTTATTTCTCTGAGAATTGCATGAGCAAGGCAGGTTGGAGGAAGGCAAGGAATTTGTCCAATTTTTCCTAGATCAGTGTGAGACGATTGGTAGAGTGCAAGATATTCTTATGAGCAAGAATGCATTGTATTGTTTCATGATTCCTTGACTTATTATACAATAGAGATAGAGGGGTTTTGAGCAGTTGCTTTCCCCATGAATATCTTGTGTTATGTGATTGATTTAGTTCTTTCTCTTACTTGCATGTGATTGAGCGATCATGTTTTATATTCCACAAATATTGTAGAAGGATTCATTATCTTGTTTTAGTACATTACATGATCGAATTGAATCCATTGGTATAATTTCTACACTA
The DNA here is from genome assembly GCA_034641835.2 of Pinus albicaulis. Lineage (NCBI taxonomy): Eukaryota > Viridiplantae > Streptophyta > Pinopsida > Pinales > Pinaceae > Pinus > Pinus albicaulis. The sequence goes on along the minus strand of CM076582.1, from coordinate 1,519,096,667 downwards.
TTGTGCAACTTGATTGGATAACTGAAGCAAGCAATGAATAGAATAATGACGAAGAGGTGTGGACGCTCATTCAAAAGCTACAGCTACATCCTAGTGCATCTGATACATTTTTTCTGGAAAAATGATTCATTGTGATACAAAGATTGCTTATATATATGTAAGAACACCCAACTCAAACAAAATTTCTATTGGAATTGCACACCTCTCCTGTAGGAGGACATTCAAGATTTTAAAAACTTACCACAAGGTCAAGAAGGAAATTTTTTAGGATGGAATTAAATATAATATTTAGAAGTTTGTGGTAGAATGTTTTGTTTTCCAACAAAGTAAAGTTGAGACTTTAATACCCCAGGTATTTTACAACCATTATGTATTCCAAGTCATCGTTGGGAGGAGTTATCAATGGATTTTATTATAGGTTTACCCAAGTCTAAAGGAAAGAGTGTCGTCATGGTGGTAGTTGATAGAGTTACCAAATATGCATACTTTTTTGCACTATCTCATCATTTCAAAGTTATTATAGTCATTATTGCATTTGTAAAAACAATTCAAAAGCTACATGGAAACCCAAAGATTATTGTAAGTGACAGAGATCTCATTTTCATTAGAAATTTATGGACATAATTATTTTCTTTTCTTGGTACTCAATTAGCTCATAGCTCGCCTTATCATCCTCAATATGATGGGAAAACTAAGATAATGAATAAATGTTTGGAAGGATATAGTGATTCCCTATGTCACCAAATCCTCTTCAACGGGACAGATTAGTTGTCGATGGACTGACACCAAATTTTGTATCTTGTACTAGTGGATGTATGAGGGCCATTATCCCTAGTACGAGAACCCTAGAATGTTGTATTATATGTTGATTAATATAACGAAGTTGGGTTAAAAATTGTAAAAAGTTGTATATATTTTGTGCACTCATAGATTTACTGGTTTTTATATATTGTTTTGCAAAATAGCATCGTTTTGATTCTTGGTTTGGTAGCAACATAGATTTTAAGACTCCATAATAGACCCAAGGTCGTGGAAAAACAACAGATACAAAGTAGGAAAGATAATATCTATGAGGTATAGGCCAATTGATTTGTGTGTGGTTTAGTCCTTACTAGGCCGAAGGTTTAAATCTCATGGGGAGGGGTTGAGGATGGAAGCCACATTTGGGGGAATTAAACTATCAGAATGAGTGTCCAAGCTTGACCAAGCTTCACACAATCTTGGTAATGGCATCCCACTAGTAGGAAAATTATTCTTCCATTCAACATTAGAGTTAGTCCTCGCCTAGGCTCAACCTAGTTAAAAAAAAAAAGTGAAAAGTATCATATCACATTAAAAACCAAATTAATAAAGCATTTAATAATATTCAAAATTTCATAAATTACCTTTATTTCACAACTATTGCTTAAATGTGCATACCTTTTTCTCTATTCAAATTCATTAAACTTATACTTATCATCTCCATATTGACTTAAAACATGAAAATACTATCCATTAAATCTAATCATGTAATAAGACAACATAATGCACAAATGGCATGGATCCCATCAAAATCATAGTTGAAAATAGATATAATTAAGGGGTAAAGTTATATTGGACCTACAACACTTTCATATGGTACATATTACCATATAGCATTGACCCATGTACAATCTCATCTAACCTTTGTGTTTAATTGCAAAGTTAAATTGTGCAATCAAACATTGAATGAAAATGGTGGGTTGTGGTGGTTGGTTTGAAAGGTTAGTAAGCAGTTCTTGCACTTTTCTCCCTCAAGTTCAAATTTCCTATTATACTTTGGCTCATTTTAATAAGGTTATAGGGATAGACACCCCTATGAATGGGACCCCCTCACAAGTGTGTTTCTGGACATCTTGACTGTTACTAAGTCAAATTTCTTACTAAATAGTAACTCATATATTGTTGACACTAGCTAAAAATGTATAATAATAACAAATTAGATTTAAACCTAAAGCTCACCCAAATAATTCCAATTAATTACCCATTTCTTCAAATCTTCAAAAAGAAAAGGCATCCAATATAATGAAGATAAAATTATCACATCAAGTGGGTCTAATGGTTAAAAACATGTGCTTCCTTGTAAGAGGTAACATGTTCAACTCCAAAAAAGGTAGAGTATATACTCCAGTAAATCCTTACTTCATAAACAAAAGATCTTATACACCAATTTAATGTCTAACTTAACTTACAAACAAAAATAAAAATAATAACTAACTTAACCGTAACTTTTATCATTCCTTTTGATGCCAAAAAAAAATGTTGATGTGCAAACCACACCCAAATGGTTATACTCGATTTAACCACCCTTATCTCACAATTATTGCTTGATTTGATTCTACATAGGACTAATATCAAATTGACATTTATACTGTTGGATTAAATTGTTGAGTGGACCACGGCATTTGAGATATGATCAATTGTAAGAGACACGTGTCGTATTAAGATTTGTACAGTTGAAAAAAACTGTTGAGTGGACCAAGGCATTAGAGATATGGCTTTTTACAAATGCCAGGTGTCCTATTAGTCGAACTGCCAACTAGATTCCGGATCGACCGCCTGGTCATATTGTAAGAAGGACCGCTCGAACGGCTATAAGTTTTTTGACCGTTAGGACATTTGAAATCGAATTTCGGGGGGAGGAGTTTGAACGGTTTCCTCTGCCCAAACATGCTGAGATTTGCCCTGTCACGGACCAAAGAAGATCTACATGTTCTGGCCCTTGGATTCCTAAACGCTAATCATTCTAACACTATTTAAGCTTAAGTTGGCAGCCTCTGTTTCGCTTAGACATGAGTTGATGTGATCCGAGCTTGAATATACTGGATCCAAGTATATAAATAGACTAGAGAAAATTACAGTCGAACCAAAGAGAATTGATTGGACCAAGGCAAAATACACTAGAGAAAATTACAGTCTGTTCGAGAGATTTTACAGCTTTTAGAAATGGCGTCTAGAGGCTTCCCCTCTACCTACAAATCGCTACAGGTAAACTTGCTTAATGTTGATATTGATTTTGAGGTGTCGAAAAACATTTCAGACACCCCTGTTCTCGCCATGGCTTCTTGGAGGTCTGCACCAGCCACTTAGGAATGAATTGTAAATTTAATGATCGTGGCTACTAGGGTTTTCACGGCTTATTTTGCTTATTTTGTTGATATTTATGGTTTCAGGAGAACGTTGTGTCCATATATAAAAACATGTTTTCCTCCTCCTTTCGGAGAATAGGAGACGAGACGCCGGAGCAGAGACGTGCCAGACTGCAATCGGAGAATCTGAAATGGCAGCAGGAGATGTTCCACAGGATTCTCCACATGATCGGTCTCCATAAGGAGGAAATTGTAACAGAAGAACAACTGAGTGACACCAGATCTGAGTTGCTGGGTACCCTAATTGCCTCCCCTGCAGAAGGAGAGTGGCCTGCCATAACAAGGGATAAACTTCTGTTTCTTCAGGTAAGATTCCTTACTTTTATTGACATATTTTTGTCTGGATTGTAGGGTTTAAGAATTCGTTTTCAATCATAAATTTCACATTTTTAAAGGTTTCCTTCATTGGTTTTGATTTTAAAAATACTTCTCTTGTTAAGCTGCCTCCCTGTAACTAGTATGAGTGTTGTATCTATGCTGTGAAAATCAGCCTGCATCTATGCTGTCAAGGTCTCCACGTCAATACAGCCCCGATCACCTGGCTGCTTGCAGTCAGGTCACATTTTTGAAGCAGAAATTAAAGTCGGTTAATCCTCTTAGAGAATTGTTAATTTGTCATGATTTGTCCTGAGACTGTTTTTGTGGGAAGGTAATCTTCTTAGGGTTAAGAGACCTGAACAGTTAGGCATTTCAAGTATTTTACTCCACTTTAGACCTGAACAGTAGGCATTTCAAGTATTCTACTCCACTTTGGCCCTTTAGACCATCGAGGCCACCCCGCAGGCCTATTCTACTGTAGTAAAGATAAATTGGTCTTCTAGTAATGGTGCTCTGAACGCTGGGATTTGTCATTAGATTTTCATATTTTCTAGATCAGGCATATTATTTGCCGGGAGTGATTGCTATTGTATGTTAATGTTGTTGAATGTTCTGTAATGTCACCCTACTAACTCACGCAAGTAGGGCAAGTGGATGACAACGAGCTTTTCAAAATCTTTTCTTAAGGCAATCAAATGAGCTAAGCATTGAATAGCGAGTCCAAAACCAAGAATTATATAAAGTTTAATTACCCCGTTATCTGGGCAGATCCTTAAAGTTCTGGCACGTCTCTTTGGCCTTGGGAAGTAGAGCACGACCGTCCTAATGACCTCGCTAGACACTTTAAACAGATTTGTATCGTATAGGTCTTATTGTAAGACAAATCAATTGATTATTTTAATGGTGAGATCTAGCTCCTACATCTAGCTTTGCTAAATCTTTTCTTGAGGTAATCAGATGAGTTGACTGAAAATTGAATAGTGAATGTTCAAAACCAAGGATATACCAATTTTAGTTAAGCTTTTACTTCGGCATATGTGCTAGCAGATCTCTTTTGCCACGGAAAGTGAATGATGACCTAGCAGACACTGTAAACTGATTTGTGCTTTATAAATCTTACTGTAAGACAAATCAATTTATTGTTTTAACAATGATAGATCTATCTAGTTCCTACATATAGCTTTTCAAATTATTTCTTGCGGCAATCAGATTAGCTGACTGAAAGTTGAATAGAGAAAATCCAAAACCAGAGGATATGTAAATTTTAGTTAGGCATTTATTTGGGCATTGTGCTAGCACGTCTCTTTTGCCACAGGTAGTGGAGCATGACCATCCTAAAGATCTTCCAAATACTCCAGACAGATTTGTGCCATACATATCTCATTGCAAGATAAAATCAATGAATTGCTAAACTATGTTGATGTTGTTGATAACCTTATTTCATATTTCAGTTGCCTCGCAAGTTAAGAGAACATGTTTAATTTTAAAGCCATGCAGCATGCCTTGCATACAGCACATTTTCATATTGTTTTGAACTTTTTATAAAAGTAAATTTTCTCTAATTCCTTATTTGTAGCATAGATGTCTACTTTCTAAGACCTATACTTCGTTCTTAAAATGGATCAGGAACTATTGTATGCAAACTGTATATCAGAAGAAGACTACCATATGTCAAAGAGACCTCTTCTTCTTCGTCTGGCAGTACAAGGTGCAGAGATAGACTCCAGGGATGTTTTACTTGGGGGCAGACCCAGCATCTGCCCCCCAATTACAGTAAGGAATGATCCTATTACCATGCAGCCGGAGCCAGAATCCTCAATCAAGCAAGAAACAGAATGGTCGGTAGTGGAATTCAAAGAGGATCAAACCCTGTTGAAGAATTTTCCAGTCAGGAGTACTGAGGACCACACCAAACAAAAGTCTCCAATGAAACAGGTCATAGGTGCAATTTCTCGTCTCACCTTGTCTCCTTACAAGGGAGGAAAGTCGAAGGACAAACACCCTTCTGTAATTGTCCCACACTCCACAGATTTTCAGAGTTCCCAAGAAAGCTGTCCTGTAAGGAACCCTCCTACTCTTCCAATGCTAGATGGTTATAAAGTTCCCTCTCTCTATATAAACCCAACGGAATCATTCAAAGAGAACCCATTTTGGCAGGTTGCTGGATTGATTGATGCACCTGAACAATCAGAGAAGAAAGCCTCAGAAGAATCAGCCCTTCTGGGGCAACCTTTGGCCCCAGTTCATAAAAGAGGAGCCACTAGGGCCAAAGTCAAGAAAGCCTTCAATCAATTGTTCCTCAAAGGGCAAAGCGATCATTCTAAGGAAAGAGAACCAGAACTTCCATATGCATCTCATCTTAGTGATTCTGATTCTGACAATGATGACCAGCAGTTGAAGAAGGTGAAGAAACCATGGGGAATGGATCTGTTCAAATCCTCAAAGAAGAAGGACACGGACGAAGAGACAGCTTACCTTCCTCTAAATGGAAGTTCGGAGGAGGCTCTCTCACCTTCAAAATTGGTTCAGAACCCTATTGGGGAAGGCCCAAATACAAAGAAGATCAAGAAAAAATTACATTCAAATGGTGCAGCCACTGACTTTTTCATTGACAAGGTACCACAGAAGGTCATTTATGTTGCTCCTCATCCTTTGAAATTATTTGATTAACATAATGATGTAGGTTGTATGGATGTTTGGATGCCATAAAACCTCATGTTCCCTTGTGTTATTCACAGGTTTTAGGTGAGAACATAAAAAATGAACTATCGCGAATTCGTGCAGAGATGAATACCACAAATCCCAGTTCAACTTTTACGTAAGCACTCTAAGCACCTTTAATGTTTTGTTTTGATTGTGAAGATTAGAAATTACAAAATTTAATTAGCCTCAAATGGATTTTGTAATTGTTGACAGGCATAACAGAATGGCTCGGCATAACAGTTAACTGAGAAAAACGTATTTTGATTTACAATCTGCAACAGACTGATTATTCGTTCTTCTTGCATTGCATACAGGAATGAACAGATTGAAGCCATTGCAACACGGTTACCTGTTGACAAAAATGAATTGAAGAAGTTTTTCCCCAAGTAAGATCATATGATCCCTTACCCTAGTTGTGTAATGCAATGGGAGAAGTAATGATCAAGAATGTAGATTTAACTGATTTTGTCAATATCCAGGTCATGGTGTGATAGGTATGGAGATATTGTCCTGGACGTGGTTCAGAAAGAATTCAAAGATCATGTAGGCGAGATGGAGAATCTACGCAAAACTGCCCGAGATAAACGTAACAGTGCAGCCAGAAGAAGGGGTCTAGAAGATGATGAGAATTGTTCACCTAGTATACACCATGAGGCCAGAAAGACAGATAACTTTAAAGGAGCAACCCCGAAAATGGTGTTCACTACTCAGGATGAGAACTCTCAGTCCAACTTAAGTTCACCTCGTTCAACCATCAAAAGTCAGCAACCGAATGCACCTTCCCCCTTCCATCAGCCAAAATCCCCTTTCCAAGCTCATCAAGCTAAATCGCCATCTTCTTTTAGCCCTGTTAATCACAATCCCCAATCGCCATCCTTTTACAACCAAAGTGTAAAATCACCATATTCAATTCCGGATGAGAATTCTGAACCCAACATAACCTCACCTCTTTCAGCCATCAAAAGTCAGCAACCGAATGCACGTTCTCCCTTCGATCAGCCAAAATCACCTTTCCCATTCACTAAAGCTCATCAAGCTAAGTCACCATCTTCTTTTGGCCATGTCAATCACAATCCCCAATCCCCATATTCAATTCAGGATGAGAATTCTGAACCCAACTTAGCCTCACCCTCAGCCTTGAAAGGCCAACAACCCAAATCATCTTCTCCCTTCCATCCAATGCCAAAACCACCTTTTCCATTCACTCAAGCTCATCAAGCTAAATCACCCTCCCCTGTTAGCCCTGCTGTTAATCACGACCCTCGATCCCCATTTGTTAACAAGCAAAGCCCGAACTCACCGTCTTCAACTCGGGAGAGAAAACAATCTAAATCACCTTCTCCATTTCTTCAGGAAACTCATTTTGGATCAGTAGCTCGTAGTTTATTTACAGAGATGAGTTAGGAATGATAAGGTCGTTCCATAAGACGTTACCCAAGAAGACATTTTTATCCCAGTCCTCTGGATATGCACCTGGCTATCCAGAAACTGTGCAGTGTAGATATTGTTTCCATGTTATTGATTGGAGCTAGCTAGTTAGCTCTGCTCAGGTAAGGAAGGTATTCAAGAGGCATTGACTGAGCTGAGCTATAATGTACTGCAAGTCATGTTTTGTGACTTCGTTATCATATATCAACTGCTAAAGCAATCATATTAAACGATTGTGGTGCAACAGGTTTCCTGTTGCATCTCATTGTAATAAATGCGAAAGGGATCTATCTATGTTTAGAGCTTGGGATGTGATTCTGAGGATGCTAAGGCTGGTTTACTAGAAATAGTTTTGTTTGCCTGAATGTAAAGGCATTATCTTGGTGATTGTGATAGGGACATAAAGCCAGTTCATTTATTATTCAATTGATTTTTCTCACATGGTTTTTGTGATTCTAAAATTCTGTATTATAGATTTGCTATATATAAAAAGGCATTATCTTGGTGATTGTGATAGCGACATAAAGGCAGTTCATTTATTATTCAATTGATTTTTCTCACATGGTTTTTGTGATATTAAAATTTTGTATTTCTATATTATTTTTATAATTATAGAATTTGCTAGAATATATATATATTTTAAAGGGTTATGGTGAAGTCCAACACTAAATTGGTATGTGGAATTTTTTTGTTTAGTGAAACAAGGGACCTATTTCTACATAGGGATTTGACTATTAAAATTTACAGAAGTGAAAATCTATTTAAAAAAAAAAACCCTTAATCATTAAACTCATGAGATTCTCATTACCATCTTCATTAAATCTTTGGAAATTCAAAGAAACAATCCTACTTATATGGCATGGCATCACCTAATAAAAAAAAACACAATTTTTTTTTTTTATTCAATTGTGAGATTTGGATTTATATCAATATATTATTGTGTGGGTGGTGTAATTTAGAGGTGTTTAGATTTAACTTTTATCTACTTAATTAAAATGTTTGGGATTTGATAAGGTTTTTGTGAATTTTTTTAATTGTGAATTAAAAAAAACAAATTCTCATTCTTGATTTATTTGGAAATTTCCATAATTGCTTTTAAAACTAAATTAATCAAAAATTAGTATTCAATAACTAAAATAACAAAACAACATTCCATAAATTGGTGATAGAGTTCACCTATATGGGCTACATCTCCAAGTTCACTTCGATTGATAAATTGCTACATTCAAAAAAATGTGAAGTATTCAATATGCAATTCTTTTGTATGGGCTAAATCTAAATTTGACACGGCTTTTCAACCTATTTGGAGGAGCAATTGGTGGCTTCTTGCTTTCTGCAATTCCTACACATAAGCTGTTACACCAATTTTTTGTCATTTAACATGTTACTATTAATTTTACCATAGTAAAATTGTTTTCACTATGAAAAATAACTTAATAACCCATAATTTATTAAGTTGTTTCTCGTCTAAACAGGGAACTCCATGAAAAATAATTGAATAAATCTTTATTTGTTTGATTTTCCTCAAGGGATAATTAATTAAATCACTGTTTAATTAATATTCCTGGTCATATTTAACCCAAAACATGAAAATTAATTAGATAAACCATTATTTATCTTATTATTTTCTAGGAATAACTATTTAAAACATTATTTAAATAATATTCCTTGTTAAATTTGACAAGATCATTTATAAATAATTGAATAAATCACTATTTATTTAATTATTACTCAACCACATTCTTAAAATAATAAATAAATAATTTATTATTTATTATTTCTAAATAAAGGGGATTTGACCAAATTCAAATTCTTTTTCCTTCCAACAAAAATTATAAAATATTCCATAAAAGTTGGATCTAGATTTGGTTAATAATATTTTAATTATGCACCAATATCTAGACTAACTCAATATTTTGTTATAAATAGAACAATTTTTCTACTCATTCAGTACCTTTTGTTGCCTAGATATCACTTTTGATCTATCTTTTGGTTTGACTTTGATCCTCCCATCATTGTCATATTTTTCTACTTTTTGCTTGTGAGCTCCCTTTGAGTTCCATTTTTCTCTGGGTTTTCAGCACCATCAAGAGAGAGAGATCTTAGATCTGAAGCGCTAAGGACATACAAGAATCCATCCCATTGAGGGGGACTAGTAACATATTTCTATGTTCCCTTCCAAGGTGTCATAATAAAAAAAATTCTTTAAAAATTCTTGTCTTGTTCATTGGATGCATGGAGCAACTCTTGCTTATTATTTGTTGTTTAATGTCTTCAACTACATAGATTTGGATTTCTAGAGCATTTACTCTGATCACTAACTGCATATCTAAGGAAATTGGCAGCCATCTTTGATGTTAGGGTTGTTTGTTATGCACAACTAAAGTGAGTTTTTTTCGTACGTTTGCAATTAGAATTCACACTAACATAAGCCCTCCTCAAGTTTTAATTATGTCTTTGTGGAGCAAAATATGCAACTGCAATCCCTTGCTATAGAAATTCCAATTAATATGGAAGTTCAAAAGATCGGACAAAACCAAAATGTATTGGATTGTCTCTTCTTCCATCAAGAGATAAACAAATGAGGGAAGTGCCTAAATCTTATGATAGAAGGGGTGTGTATTGTTGAAACAAAAATCTCCAACTAGTGAAGAGATGGTCAGTTATAGAACTTGAGTCTCCCTTATTTAATTTCCAAAGCATAGTTAGGGAGATAGGGATTGAATCCCTCCAAATTTAGGTTGACTAAGGTATGATTGAATCTAGCACTTCTGAATAGGATTGTGTACTATTGAAACAAAAATCTCCAACCAATGAAGAGATGGTGAGTTAGAATGTGATTCTCTCTTATTGTGATCAGAATCTCGATTAGGGGCAAAAATTTGTCCAAAATTCAACGTGCTTAGAATTGCACCAAACTAGAACGACAGTGACTGGCCCACCATCAAGAATCCAATGCAACTCGTTTCGTCGAAAACCGAGTTCGGATGAAGAAGTTATTGCCTACTGATCGCCGTTAGAAAAGGCAAATTAAAAAAAAAAATTTGCAGAATAGGTATAGGTTTGACATGGTAGCCTAGTTAGCATGCAGGGAATATTCTTCAATTTTTTCTCAGTGGCATTGTAATAAGTGGCACAATGGGATTCACCAGTTTGGGTTTGGGATGGTGGAATTTTCCCAATGTCCTCCAAGGTTGAATTTGGGTTCATGAATTTTTATGTGTGAAAATTATTTTTTAATTATTAAGGTTGGATATATATATATAATAATTATATTTCCAAACCTTATATTCAATTCTTCATTTTATTTCCACATTTTATTCAAACTATGGTTCATAACCAAGGTCCCAAGTTAATATTCTGATGGCATATTATTATCAAACCTTGGGTTAGTGCGCATTTCAAAGGTGGCATATAATATATTGCAAATTCCGATTCAAAGGTTTGTTATATGGTTTTAATAGTTTCGTTGGCAAAATATGGAGGGGCGGAGGTTGTCTTGAACCCATGACCTCCCCCCCCAATAAGCAAGCACTTTACCACTAGACCATCACCATAGACCTTGAACTTAAACGACACAAACTTCTACTTGAATGGTTCGGTGTGACCAACGGTGGAATGGAGGGGGCCAACCCGCGAGCCAGCCCTCCTCCCATGTGACTGCGCCACGTGACCTCACACAAGAGCTCAAACAAAACACGCTTAGTGCGCACTTATCACCTTCCAATCTACCATTAACCATTAATTAACCCTCAGTTAGGTTGGCGGGATGAGGCGCCACCATTTTCGGCGGACTGCTAGTTTTGACAGAGCTATCTAGAGTCCTCTCCAGTTTTAGAGGCAATTTACTAGGAAAAATTGAATGAGGCCTATCTTGAGAAATTTTCAACCAATTTTGGCTCAGGAAGAGTCATTACTAGCAATTTGGCATGCTCTGAATCCATTGGAATAGCTTGCAGATGCAGATGAGAAATTCTACATATATTTTTGGCCACTTGAATAATTTTGAAGCCTAGGGCCACCAAGAAGGAAGGCCATGCCTAGATCAGCTGAATAGCAATCTTGGCTCAAGAAGAGTCATTTTTATATGTATTTGATGCTCTTAACTCAGTGGTATAGTTTGCAGAGGCGTTAGAGCACTTCTAAAAGTGTTTTTGTCACTTTGGAGATTAAACAAGCCCATGGCCACCAGGATGGGAGGTCAAGCCTAGATCAGTTGGAAACCAATTTCAGAGATTGAATAGTCATTTTTGGGGTTTTTGGGTGTCTCGAAACCAATGGAGAAGACTGAAAATCCATTGGAGCACTACAAGTGCATGTAATCAGACATTTGACTCTTAATCCCAAGAGGGCCTAACTAGTTGAAGCAAGTCCATGGAGATGTAGCCCAGGAGGGGTGAATGTTGGAAATACTGAGAGGGGGGTGAATAAGTATTTCTTTCCAATTTTTATTTTTACCAGTTAGATCACTTATATTTAGAACAAAAATGAACAATAAGAATAAATTATTTTATTAATATTCATAAATTAAGTACAATATTTGTGTAGGGCTCCAACCCTAGATGAAGACACCAATCTTCAATCTCCTAGGCCCCAACCTGTATGCCAAGCACCGACTTGGACTTCCCAAGGCTCGAACCTTAGTATTTTGAGGCACCAACCCTATCTCTGGTACAGGTTCCAACCTGGTCTCTTGAGGACTCCTTTCCTCTAGGGCTCCAACCCTATCTTCCAAGGCACCAACCTTGTCTCTATGAGGCTCCAACCTTTAACTTTAATTCGTCAAGATATATTTGGTTATAATTCATGGCTCCCAATGTCTTCTTCAACGAGCCCTGACAATATTCAACTATCCCCTCACTTAGTCTTCATGTCACTTCATCAATGACAACCTTGATCTCTTAGAAGGTGTCACCATTCCTCTTCATCGTACCCAAGAAAATTTTCCAAGTCACCTCATGATGTCATCACTGATGCATCATGGTCTTCAATGTTATCTTCAAGACATCTCAACAAAATAACTTCAACAGTGTCTACAAGTTCAATCAAGGATATTCAACAAGAACACTCCAATCTGGGATCTTCTTCAAGACCACTTCACAAGGGATTCAATCAAGGTCTTCAACTGCTACAAAACTTGAACAGGTCTTCAACAAAGATATGTCAACATAGGAAATAATATATTGTAGCCAGTTTCACAAATGTATTCCACTGTTTCAAATTCTTTCAAGTTATGTTGTTGCCAGCTCCACCAGATATCTGTCAACTCTCACTTTTCTAACTGCAATACTTGATAATGCCTTCAATCATCTTAATCTAATCAAATAACATATTCCATACTTGAAGTGTGCCACAGAATGCCAAGTGTTGTGCCTAAATATGCCCTTGAGTAATCTCAATTCAGATGAAGATCACACAATCTTCAATACCTAGCTTCCCAGTGATGTACTGTCAAGATGCCACTGGTTTGTATCCCAAGGATATATCCTCCACTGCTATAATATTTAAGATTCAATGTTTTAAACAACTTCAAGAAATGAGGTATGAATTCATTCTAGTTTTATCCAAGAGAAGGCTCTTTTAATGTTGGCCTAAAGGTCAAATTCACATACTACAGTGGCCCTTTAACCCTTGCTCAAAAGACTGACCTCTAAAACATAGAAGCTTTCTGAATTAGTCCTTCAAAAACTTAGCTCTAACTAGACTCTAAAAATTGTAACCTCCTGAAATTGACATTAGAGAAATAGAGCTCAGAGAAGGCAGGACAAATGTGGGATTAAACTTGGATCTGACACTCCACAGTTCTGCATTTCGAGCCTCCACAGTCTTCAATTTCAAGCCTCAGATCTGAAAATCCAAGCTTCCATAGTTCTGCAATTTTCAAGCTTCAAATCCGAAAATCTGAGCCTCCACACTTTTGCAATTTTCGAGCCTTAGATCTAAAAATTTGGGCTTGAAATATGCGATTCGAGCTGTTGTAGGTGGTTGTACTTCCTAGTCTGAGTTATCCACTTGTCACAGATCTTAAAATATGACAATACCGTCTGTCACAGATCCGAATTTAGAAAAGAATCTTGAGCTGTAATGAATAGTTAAAAAATTTGCCCAAACAAGAATACCTTTAACTATCTTCCTCAGCTTCTGTCTTACTTCTTCGTCTTCATGTGATCTTCACCAAAAATTCTGTGCTATAATGACGAATCTAAACTCCTATATATACTGGTTTTTCATTGGAATGAGGGGACGTGAATCTTTGGAGGGAGGCCGACTTGTGTCCTTGAGCATAGGTCGGCTCAATGCCAAAATGAATTTCCTTAACTTAAAAAATCAATATCTCCCAAACTATTTGGAGTTTTAGGGAAAGTAAGGGCTCGTTAGAAAGAGGAAAAAATAATATTTCAGATGGTCTAGGTCCCATGTTGAAAGGTTTCCTCTAAGTTGGTGAATTTTTTTTTTATGACTGCCTTTGAATTATTTGGTGTAGAAAATGATTAGGACAATATGGCTTCTTTGTCTGGATTATTTTTTTTCTTCTCCATTATTTGGCTTCTTCATCATCATAGGAACATGTAGGACTGATCCGGATTTATGCAGGAACGCAACAGAATAAACACATAACCATAAATACAGAGATGCAGCGGAAATAACACTTCATTTCATTAATATCAAAGAACTGAAATTTACTTACAGACAGAATGGAAATAAAACTAGCTAGGGCGCTGGTAGCTATCTCTGAGAAGAGATGTGGCGGCTACAGGCCTCTGAACTGAGTTACAATGAGGCTCGAGGGCCTATTTATTATTGAGAAACAATGGAGAACCCTAAACATCCCAAAAACCTAACCCTAGGAGATGAAGCGCCAAAACTATGGGCCCCGTTTGGGTAAATTGGTGTTTCAACTTCCCAGGGACGTAACTTTGGCATACTATCTCCGTTTGACGCATATGATACATCATTAGAAAGCTCTATCCGAGGACTACAACTGTCGGGACAAATTTTATCAGAAAATTCGCTGGCGCTTTCATACCCAAAAAACGTCGTTTAGGGCCTCAAAACGGCTCCGGAAGTTCAGGACCCGAAAAACTGCTAAAAATAGTAAGTTATGCCAAAACGGAAAAACTGAAAGAGACAATGGTGGGGGCCCAAGTGGAATAGGCGGGTGGCCACCAATATCCACCTGGATCAAGGACATCCACGTCATCATGATAGTGTCCAAAAATGAGTGCAACATCCATGTCATCACATAATCATGCAATGATATGTTATAGTGCAGCATTATTAGGAGAACTCCAAAATAGTCTTCCAACCCTCAAATGATCTCCAACCATGATCATCATATGTCATCATCAAGTATCAAAGTGTATGACATCCTCATATGACATCAACGGTTGAGGTCTAGATCATCACGTGCATGCAACATTAGATCAAGGAATTCTTAGGGCTTCTTTCATTAGTAGATTGACTTCTTCGTGATTTGGCATCATCATCATCTTGAACCAGGCATCTCAAAAATATTGACATCTCGATTAATTCCATATTGATAGAGATGTGTTAGGAATGATCAGGTCGTTCCCTAAGATGTTACCCAAGAAGACATTTTTATCCAAGTCCTTTGGATATGCACCTGGCTATCCAGAAACTGTGCAGTGTATATATTGTTTCCATGTTATTGATTGGAGCTAGCTAGTTAGCTCTGCTCAAGTAAGGAAGGTATTCAAGAGGCATTGACTGAGCTGAGCTATAATGTACTGCAATTCATGTTTTGTGACTTCGTTATCATATATCAACTGTTAAAGCAATCATATTAAACGATTGTGGTGCAACAACTTTCCTGTTGCATCTCATTGTAATAAATGCGAAAGAGATCTATCTATGTTTAGAGCTTGGGATGTGATTCTAAGGATGCTAAGGCTGGTTTACTAGAAATAGTATTATTTTCCTAAATGTAAAGGCATTATCTTGGTGACTGTGATAGGGATATAAAGCCAGTTCATTTATTATTCAATTGATTTTTCTCACATGGTTTTTGTGATTCTAAAATTTTGTATTATAGATTTGCTATACATAAAAAGGCATTATCTTGGTGATTGTGATAGCGGCATAAAGGAAGTTCATTTATTATTCAATTGATTTTTCTCACATGGTTTTTGTGATTTTAAAATTTTGTATTTCTATACTATTATTATAATTATAGAATTTGCTATATATATATTTTAATGGGTTATGGTGAAGTCCAACACTAAATTGGTATGGGGCATTTTTTTGTTTAGTGGAACAAGGGACCTATTTCTACATAGGGATTTGACTATTAAAGTTTACAGAGTGAAAATCTATTTCTTAAAAAAAACAAACCCTTAATCATTTACTCATGAGATTCTCATTACCATCTTCATTAAACCTTTGGAAATTCAAAGAAACAATCCTACTTATATGGCATGGCATCACCTAAAAAAAAGAACACAATTTTTTTTTTATTCAATTGTGAGATTTGGATTTATATCAATATATCATTGTGTGGCATGGTGTAATTTAGAGGTGTTTAGATTAGAATTTTATCTAATTAATTAAAATGTTTGGGATATGATAAGGTTTTTATTCATAATTTTTTAGTTGTAAATTAAAAAAAAAATTCTTATTCTTGATTTATCTGAAATTTTCCACAATTTCTTTTAAAACTATATTAATCAAAAATTAGTATTCAAGAACTAAAATAACATAACAAAATTCCATAAATTGGTGATAGATTTCACCTATATGGGCTACATCTCTCGGTTCACTTCGATTGATAAACTGATACATTCAAAAAAAAATGTGAAGTATTCAATATGCAAATATACTTGAAGTGTGCCACAGATTGCCAAGTGTTGTGCCTGAAGATGCCCTTGAGTAATCTCAAGTCAGATGAAGATCACACAATCTTGAATACCCAGCTTCCCAATGATGTACTGTCAATATGCCACTGGTTTGTATCCAAAGGATATATCCTCCACTGCTATAATCTTTAAGATTCAATGTTTTAAACAAGTTCAAGAAATGAGGTATGAATTCGTTCTGGTTTACTGCCCAAGAGAAGGCTCTTTTAATGTTGGCCTAAAGGTAAACTTCACAGACTACAGTGGCCCTTTAACCCTTGCTCAAAATACTGACCTCTGAAACATAGAAGCTTTCTGAATTAGTCCTTCGAAAACTTATCTCTAACTAGACTCTAAAAAATGTAACCACCTTAATTTGACATTAGAGAAATAGAGCTCAGAGAAGGCGGGACAAATGTGGGATTAAACTTGGATTTGACACTGCACAGTTTTGCAATTTTGACCCTCCACAGTTCTGCAATTTCAAGCCTCCACAGTCTTCAATTTCAAGCCTCAGATCTGAAAATTCGAGCCTCCATAGTTCTACAATTTTTGAGCTTCAGATATGAAAATTTGAGCCTCCACACTTATGCAATTTTCGAGCCTTAGATCTGAAAATTTGGGCTTGAAATCTGCAGTCCGAGCTGTTGTAGGTGGCTATCCTTCCTAGTCTGAGTTATCCACTTGTCATAGATCTTAAAATATGATAATACCCTTTGTCATAGATCTGAATTTAGAAAATAATCTTGAGTTGTAATGAATAGTTAAAAAAGTTGCCCAAACAAGAATACCTTTAACTGTCTTCCTCGACTTCTGTCTTACTTCTTCGTCTTCCTGTGATCTTCACCAAAAATTCTGTGCTAGAACGAGGAATCCGAACTCCTATATATACTGGTTTTTCATTGGAATGAGGGGATGTGAATCTTTGGAGGGAGGCTGACATGTGTCCTTGAGCATAGGTCGGCTCAATGTCAAAATTAAATTCCTTAACTTAAAAAATCAATATCTCCCAAACAATTTGGAGTTTCGGGGCAAGTAAGGACTCATTAGAAAGAGGAAAAAATCATCTTTCAGATGGTCTAGGTCCCATGTTGAAAGGTTTCCTCTAAGGTGGTGAAAAATATTTTTCTTTATCACTGCCCTTGAATTATTTAGTGTAGAAAATGATTAGGACAGTATGGCTTCTTTGTTTGGATTATTGTTTCTCTTCTCCATTATTTGGCTTCTTCATCATCATGGGAACATGTAGGACATCCATGTCATCATGCTATTGTCTAGAAATGAGTGAAACATCCATGTCACCACATAATCATGCAGTGATATGTTATAGTGAAACATTATTAGGAGAACTCCAAAATAGTCTTCCAACCCTCAAATGATCTCCAACCATGATCATCATATGTCATCATCAAGTATCAAAGTGTATGACATCATCATATGACATCAACAGTTGAGTTCTAGATCATCACGTGCATGCAACATTAGATCAAGGAATTCTTAGCGCTTCTTTCATTAGTGGATTGACTTATTCGTGATTTGACATCATCATCATCTTGAACCAGGCATCTCAAGAATATTGACATCTCAATTAATTCCATATTGACATCAATGAAAACCTTGATTAAAAATCTCCCCCTTTTTCATTGATGGCAATATTCTTTCCCTTCCAACATTCTCCCCCACTTTGACATAAATGGAAAACGGGGTGCCCAAGTACTCCCCTCGTTAAGCTACTTCTTTTCTTCATGAATAGTAATCCTTCATAAGTATGTTACTTCCCTGTCATGGTGCTCTTCCTTCTGGCAATGGTCCATGATATGTTTGCATTTCTTCATGTGGTTAACCAACTTCTAGCTCAAGAAAGCTTGCTCCCTTGTAAACAAGTGGAAGAAAACTAGTTCATTGGATGAATAAGGGATCATGTTTTTTAATGAAGTTGCTCCCAAGAGATGATCTATCAAAGGATGATCATCCAAGTGTGACTCATCAATTTTTTCATAGGGCCAATTCATGAATAACCTCTGCAAGAATGGTCAAGAATCAAATTCTCCCCCTAATAGTATGCATAGTCTTCTTCTTGGTAGAAATTCGTCATCAAACCTTGTAATATCATCTCTGCCAAAGATGTCTTCATCAAATCAACAACATGTGTTGTTGGCTGGAGTGTTCAAGGTACTTTTGGATCCAATTTCCTTCCTTCTCCTTACCTATGTAATTTTCTTTTTTGGCTTGGTTTTCATTGTTTTAGGGACCCAAGTCAAGTTACAATCATGTGCCATATCTCCAATGTTATGGAAATTGAAGCACTCTATCTTTTTCATCAATAATAAATCATGACTTATTCTTCCAAAATTTCTTCTAGGAGATTGACGGGGAGCATTATATTTGTCTTTGTGATATGCCCTACAATACTTTTCCATGTGCCCAAAGTTTGTACAAGAATAGCAATAACCAAGAAATATACTTTGGTACCTAGGAGATGAAGATTTCCTTGATGTATTTCTAAAGTCTTTTTGCCTTGGGATTCTTTGATGATATTCATTGCCTTCTGTATTGTTGACATCATTTGCAAGTCTCCTTGGAGTAGGATTTATTTCATTGTTTTGTTGACTCTTCTCCTTGCCTTGGATGGAACTCAAAGCATCAACATTTCTTATTGGCTTCATCACATCCTTGTTTTTTGAACCATTATCATTATTTCTTAAGGATTCACCTGCATAGTCAAGCCATGATTTATCAAGGGGATACCTTTGATGACTTAGGACGTCATCTAGGGTTTGAGAAATTTTCAAGTTCTTATTCAACAAGTCAACTTCCTTTTTAAGGAAGACAATTTGTCCTTTCAACTTTGCACAATCTTCAGCTTTCGTAACTAGTTTCTTCTTAATTTCTTCTATCATCCTTGTTGCTTCATGTGCTTCGATTTTAAGGGAGATGATATCTGATTTCATTATGAAGATTTATTCGTTCTCCTTTGCTAGACTACTCTCCATTTCTTATTTTATTCTTGTAGCTTCACATGTTTTTGCCTTGAAAAGATAGATGTATGATTTTAGTTTGAAGATTTCTTCATCATTTTCTTCTAGTTGGAATATCATTGTGTTTCTCTCCTTTTCTGCTTCATCAAATTGTCCTTCTATGAATGCCAAAGTTGTCATCACCTTCTTGGCTCCTTGCTCTTGTTTCCTTGCTTCTTCTAGTTGATATCTAAGAGAGGAGACTTCTTCCTTGTATTGACCAATCTCTGCTTCAAGATTGTTCAATATCTTAAGTCTTTGTTCAAGGTGGCTTGACAAAGTTTCTTCCCTTTTCTTTTCCTTATCCAATTGATTTGTCATATATATGACTTCTTCTTGATGCTTTCTTTTGTTTTGATGAAATTCCTCCTTAAGTTTGGCGAGCTACTCATTTCTTTCTTGTACTTGAAGTTTGAAAAGGTCAACTTCCTTCCTTATCTTGTCTTGATCACCATCTTGTGTTTTCTTATTAAGTTCCTCATTTTCCTTTTTCAAATTGTTAATCTCTTCCATGAAATCTATAAGCTTAAACAGGAGATCTTCTTCAAAGTCTTCTTTGCTTTCTTATTATTCTAGGTATTCTTTGGCCTTGATGTCATCATTCTTATTTTCAACTTCCATGATGGGTTCTGGATTTCCTTCTTGCTTTCTATCATCTTCTTGACTAGAGGTCATGGTCAATGCTCCTTTTGAGTGAAGATCATGAATTTTGTCCCATATGCCTTTTGCTGGCAAACGTTTTTCCAAATTGACCTCCATAGAATCAACTAGCCCATTCAATATTGCTTTCATTACTCTTGTATTATACTCCTTGGATTCTACTTCCATCATGCTATCAGTAATCATCGATTTCCAGACTTCAATGCCTTGAGTTTTCAAGAAATTCCTCATTCTTTCCTCCCATATATCAAAGTTTCCATTGAACAACAGAGCCTTCACAAATTGATTGACTTAAATTTTGATGGTTGAGGAAGACAAATCTTTAGGAGGATTGGAGAATTTCTTCCTTGGCTTTGCCATTTATGTTCTAATGATCAACCTTCAAGTTGTTACGCTTTGAGTGAAAGTACTGGCTCTGATACCAATTGTTGGAAATACTGGGGCGGGGGGGGTGAATCAATATTTCTTTCCAATTGTTATTTTTACCAATTAGATCACTTATATTTAGAACACAAATGAACAATAAGAATAAATAATTTTATTAATATTCATAAATTAAGTACAATATTTGTGTAGGGCTCCAACCTTAGTTGAAGACATCAATATTCAATCTCCCATGCTCCAACCTGTATTATTCCAAGCACCGACTTGGACTTCCCAAGGCTCCAACCTTGGTAGTTTGAGGCATCAACCTCTAGGGCTCCAACCCTATCTTAGGTACAGGCTCCAACCTGGTCTCTTGAGGACTCCTTTCCTCTAGGGCTCCAACCCTATCTTCCAAGGCACCAACCTTGTCTCTATGAGGCTCCAACCTTTAGCTTCAATTCATCAAGATATATTTGGTTATACTTCATGGCTCCCAATGTCTTCTTCAACAAGCCCTGACAATATTCAACTATCCCCTCATTTAGTCTCCATGTCACTTCATCAATGATAACCTTGATCTCTTAGAAGGTGTCACCATTGCTCTTCATCGTACCCAAGAAAATCCTCCAAGTCACCTCATGATGTCATCACTGATGCATCATGGTCTTCAATGTTATATTAACAGTGTCTACAAGGTCAATCAAGGCTATTCAACAAGAACACTCCAACTGGGATCTTCTTTAAGATCACTTCACAAGGGCTTCAATCAAGGTCTTCAACTACTAAAAAACTTGAACAGGTCTTCAACAAAGATATGTCAACATAGGAAATAATATATTGCAGCCAGTTTCAGAAATGTATTCCACTGTTTCAAATTCTTTCAAGTTATGTTGTTGCTAGCTCCACTAGATATCTATCAACTCTCACTTTTATAACTTCAATACTTGAAAATGATTTCAATCATCTTAATATGATCAAATAACATATTCCATACTTGAAGTGTGCCACAGACTGCCAGGTGTTGTGCCTGAAGATTCCCTTGCATAATACCAAGTCAGATGAAGATCACACAATCTTCAATACCCATCTTCCCAATGATGTACTGTCAAGAATATGCCACTGATTTGTATCCCAAGGATATATCCTCCACTGCTATAATATTTAATATTCAATGTTTTAAACAACTTCAAGAAATGAGGTATAAATTCGTTTTGGTTTACTGCCCAAGAGAAGGCTCTTTTAATGTTGGCTTGAAGGTCAAATTCACAGGCTACAGTGGCCCTTTAACCCTTGCTCAAAAGACTGACCTCTAAAATGTAGAAGCTTTCTGAATTAGTCCTTCAAAAACTTAGCTCTAATTGGGCTCTAACAAATGTAACTACCTTAAATTGACATTAGATAAATAGAGCTCAGGGAAGGTAGGAAAAATGTGGGATTAGACTTGGATCTGACACCATAATTCTGCAATTTCAAGCCTCCACAGTTCTGCAATTTTGAGCCTCCACAGTCTGAAATTTCGAGCCTCAGGTTTGAAAATATGAGCCTCCACAGTTCTACAACTTTCAAGCTTCAGATCTGAAAATCTGAGCCTCCACACTTCTGCAATTTTGAGCCTTAGATCTAAAAAATTTGGGCTTGAAATTTGCAGTCTGAGCTGTTGTAGGTGGATGTCCTTCCTAGTCTTAGTTATCCAATTATCAAAGATCTTAAAATATGATAGTACCCTTTGTCACAAATCCAAATTTAGAAAATAATCTTGAGTGGTAATGAATAGCTAAAAAAGTTTCCCAAACAAAAATATTTTTAATTGTCTTCCTCCACTTCTGTCTTACTTCTCCGTCTTCCTGTGATCTTCACCAAAAATTATGTGCTAGAATTAGGAATCCAAACTCCTATGTATACTGGTTTTTGATTGGAATGAGGGGACTCGACTCTTTGGAGGGATGCTGACATGTGTCCTTGAGCATAGGCCAACTCAATGTCAAAATTAATTTCCTTAACTTAAAAAATCAATATCTTACAAAATATTTGGAGTTTCGGGGCAAATAATGGCTCGTTAGAAAGAGGAAAAATTTATATTTCAGATGGTCTAGGTCCCATATTGAAAGGTTTCCTCTAAGGTGGTGATTTTTTATTATTATTTATGACTGCCCTTGAATTATTTAGTGCAGAAAATGACTAGGACAATATGGCTTCTTTGTTTGGTTTATTGTTTCTCTTCTCCATTATTTGGCTTCTTCATCATCATAGGAACATGTAGGACATCCACGTCATCATGGTAGTGTCTAGAAATATGTGTAACAATCATGTCATCACTGTTATAGGTCAAAAAACCTCCTCATCAACTCAGAGGAGAAGATAAATATGGAAGGAATACAAAGACCTAAACTAAACCTACTTCTGCCAAGGTAACACACCCCTATAATAGCACAAGAGTTTTATAACGCACCTGATCAATGAATAGGCCACATTAGTGGCTAGGGAAATTCTATGTTTACACTAGAGGGAAGTGTTGCCCATGTTTTGATTTTGAAACAGGAAAAAACCGTGGAGAATGATTTGAAATCCCAACTTTTTCTTATAAGAGAGTCAGTACAAAAAGGAAACTGCAAAGCACTAGTCTCTTATTGGGCCTTTCCAAAAACAACTAAACTCTCAAGGAAGGCAAAAGCATGGGAAGTTGAGGAAACATCTTGGTTTTTTCTATTTAGAACTGGTGGAAGGAGAAAGACAATGATTTCTCTCTCCATCTCCTATAAAATGGAGCTGAAGGCTCTTGGTTCAAGGTTGAAGGATTGTCAAAGTTTTGAATACTTGTGAAGTAGAGCATTATTTTTGTAGTGTGAAGGTAAAAATTCAAAGAGGTTCATTGAGAAATTATTGATCAAGACATCACCACATTGAGAGATAGAGAGATTGGAAGGCTGAGGAGGGCTTGGTACAATCGACAGTTGTAATCCTCCTTTTTACAAATTAATAGAACTGTATCTATTTTGTCCATTCTATGCGTTGATATTGTCATTGTTCTTCAATTACTTATATAGCATGAGATGAATGGCTTAGATGTGCATTGTTTAAATGTTTATCATATATTAACTTAATTGATAGGAAATATATGTTGTGGTAGAGATTAAACGGGTGCTTTAATTGATCACAGGGTCGAGATTTGGAGCTAGTGAAGAAGGATCCCTGCTTCACTGCTTAGCGCTCTCCAAAAGACTTCAAGATCATTAAAGAGGTAATATTCCATCTTATTCCATCAAGTTGTTTAAGTTGATATGAACATGTATATGCCTTCTTTGTGAACTATACAACTAATTTTATTGTTTGCCTCGGGCACCGGAAAGCCCTGAGAGGGATATTAGAAAACAAAAAAACCAAGAATTTTACCCTATAGCATAATTAGCGACTCCGCTGGGGAGTTCCCCATAGTTTCCAGACTATCTCTTTCCCCCTTTCTTCTTTCCTC
The DNA here is from genome assembly GCA_034641835.2 of Pinus albicaulis. Classification (NCBI taxonomy): domain Eukaryota; kingdom Viridiplantae; phylum Streptophyta; class Pinopsida; order Pinales; family Pinaceae; genus Pinus; species Pinus albicaulis. The sequence goes on along the minus strand of CM076582.1, from coordinate 1,519,072,687 downwards.
TGTTCACAGACCCTTCTGACCAATATTTATGCCCAATAGACATTTCAAAATCTCACAGAGTTCAATCCTGTTTCTGTTTGACCATATGAAGGAATTTACCCTGGATAACGCTACCTCTATTGGTGTTCCAGTGTGTTATAACATGGGCTCTACTTAAATATAGTACGTTAGTCTCTGGATTAACGCTGTCTTTACTCAACGACAGTGCGTTACTCAGCCAGAATTTGTTGTTCACCCCTGTGATTGTGTTTTGGTTGCAGAGTTTTTGGCCATCAGTATCCCTCCTTGACTGAATCCATGTGCTTGTTTACTAAGATGACATTTCTGTTTATTTTTTCTTGTTTGAAAAGTTAGTGTCAAAAAAATTTACTTTTTAGAGAAATTTTTTTTTTTTTTTTTAATAGTTTTTCTGCATCTAGCTGAATTAATTCTGAAAATTTCAGTTAAAATACTGTTAAGATGAGGTAGATATATGTCTGAATCTTTAAGGTTGAACTTTGCTATTTGAATGTTAGTGCATGGATGTTGAAAATAAACCTCTCCTTGTAGAAATACTCTTCATCAAATTGAATATTTAGAGCATATTTTTGCATGGTTTTCTGAGTCAGAGTCTCATTACATTTCATACGTCCACTCCCCCTCTGCAAGACTAATAATCAAGTACACTAAGAATCAAGTGATAATAAAATCAATCACATTAATTTTTTTGAGCTCACACCAACAGTAGTTTAGGCTAGGATCTTGGGTTAGGAAAAGTGAGAAAATCACCCAAGATCTCAAAACTTGAGACTAGAGTCATTAACGAGCGAAATCCTACTGCACTCATATTATCGGGACCGTTCCTTTACTGGAGCTCAGCGTGAGACAACACTTGGGTGCACAAGAAGGTAGCCTGCCTTCGACTGCATCCGGTGGGCATGCTATATATTTGGGTTCCCTTTGGGGATGTTGAAACTAGATCGGGGATCTAGGTGTTCTGCCCATATAGCATACTGTCCTAGAATGTGGACTCCCCTGATGATGTCTGTGATTTTAAGTATCTTTAGTGGCCATAATTTTTAGGGACTTACACAAGGTGACTGGGACGAGATGTACTGGTACCTGAAACAGACGGACCCACTCTGTCTTCAGTATTTAGGAGGGTCCTCACCTTCACGAGTGTGCTTACACCTATCGTCTAAGGTTTGGGCGAAGCTCTAGAGTGACTGTAACTATACTTTTGACCAACCCTCTTTGTATACTATTTTGATACTGGATTTCATCACCATGAAACGATAGTACTCAGACGGGGCACCCTACTCTGGCTACTTGCTGATTGATTTTAGAGAGTCATTTTTCCTTTTTTCTTGTTTAGGTGTGTGGTTACTGTCACTGAGACTTTATAATACATCACAATTTATTAAAATTTGTTAAACATAAACAGGTCACCGTGGCATCATCCGACCCATGCCGTCTATCTCGATGACAGCAAGGTCTACCTCCTTTGACTCTTGAGGAAGAACTGAACTTGGTGAACCCGTGCCTTCTGCGGAAGAGCAGTCTCCATTGACAAACCCTGATTTTCACATAGCCTCATATCATATGGAATTTCCGGAGGACCCTTTCACGAAAGGTGTCGTACCTCATTACAATCCTCCACTCACTAATCCATTGGGGCCTATGATAATTCAGATTCCACCATGCCAAGACATGTCTTCGGCCGCACAAACGCCCATTTCACAACTGGCATCCACAGGGTCGATACCAATGGCAACCATCCCAGGTTCACCACCATTCTCCCTGCTAGTTGTTAGTTCTATGCCATCACTTGGTAACCCCAGTAGTCAACTTATACCTAGTCCCAACCTTACGGTCATCACAACTGTAAGTAACTCTTCGAGTCCTTCGGGATCTACTCCTACCGTGACCACGTTGGGACCTACGGTTGATCCTCCCACGAGTGGGACTACTTTGGTTCCTTTTAGCAACCCTTTCGGTTAGAACCCTCTTCTGAGATCAAACCCCTTGGCCTCCATACCAGGGGGTAGTGTCACCAGCATGCAAACAACATGGAACATTTCAATACCCCTGCAGTCGTTAGGAAAAATCGAACAACCTATTGTTAACACTATTCCCTTAAGTGGTTTAAATATCGGTGTAGGGTATATGCCGTTGCTGAACTATGCAAGAAGTAGCATGCCTTTGGGAAGCTCTATTGCATCCATATGGACTAACCCACCCCAACCTCCATCTGGAATGGGAGGGCACTTTTACAATGGGGGCAACCAACCGTTTTCCCTGCAATACAATATGCCCTATCGACAACAACCATATATCCATACCCCTCCACCTATAGGAAATTTTTATCAAAGTCCTACTTATCTTACTGGTAACACATTAATGGGCGGACCCTATGGTCGATATAGGCAACCAGTAATTCCTTGGTTAGATTCGGGGGCAAACCCACAATTGCCATTTTTGGTAGCTCTAGACATTCCCGACATCTATAAAATGACTAATGACCCCATTAATCATAACCTGCTCTGGCCTCCAGTACCGCACAATATTCCTTCTGACATCCCAAAGTTCGATGGGAAACAAGGGGAAGACCCAGCCGCCACACACATCACCGCCTTTCATTTATGGTCTATATCTAATTCCATGGTGGATGATAGTGTCCGGCTTCGATTGTTTCCCCGCACCCTTACAGGCAATGCCACCAAGTGGTATATTGAATTTCCACGCGCCGCCATAAACACTTTTGGCGCTTTAGCGATGGAGTTTCTAAAGAACTCCCAATTACCATTCAGATTTGAAACCGGAATGGAACTGTTAACCTCGCTGCGCCAAGACACCGCCACCCACATCTTCGATCACATTCATGAATGGAAACATAGGAGGAGGCTAGTCAAAGTGCCAATCCCGGATCATCTCCTATCTAATTCGTTTTGTAAGTCTCTCTTACCCCACATCTCTAAATACATTGGCCTTTCCGGTGCAGTTACAGAAGATCAATGCATTCGTCGTGCCCAACATTTGGATTTAATCTATTCACAATTTGACATGCTATATGATTTACTCCCCAATTCCCTTGGTAACCCAAATCCTCCAGCTACTCAGAAAAATGGAGCTCACGCCAACGGTCTCGTTGGCACAATCTCTGGTGTAGCCACAAAACAGTCTCGGGGGAAAACCTCTCAGCCATCCTCGACTGCCACCACCCCTAACCAAATGAATACTCTTCCTACCGCTGAGGTAAATTCTGTGCAAACTTCACAAAAATCTAGTGGAAAGAATAAGAAGAACAAGAAAAAGACATCTTCTTTGGAAGAGCAGTCGGACAATCAGAATAATCCTAATAAGAAAAAAACTGCCAAAAATGAAAAAGGGAAGGATAAACCCATGAAATTTCCTTGCAAGATCTGTGCGGAGGACCACTTGACATACAAATGTCCTCGGCTGCAGGAATGCACCGATTTGATCGCAAACAAGGATTTTGGGCAAACACCTGCCGTTCTTCATAATCCTTTCCCAAATCAACAACAGCAACACCAACACATGGTTGACAACCCGCCACAACCCCAGAAATGGGGCAATGGTGGTTCACATCCTTCCAGTGAAGGATCAGCCGCCATTTATGGCATTGAAAGTGTTGAACTTCAAACACGAGCCAAGCTTTATGGAAATCCTACCATAGACACTCAATAACCTGGTAGCAGTCCAACTCCACCGCCGACCAACGATTTGCATATCGAACGGCCTACTGCTGATCCTGTGATTCGTCCCCCCAAAGGGACACTTCGACGCACGACTCATAACACCTCTACACGTGCAGCCCAAAACTACAACATCGTAGAAGATTTTTTGCAGGCACCATCAGCTATGTCTGCTCTCGAAGTATTGCAAACTTGTCCAGCACAAAGGAAAGCCTTGCTTTCAACCATTGGTGGAATAGACCCCCAGGATTCCATGCTAGCTATCTTTGATATGGAAAAATCTCAGACTCGCCTCTCGCACCAACTCGCATTCCAAGTGTAGGTTGTGTCAAAAGGGAGACCAATTCCTCGCACTGTCATTAACAAAGGTGCTTCGACCTGCGTTATGTCACAAGCTTGCTGGCTCACTTTAGGTTCTCCTACCTTAACACCACCGTCGAATTCCCTCAAAGCTTTCGATGACCACATGTTCCTCCCAAAAGGATACCTTGCTATCTTTCCCACCACTCTGAGTGGGAAAACGGTAACCGTGGACGTTGAAGTTGTAGATCGCTATCTCGACTATAATCTATTTCTCGGTCGCAGTTGGTCTTATGCCATGACCGCCATTGTTTCTTCAGTCTTCCGACTCATCCTATTTCCATTGGATGGGAAAATAGTCACAGTGGATCAGTTATCCTTCTACACCCGTGATTATTCCACGTTACCAAGTAGCACTGCACCCCTAATAGGAGGCTTTCATGACTCTTACGTCAGTATTGGTATCGGTCTTCTGAAGGCATCTTCCCTACTAGGTTGTTTTCCTCTCCCACCACCAGAGATCCCAAATATGGTTGCAATGATATCCACCATTTTCGATGGCTCTATCGACCCATGGATCCTCCCGACACCTTCAGACATTGATTCCTACGGAGATCAGATGCTGCTCTCACCAGTCGAGTTAGCCTACCAAGCCATCCAAATTACATCTGAACCCTCCACTACTATGGTTTCGACCAAAGGTACAAACCTCCCACCCATCACAGTTCTCTCTAAGGATATCCTCAATGAAGTCTTTCCTACAGATGAAGCTATTCGAGAGATCATGTCTCTAGAAGAACGACCTTGGGGAGAGTTTCACCATCACGCTTCAATGATCGACTCAGACTTGATAAATACTAAAATCCCATCCTTTGACCCACCTAAGTTGGTTCCCTCCGCTTACACGACTATTCAAACTACCGATTTAGAAGGGAACATGGGTAATCTTTCTAAGACAATGCTCATTGATATCTCGGTCAAAACGAGTATCGTGGAAAATATTTAGATTGGAGTAGATTGCAATCCTGAGGAAATTGCACGCTTCACATCCCTTTTCAAGGAATGCTACGATGTGTTCACTTGGTATTATGACGAAATTCCCGGCATAGATCTATCTATAGTCGAGCACGAAATCAAGATTTATGACAAAGCCAAACCAATTTGGCAGCGACTCAGACCTGTCCACCTGTGCAAAGCAGCCACCATCAAAATTGAGGTAGAAAAAATTTTAAACGCTGGTTTCATCTATCCCGTTCCTTTGACAGAATGGGATTCCAATCCGATTCTCGTCGATAAAAAACAAGGCACCATCCGAGTTTTTGTTGAATATCGTGATCTGAACGTCGCTTGTCCCAAAGACAATTATCCTACATCGTTCATAGATCAAATTTTCGACGATTGTGCCAGATGTGAATCTTTTTCCTTCATGGATGGATTCTCGGGCTATAACCAGATTGCGATTAAAAAAGAAGACCAGCATAAAACTGCCTTTATCTGTCCTTGGGGCACATTTGCATATCGTAAACTCCCATTCGGTCTGAAGAATGCGGGAGAAACTTTTCAGCGGGCTATGGACCATGCTTTCCACTACATTCGACATATTGTATAGGATTACTTGGATGACCTTCTGACCCATTCCAAGAAACGAACTGATCACCTTTCTCATCTGAAAGAAATTTTTGCTAGGTATAGATTCTACAATATACATCTGAATCCTCATAAGTGCGTATTCATGGTCGATTCCAGGAGTTTTTTAGGTTTCATTGTCTCCAAGCACGGGATTAGGGTTGATCCCGATAAGGTTAAAGCAATTGTTGAATTACCGGCACCACAATCAATCTTCCGAGCATTATTTTTACGGTATTTTTATTGCTCGTTAATCCGAAAAACCTCAAGTTATCTTCTTCAGACTCATTAAACTTATACGAATTCGATTTCAAGCGTTATTTTTATGGACTTTGTTAATCCGAAAACCTGGAGTTCTCTTCTTCAGACCCGTTAAAAATGATATGAAGAAGCACTGAGCTTTGTTTTTAGGGACCTTTTTCTAGCTCATAAAATTGAAAAAACCCTGAGTTGCCTTTGTCGGGCTTGCTAAACTACCATGACAGAGAGTAAGGAGTCATTATTTTCCTCTTTTTCAAAGCTATTTAAACCGAAAAAGTGACCGAGTTTTCTCCGCATGACTCGTTAAAATTTCACATAGAGCACTGAGTTTTTCTTTGTTGGATTCGTTAAAATTTACCAAAGAGTACTGAGTTTACTTCGTCTCCTCGTACTCATAACAAAATGAGGTAGACATCCATCGAACATAGATTTCTCACTTTTCCGGCTTCGATGGAGTAACTCACGGAAAATGAACCGTTTCGGGCTTACTATTATCCCTTTGTTGTTTCCGGTTATCAAGATATGACAAAGGTACCCCAATGGAGTTGTATTTTACAACATTTTTCAAACTCTCTAAACATGAAAAATTCACCGAGTTTACTTGTCTGGACTCGTTAAACCTAATCAGACGAGGAATGGAGTTGTCTTTTACGACATTTTTTAGACTCTCTAAATATGAAAAATTCACCAAGTTTACTCATATGGACTGGTTAAACCTAATCAGACGGGGAAAAATTTGGACAAAATGGATACTACCTCTATTAAATTTTAGAAAGGTCGATTTGGCAGCAAAAATCTTGAACATGGCACTTCCTAGACAACTCTTTCACAGTTAGCTGAACCCTACCATCTATGAGTATTAGCCTTCATCTCCCAGTGTTCCTACACTGGTAAAATCCTAACAAACTCTTTGGTGCTCATTAAGCCTCAGCTGCCTAGTACCCTGTTAGAGTGCCTTCTATTTTTCAAGCAGATCTCGCTATCTACTGCTCCTCTTATCAACCAAACCGCTCATTATGCTAGAAATTATTTGTCGTCAGACATCCCCATTTTCTCTTCATTATCTCCATCAAAAAAAAAATCATTTGGTTTCCGTTTCTTTTTGACTGATGTAGGATGCCTTAGTGCCTACCTTTCAACAGATCTCTTCCTATCGACTTCAACATCTTATCTAGGAAGTTGATCCAGAAACCCATTAGTACTCAGATACTTGCAGACATAAGTGGCAAGTACTCTTGTGTTTGATTAGGAGTCTTCATCATTGGCTCCTGATCGAATGATTCTACGAGTGTTTGACTTCAACTCTTTTTATTCAAAATCACTAGATTGTACTGTGCATCTTAGGGACCATCATCATTATCGATGGCCACCTTCACATCTGTTAACAGTTTTCATTATCGACTAGTAATCAGACGATTTCTCACATGTTCAAAGAAAAATCCTTCATTCACATGTAGATAAATATGCAGTTTAAGTGAAGCGACGGTCAAGACCTTGGGGCAAAGGTTACATCATTAAAGCTATGTTCCCTTCCCCAAGTGGCAATATTGTTTATGGAGACAACTTCTTTAGCCTGATCCTGTTATGACAGACATTTCCACATTATGCTTATCAGTGGACAGACTCTTCATATCTCTGTTCTAGAGAAATCATGTTGATTAAGCTACTGATAATGGGAATGCCCGACTCAAGGCAGATACTATATTTTCTGACATATGTTTTTGTTTCAGGTTTTCCTTAGTCTTTTAATCTCTTTATCTCTACTACACACATTATAAAGTATTTCGACCATCGTCTTCATCTCTGACCTCACACTTTAGGGGGCATCTGTTACAGGTCAAAAAACCTCCTCATCAGTTTAGAGGAGAAGATAAATATGGAAGGAATACAAAGACCTAAACTAAACCTACTTCTGCCAAGGTAACACACCCCTATAACAGCACAAGAGCGTTATAATGCACCTGATCAATGAATAGACAGTGTTAGTGGTTAGGGAAATGCTCTATTTACACTAGAGGGCAGTGTTACCTGTGTTTTGAGTTTGAAACAGGAAAAACCCACGGAGAATGATTTGAAATCCAGGCTTTTTCTCATAAGAGAGTTAGTACAAAAAGGAAACTGCAAAGCAATAGTCTCTTCTTGGGCCTTGCCAAAAAAAATTGAACTCTCAAGGAAGGCAAAAGCATGGGAAGTTGAGGAAACATATTTGTTTTTTCTATTTAGAACTGGTGGAAGGAGAAAGGCAATGATTGCTCTCTCCATCTCCTATAAAATGGAGCTGAAGGCTCTTGGTTCAAGGTCGAAGGATTGTCAAAGTTTTGAATACTTGTGAAGTAGAGCATTATTTTTGTAGTGTGAAGGTCAAAAGTGAAAGAGGTTCATTGAGAACTTGTTGATCAAGACATCACCACATTGAGAGATAGAGAGATTGGAAGGCTGAGGAGGGCTTGGTACAACCAACGTTTGTAATCCTCCTTTTTACAAAATTAATATAGCTGTATCTGTTTTGTCCATTCTATGTGTTGATATTGTCATTGTTCTTCAATTACTTATATAGCATGAGATGAATGGCTTAGATGTGCATTGTTTAAATGTTTATCATATATTAACTTAATTGATAGGAAATATATGTTGTGGTAGATATTACACGGGTGCTTTGATTGATCACAGGGTTGAGATTTGGAGCTGGTGAAGAAGGATCCCTGATTCACTGCTTAGCGCTCTCCAAAAGACTTCAAGATCATTAAAGAGGTAATCTTCCATCTTATTCCATCAAGTTGTTTAAGTTGATATGAACATTTATATGCCTTCTTTGTGAACTATACATCTAATCTTACTGTTTGCCTTGGGCACCGGAAAGCCCTGAGAGGGATATTAGAAAACCAACAACCCAAGAATTTTACCCTATATCAATCACATAATCATGCAGTGATATGTTATAGTGCAACATTATTAGGAGAACTCCAAAATGGTCTTCCAAACTTCAAATGATCTCCAACCATGATCATCAAATGTCATATTCAATATCAAAGTGTATGACATCATAATATGACATCAAGGGTTGAGGTCTAGATCATCTCGTGCATGCAACATTAGATAAAGGAATTCTTAGGGCTTCTTTCATTAGTGGATTGAATTATTCGTGATTTGACATCATCATCATCTTGAACCAGGCATCTCAAGAATATTGACATCTCGATTAATTCTATATTGACGTCAATGACAACCTTGATTAACATTGTTGGACATTGGGTTCAACGCTCCCCGTGTGTTTTGTGACATGGACTAACCGCCTCTCATGTATCCTAACTCTGGCGATTGTAGTAGATACTAACGCCTGTAGGTTTTGGTCTAATGACAATCGTGATTCCAACAAGTGGTATCAGAGCGACAGGTCTCAAGTTCGAAACTCACCCGACTCACGTTGGGGGGGAGATTTTTGGACATTGGGTTCAAGGCTCCCCATGTGTTTCGTGACATGGACTAACTGCCTCTCGTGGATCCTAACTCTGGCGATTGTAGTGGAGACTAATGCCTGCGGGTTTTGGCCTAACGACAATCGTGATTCCAACAAGACTCTGTTATCATCCATTTTGTTATGTTATTGTTGTGTGTTATTTATCTACATTTAATTTGTTATACATGTGTTTTTAAAAGCTAATCAACTCATAATTTGATCATCTAAGACATATAAACCCCTTCACAATTGGTTAAATTGAGACGATCCTAAACACACATTTTTAATACTGATGAGGGAGCTAGAATAGCAATAACTACTTTTCCCATATTCAGATCAATTTGGTATCAAAGCAAAGTTTAGCCCATTTTAGCCAAGGTTAGCTAGAAGAATTAGCTATTGGTTTTTAAATTTGTGCAAGGAGAATTTAACTGTGTGCAAGTTTATGTGTATACCTTCTCCTTAGAAGAAGTCAATATTGAGAGCTCAGTTCTCAAATCACAACAAAGAAGCTTTGTATGCATTGCAGGTGTGATGGAAGCTTCATTAAGCACTGTTTCTAGTCAATCTTCCTTAGATAAACTCTTTGATAAAGAGATGTTACAGAAGCTCTACATCATGATTGATATGATGCAAGAGAAGTATGAAGATAAGAGGGAGAAAATTATACTTCAAGAGTAGTTGATTGCCATGAAGGAGGAGAAGCAAGAGCTTCTTGAAAACATGAATGAGATGGATACTTAGCTCCATATTGGAAATGAGAACCTAGCAAGGATGCATGAGATGGAGACTTAGATCCATGATTCCAAGGAAGCCTTAGCCATGTATATGCATGAAAAATAGGTATGAAATTCAATTTTATCTTCAATCTCCTCTCAAAATGAATGTGTAGGTGCTTTTGAAAGATACACTAGAGGAATAGGGTCCAAATTATTGATGAAGATGGGCTATGAAGGTAAAGGATTGAGAAAACATGCACAAGGCATAGTTGAGCCAATTGTTGTTGAGGAAAGGCCTAAGTATTTGGGTCTTGTTTATGGAAAACATGATGGAGAAATATATAAAGCCAAGGAGGCACATGAAGGTGTTCCAAGAAGGACTTTCATTTCATGTTCATTACCTCAAGCTTGTGAATATTGTGTTCATGAGGAATGCAAAATTTTTACACCCACTTTGCAAGAAGGTGCTCATATGCATACCGCTAATGAGAATGGCGAACAAGATGATGTTGAAAGCTCTAAAGTCTTTGAATGCATTTTTGGTATTCCAAAGAGAGCCACTACCTCATCAAATTCACCTCCTCAAGAAGGCGACAAAGGTGAATGTTCAAGTTATAAATCTTCTTTTAATCAAGTTTCTTTTGATTATGATAAACATGGAAAATTCTCACATAAGATTTGGAGAAAGTTTGCATGTTCCTTTTGTGGTTTCAATAACCATAATGTTTCAATATGTTGGAAGAAGATAGCCATGCATTGGAAAATTTCAAAGAAAATGAGGCAGGAAGTTAAAGGTCCATTGGACAAAGAAAACCATGTTGAAAAGAAGATGCAATTGTTTTGGATTCATTGCCATAAGCAAAGTCCTATTGTAGACAAGTGTTGGACTTTGTATCCAAAAATTCATCCACGACATTTAAATAAGGTGGAGAAAGAGAATGGAAAGAATGGAAAAGAAAATTCCATAATTGATGTGGGTAAGGATGCTTCACATGATGAAGTGCAGCTGAAAGAAGCACCACTAAAATGGTTTGTCCTTTTGTCTCTACAATGCATGTTGCATGTTTATGCCAAGAAAGTGATTGAAAGTGGAGTATGTTGAATCACTTTATTACAACAAAATTTGTTCATTTCGGCTCTTTAAGTACATGTACATATGAATGGGATTATTGTACTTATGATTGTACTTGTGAGAGAGTTGAAGAATTGTATATATGCATGAGAGTTTGAGTGTATGAACAGTGGAATTTTTATGTTTCTATTGTGCTTGAACATGCATGAGTAATTGACTTGTGTTGGTCAATTGCTTCATTTAACATGTATGCTGTTAACTTGAGAGTGTTGATCATTTTTACATGCATGAGTAATTGAATTGTGTTGGTCAATTTATTTGTTTAACATGTATGTTGTCAACTTGAGAGTGTTGACCGATTGTGTGTTACATGCATATCATATCAATTTGGAAGAGTTGATTTTTCCTCCAAAGATGAAAAGGAGATGTTGACGAAGTTTTTCATGAAATGTGAAATTCATTTTTTTTTGGGAAAAGAATCGTCAAATTATTACACATGCTTATGCTTGACTTGAGAGTCAGTCATTTGAAGAGGCATGCTTTTTCGAATTGTGTTTGGTCGATGAGTTTTGACACCAAGATGTAAGAGTACATGATGATGTTCACATGATGTGAAATTTGTTGCTTTGAAGGAGCAAGAGGATATGTCATCAAGTTATGTTCCTTTCATAGTGTGTTTTTCAGATTGATGGTTTTGTTCGTGACAAGATGTCAAAAAAATGTTTGCAACCATTGTAGACCATTTTATGTGTTGACACCAAGAAGAGAAGGAGATGGTGAATGCATTCTTCCAGATGTGGAATTGGAACTGTGGAGGTAAAAGAATGGTAATTTATTTTCTTGTTATTACTGATGTTGGAAATCATTGCTGTATTTCACTCAGATGGGCTTAATTTGGAAAAGTGGTTTCCAAGGAGAAGCTTGCATCGAATGCATGTTTGTGCAAAGGAGGAACATGATTCTTAGTGGGAATGAAATCATTTAGTTTTCCAAGCACCGAGGAATCGATTTGGTATAGTAAAGTGTTATATTAGTCAGCAAGTGGCCAACTAGTGTTGGATTGGTTCGACAGAAAAAGGAGAACGTTGGTTGAAGAGCCAAGCCATTTGCAAGGCAAGGCATGTCAGTGAACCCAAGTGGTTGTCATGGTAGTGAACCCAAGTGGTTGTCATGGCGATTTTTCCAAGTAGAATCAAGATGATAGAACTTGGGAAACATAATAGTATTCATCTCTCATGAGATAACCAACTTTTGTGGGTCCAAAAGCATGTCAGTGGGAAGGAGTGGTTGGAATCTGGATTAGGGAAAAAATTTTGTCCAAAAATCAAAGTGCTCAGAATTTCATCAAGCTAGAACGAAAGTGACCAACCCGCTGCCAGGAATCCATTGAAACTCGTTTCGTCGAAAACAAAGTTCAGATGAATAAGTTATAGCTTGTTGATCGTTGTTTAGAATGAGCAAATTTAAAAAAAAATTGCAGAACAGGTATAGGTTGATGACATGGAAACCCAGTCAGCATGCAGGGAATATTCTTTAGTTTTCGCCCAGTTGCACTGTGACAAATGGCACAATGGGATTTGACAGTTTGGGTTTGAGATGGTGGAATTTTCCCAATGTCCTCCAAGGTTCAATTTGGGTTCATGAATTTTTATGTGGAAATTATTTTTAAATTATTAGGGTTGGATTAATGTGTGTGTGTGTGTGTATAATTATATTTCCAAACCTTATGTTAAATTCCACATTTTAATTCCACATTTGATCCAAAATATGGTTCATAACCAAGGTCCCAAGTTAATATTCTGGTGGCATAATATTATCAAAACTTGGGTTAGGGCACATTTCAAAAGTGGCATATAATATATTTCAAATTTCGATTCAAAGGTTTGTTATATGGTTTTAATAGTTCTGTTGGCAAAATATGGAGGGGTGGAGGTTAAGTCGAACCCATGACCTCCCCCCCCATAGCCAAGCACTTTACGACTAGACCATGAACGCATACCTTGAACTTAAAAAGCACATACTTCTACTTGAATGGTTCAGTCCGACCAACGACGAAATGGAGGGGGGCAGCTCGCGGGCCAACCCTCCTCCCATGTGACTGCACCACATGACCTCACACAAGTGTTCAAACAAAACACGCTTAGTGCACACTTATCACCTTCTAATCCGCCATTAAAAATTAATCAACCCTTAGTTAGGTTGGCGGTATATTTGGAGGCGCCACCATTTTTGACGGACTACTAGTTTTGGTGGAGCTATCTGGAGTCCTCTCTAGTTTTATAGGCAGTTTACTAGGAAAAATTGAATGAGGCCTATATTGAGAAATGTTCAACCAATTTTGGCTTAGGAAGAGTTATTATTAGTAGATTGGCATGCTCTGAATCCATTGGAATAGCTTGCAGAGGCGGAGGAACAATTCTATAGGTTTTTGTGGTCACTTGAATAATTTTGAAGCCTAGGGCCACCACGAAGGAAGCCCATGCCTAGATCATCTCATTACCAATTTTAGACCAAGAAGAGACATTTTTAGATTTATTTGATGCTCTGAACATAGTTGTATAGTTTGTAGAGGCGTTGGAGCACTTCTGAAAGTGTTTTTGTCACAATGGAGATTAAACATGCCCATGGCCACCAGGATGGGAGGTCAAGCTTAGATCAGCTGAAAATCAATTTCAGTGATTGAATAGTCATTTTTTGGGTTTTTCAGTGTTATGAAACCAATGGAGCAGGGTGAAAATACATTGGAGCAATATAGGTGCATGTAATCAAACATTTGACTCTTAATCCCAAGAGAGCCTAACTAGTTGAAACAGGTTCATGGAGATGTAGCCCAGGAGGAGTGAACTCTATTATTATCTGTTGTGTTATGTGAGTGTTGTGTGTTATTTCTCTGCATTTCATTTTTTGTACATGTGTTTTTAAAATATAATCAACTCATAATTTGATCATCAAAGACATATAAAACTTGACACATAAACCCCCTCACAATTGGTTAACTTGAGATGATCCTAAACACACATTTTTAATATTGATGAGGGAGCTAACATAGCAATAACTAGTTTTCCCATATTCAGATCATATTGTCTCCAAAGCATGGTTATGGAGGTAGGGGTCGAATCCCTCCAAATTTGTAGAGTCTACAAGTAAATTTTACTTCTCTTCAGCTCCTAAGCCATAGAAACATCAAGAGATGCCACATATGCTTCCTTAGTGGCTCAATACCAAGACAAAATGTCCATATTACTTTTGATTTTAGTATCCATTAGCAATCTCCACACCTAATTGAAGTCACTTGGATGTTAATCCTAGATCACCCCTCCCCACTAAGAAGCTTTTATATCACCACAAGTTTTGTTTCATTCAAAAAATAAGTGAGGTTGCAATTCCCTCACTTTATTGGTTTATTGACAAAGCTAAGCGATAATGCACTACAAGTCATGTTTTGTGACTTTGTTATCATATCTCAATTGTTAAAGCAATCATATTAATTGAATGTGGTGCAATAGGTTTCCTGAGAATATTATTTAGGAAAACCCTTAATCATTAAGCTCATGAGATTCTCATTTCCATATTCATTAAAGCTTTTGGAAATTCAAAGAAACAATCCTACTTATATGGCATGGCATCACCTAATAAACCTAAATGTGTGACTATTTTCAAAAAAATCCCCAAAAAAATATATTTTTTGATTCAATTGTGAGATTTAGATTTATATCAATATATCATTGTGTGACATGGTGTAATTTAGAGTTGTTTTAATTAAAATTTTACCTACTTAATTAAATTTTTTGGGATTTGATAAGGTTTTTATTCATTTTTTTTAAATTGTGAATTAAAAAAAAAATTCTTATTCTTGATTTATTTGAAATTTTCCACAATTTCTTTTAAAACTAAATTAATAAAAAATTAGCATTCAAGAACTAAAATAACATAGAAACAATCCATAAATTGGTGGTAGAGTTCACCTATATGGGATACATCTCTAGGTTAGCTTCGATTTATAAAATGATACATTCAAAAAAAATGTGAAGTATTCAATATGAAAATATACTCTGAACTTTATCTTTGAATTCTTTTGCATGGGCTAAATCTAGATTTGACACAACTTTTCAAACTATTGAGAGGAGCAATTGGTGGCTTATTTCTTTTTGAAATTCCTACACATAAGCCCTCCTCAAGTTTTGATTATTCCTTTGTGGAGAAAAATATGCAAATGTAATCCCTTGCTATAGAATTTCCAATTAATATGGAAGTTCAAAAGATAAGGCGAAACCAAAATGTATTGGATTGTCTCTTCTTCCATCAAGAGATAAGCATATGAAGGCAATGCCTAAATCTTGTGATTTTGATAGAAGAGGTGTGTATTGATGAAACAAAAATCTCCAACTAGTGAAGAGATGCTGAGTTATAGAACTTGAGTCTCCCTTATATTATTTCCAAAGCATAATTAGGGAGATAGGGATTGAATACCTCCAAATCTAGGGTTGACTAAGGTATGATTGAATCTAGCACTTCTGAATAAAAGTGTGCACTATTGAAATAAAAATCTCCAACCAATGAAGAGATGGTGAGTTATAACTTGATTCTCCCTTATATTGTCTCCAAATCATGATTATGGAGGTAGGGTTCGAATCCCTCCAAATCTGTAGGGACTACAAGTAAATTCCACTTCTCTTCAACTCCTAAGCCATAGCAACATCAAGATATGCCACATATTCTTCCTCAGTGGCTCAATACCATGACATGGTGTCCATATTACTTTTGATTTTAGTATCCATTAGAAATCTCCACACCTGGTTGAAGTCACTTGGATGTTAATCCTAGATCACCCCTCCCCACTAAGAAGCTTTTAGACCACCAAAAGTTTGGTTTCATTCAAAAAATAATTGAGGGTGAAATTCCCTTTCTTTATTTGTTTATTGATAGAGCTAATCTATAATGCCCTGCAAGCCATGTTTTGTGACTTTATTATCATATCTCAACTATTAAAGCAATCATATTAATCGATTGTGGTGCAACAAGTTTCCTGTTGCATCTTATTGTAATAAATGAAAAAGGGATCTATCTATGTTTAGAGCTTGGGATGTGATGTCGAGAATGCTAAGGCTGGTTTAGTAGAAATATTTTATTTGCCTGAATGTAAAGGCATTATCTTGGTGATTGTGACAAGGAATTAAAGCTACTTGATTTATTATTCAATTGATTTTTCTCACATGGTTTCTGTGATTATTAAATTGTGTATTTATACACGCTTTTTATAATTATAAAATTTGCAATATATATATATATATATATATATATAAAATGGGTTATTATGAAGTCAAACACCAAATTGGTGTAGGACACTATTTGTTTTGTGGGAAAAGGGGCCTACTTCTACATAGGGATTTGAATATTAAATTTTATAGAAGCGAAAATCTATTAAAAAAAGAAAGCACAAACTCCTAATCATTAAGCTCATGAGATTATGATTACCATTTTCATTAAACCTTTTGGAAAATTTCATCAAAAAGTGACATTCAAAAAGTGCCATGCATTCTATGTCCCTAATAAAAGAGTTGTAATTTCTCCTATTGGTGAAGTCTTATTCATCATCAATTCTCAATCCATTATCCAAATGATGTAGGGACCCTCAACAGAGAATACAACACCTTTTTCCCGTGAAGCCCTCATAGAGCTATACTAGAAACTAAATTTCTCTAAGAGAGCCAAAACACTTGAACTGATCTTGACTGAAAATACCCCTTTACCCAAGAAAAACCCTCCATATTCCCCGGTAGAACACAACATATAGTCACTATTCTTTCATATCTTCTTGGGTATTACTCTGACAAGTGGGTAGATGAAGAAATTCTAGGTTTCATGTCTATTTTGTCCACAGATTCCAAGCTCTCTGTTATGTTCAACTTTAGTCAATTCCTAGTAGAAAAAATCCATGACCAATTTGTGAAATTCCATATAGAGGAGGTGTTTAAGTATACTTCTGTCATTGTTTACATGTTTTTATATTTTCAGGCAAAGAGATTTCAATTTTCCATGAAGACGATGGATGAAGATGGACACCCACAGTCTGTCATCTTTTGGACCACCCTACTAATGAAGGAGAAAGAAGATTACAACTAAAAATAATTCATTTGGTTGTTTGTACATCCAACCATGAGTATTCTAAGCAAAACAGTTGAGCCTAGAATAAGTGAACATATGAAAAGGATTATGCATATTTCAGATCAAGGTAAAATAGGAGACTGGTACTTCTACCAGAATTATACAGAGTTGAGGGTTTATGGATGTGAATTACCTCCCTACAAATTTCCAAAATTCCTCCCAATGAGAATTTTTTCCTTGGAGTATATCAGAAAAATGCCAAATGTTGATGAAGTGCATTTTGTTTCAGAAAGAAGAAGTCACAGTTCAGGATCAAGTCTGAAATTGGAGCATTCATAGGCAACTATAGGGCAGTAGAAGAGGAAGATGATAAAATATTGAAAGAGATGAAATTCACTCATAGCTTTACCTATTCTTATGATCCATTTGGGATAATTTCTAAAATGAGTGTGGAAAACAAGTCTACACCCTACATTCACACTCACAGGCCAGAAATAGAAAAATTTATGAATAAGACAGAATGGGCAGAGAACACTTTACAGGAGGTCAAGGAGCAGAAAATATCAACTTCAGGATTACAAACCCCTGTGCCACACCAAAAACATGACAAAGAGGATAAAAAAGAAGCAACAGGGAAGAGGTAGAGGGAAGATTAGTCACCTTTAGTGATTGATACTTCGAATAAATAATTTAAAATGAAATACAAGAAAAGAGCCAGGATCCATATGGATATTGATCAAGGCAAAGAGTCAGAGCAGGAGACAATTATACACATAAAAAACACTCCATGATCTTCTCCAGTAGGAGGTCAACCCATATCTTCCCCTACTACTTCAACTACTATGCTAAATCAACAAAAAGCTCTTTAGACATCCACATCCAGTGCTACTACAGGAGAAAATGAGAATACAATGTTTGATACCTTTAGAGAAATCAAGCTAAGGAATGAAATTTTGAAGAATAGCACATACACCTAGTTCTGGAAGCAAACCTCCAGCTGTCATAGCAAACTCTTATCAATGTTTGACTCACAAAAAGGGAATGCAATATCCCAAAATGGGAAAAGCAACAATATTGAACAAAAAACTGGAAATAGCAGTGAATAACATTACACCAAAATGTGTGATAAACATAGAGCCATTTTATTATGTAAAATAGAAGAAAATAAGTACAATAAATATGGGCACAGCTCAAATAATCAAGGAAAACAAGCCTCCCATGAAACATATGCCAAAACATGAAATGTTACTGCATAGAAGAATATCGGAGAACTAGTACAACACAATCCTAGTGGACATAACTGCAGCTGGAAAAATTTAATAACAAGTATCTTCTGATTTATGGTTCACAAAGTGCCAGGATTAGAGATCTAGGCTCCCAAACACATTTCCAAGACAACCCAGAAAGGGCTCTTAAAATACACAAAATGAAAAATGTTGGAATGCAACCCTAGGGATGAATAGCAGCTACAACAGAGTAACTGAAAGGAGGTGGCTGAAACTGATATAGAAATATATGTAACTCCTCCAATAGATCTTCCAAGTGAATGACCGATTCCCTCACTGAAGATCTAACCCTCCAACTGAAGCACTGAAACCTCCACTACAAAAGTTCAATAAAATAACATAGTCTATGAGGGAAACTGCGCTGTAAGAGGTGGTAATAGATGGGCCTGATTCCAAATGATGAAATAATTCTCTAGGACCTTCCTTGCTTGCCTCCCAATGGAAAGGCTACCTCTCCATTGAAAAAAACACAGAAAATGGCCCTATCAATCCTCCACTGCTTCTACCCTGCAACACAACACAACTTTGGAAGAAACTGCATTGTAGAAGAAGACTGAAGCTTGGCCTGATGCCAGAATGTGGATATGAAGCTCAAAAAACTCTCCTGAGTGGGCACTCGAAGTCCCCCAAGGATGAGGGTGGAATTCCCACTCGAGAACAACCTTGTGCTAAACAACGTAACAAACTCCGCTAAACAGCTGAAGACTGCAAGAAGTCATAACAGACTCAAAACATATCAATAATCAACATCATGACTTCTATGGTTGACTTCCCCTTCCTTATATGCATTGTGAGTCTTCTCACCTTGGGCCCCACTCATTAAATCCACTACTCTCATGGAGACTTCCTCCCATTAACACTGCGCTGTCTCTCATTGATTACCCACTCCCTCCATACCAGCACTGTTGATTTGGTCAAGCTTGACCCCATCCACATGCTACACCCTCTATTCACACATGAGGGTGCTTTATACAGCTACTAATATTCTCCCCTTTCACATTAGGAGTGATTTTATTCCTACTAAAGAGATTTATGGGTCTCCCTACCCATTTATACATCTATCTAAGTGAAAAAAGAAAAAATTAATATTCCAATTAGCTGCAAGCTAATTTTGGAATATTACAATCCTCCCCTCCCAAATGTTGCATGTCCTCAAGCAACTGCAAGGATAGAACTGAAAATGCTCCTCTCCTCATCCTGTAGCATCGTCATATGATAGGCTCCTCCACTGAACAAGATGCTCTCTCATGAATCTGTCCCCTAGTTGCTCATCCCAAGTGTACAAGTTAGCCTTTGGTGGTAAACCCAAATGGCTCTCATCATGAAGAAATGGGATATCCAAGGAGGCAACTATATACTATATAGAGGCCTTCTTAAGGCATGGAATCTGAAAAATGTAGGTAATCTTCATTCCCATGTCAAGCTCCAATCCCCAAGATATCATCCAAACAAAATGGGTCACCCTCCAAAGTGGTAACTCATAGAGAAACTCCTCCATCTCTTTCTCCTGCAATGTAGATGGGTTTTATGGCTAAACATTATGGACCAAATTTTCCATCCCATGCCGTCTCTCTCTCCACTTATGATATGTGTAGAGATGATTTTGATTTTGGGCTGTTATAATGTTGTCTTCAAGAGGAAAAAAGGAAACTGGATCCCCAAATACCCCTTCTTGAGTTCTACAAACCTTGCTTTCCCAAACCATCCCATACAAAGTGAATATAACATCATCACAATTTGGAATGATGGATGGTACCAATGGTTTCCCAAGTGAATACAATGCAATTTTTCTACCTGCTGCTTCTGATCATAATGTGGCAAGTTGTCTCCCAAACATTTTCTAGTTGTGCATGTTTTCTCATCTACTAGAAAGTAGTAAATGGAATTGTGTATCAAATGAGAACACCAAGAATAGAACAATACTTTCCCAAAGCCATATAGGAAATGGCTATCTCCCCCATAGATGTTGGTATTAGAAAGACCATGAAGCTCAAATAGAAGCTTGCCCTCTTGTGGAGAAATGCACTGTATATAAATGGCAAGAGAATGCAAATACTTTGTTAGATGATCAATAAGTATGAAAACACAACTCTTACCATGTACTAAGAGTAATATTATAATGAGTTCCATGGATGATCTCTCCATAGTGGTCTGATATGTATCCATAAGGCCTTGGTGAATGGAAAGGAATTAACCATGTGCTGCATGAAAATCCTTCTTCTTGTGCTTGGAGATCCAAGTCAAGAAGATCATATCCTGGTAATCGATGTCTCCATCCACCACTCCATAAATATCATCTCCTATTTCCCATCAAGTGCATCATATGTGAAGTGACCCTTGGAACACTCCATCAATAGATACATACTCCCAAGTGACAACGCTGTTGGCATTTGTGATAAGGATCCTGTCATCTCGTAACTTCCTTCTTTGACATGCCCAATGCCAAAGTCACATAACATAATTCTTCTACCTGTGGAAGACTCCTTCCCATGTGGAAGTATCTCCTGATCCTCCAAAGCTAAGGAGTATCCCCTTTTCACCATGCTTGTGCCAACCTCTACTCCTGAAACATCATGCAAGCTATGGGAGAAAATCAACCCATACTCTCCCAAGAGTAGTTAATGTTGCCTACTCATATAAAAGTCATGGAGTAACATCAAGATGATTGACTTGTAAAATGCCCCACACAACTAAATCCTCTACTTCCATATCATATGGGTGCCATGCAATGCCCCAAACCATAAAAATCCCTTTGAAATGGGATATGTCACATGATGGCCAAACTCTTTCAAGAGTAGCCAGTGCATCCATGCCTCCTGGTGCCCTGTGTCATAGATCTGCAAGTGGATCACCAACCCCTTTCTCATCATCATCACCCACCCATACAACTGTGGGTGTCTCCTATCATGCTCTAAATTGGTATCCACCTCATGGAGAATACCATCCTCCCAAATATGATCACTATCTTTGCACTTCATGAGATGTTGAAGTGAAACCTCCAGGAGATCTCCATATACATACCACTCATTAATGACCAAGTTGAACCCATAAGGTTCCAAACATGTTGTAGGCAAAAGCTTCTATGTGAGCTATGGTGTGCTCATCAAGAAGGATCTATCATAATAATGGGAGATGTCATCCATCATATGATGTCTTCCATAAACCATCTGCCTATCCACTTCTACACAAGTAGAATGGTCATTGGAATTCTCCAATAATATTTGGGCCCCCAACTCATCACTGCTGCTCAATGACAGCGCTGCTGATCTCCATGATGGTGCATCTGCTGTCTTATGATCATTCACAATGCCGAACATACAATTTTGCATTGGATTGATTAGGATTATAATCATCCTATCCTCCAAAATTATACACTCCAACCCAAAGTGTTGTGTGCAACTCAACAATGAGATACCAGGATGACTATATATCTCCTCCTTGAACCAGTCAAGGGTCCTCTGTGCAGTGATAGTCTACTGCTCCAAATAAAAAGTGTGATTTGACCCTAGGTCATGCAACTGCCGTGATGGCATGTCCCCACAACTCTCCATATGATGTGACGAAATAATAGGAAGTGGAAATGTTTGCATACCTTGGTTAAGCTGATCCTTGGGAACATATTCTACTACTACAAGAGTTCCTCCCACCGGTGTAATTACTCCTCCAACTGATGGTGATGGTGATGGTTGTTCCTCTACTTCTACACCAGTGTTGGTATAAGTCTTCTCTTCCTCATGCATCTCCTGAATAATGCATGGGACTCTCAATGTCAAGATATCAAGACCATCTTGAAAATATGCAAGTGTTCCTTCTCTTGATGCAAGTACTCTTGCAGCTGATGGTGGTGGAATTTTCTCTTCTTCTGAATGATAATAATGACATCTTCCCTTGGTTCCTCATGTGCTTTATCATCAATGTTGGAAAATGTCTCAATGGGACTTTCCTTCGGTTTTCTTCTATCAAACTTCTTGATTAGAATTTGAGTAAAATCTGCATAAGAAGTCACCCTTGCATGTTTGAAATGGCTGAACCACCAAATATTTGCTTCACCCTCAAGGTGCAGTGTTGCAATCTCAACAAATTCTCTTTCTGCTATTGGATGTAGCAAGAAGAATTTATCTAACTTCCTCCTCCAATCCCTTGCTGTGCATGTGAATGACCCATAAAATGTAGACAATAGAAATATATTGTGTCTTTTTCTTCTACTATTGTTGCAAGGTCTCCTCTCTTATTTGATTTGAATGAACTGCTGGAGAGTTAGATTCTCCTTGAAATCCCTTGATTGAGATTTTTACTCTGCAAGATACTCACTTAGAATCTCATGATCTAAGTTCTCTCCATCTCCATGCCTTTCACCTTCCTCTTGAAAGAAAGTGGACATAGTAGATTTCATTGGAGCTCTATGCAATACTGGTTTCTTTTGTTGCTTGTTATCACTCATAAGTTTAAACACTTTCACTGATAGGTTTCTACATGTCATTAACCTAGCTTTATGTTGTCTCATAGTCATTTTCATGAAATAACTGAAAAAATTTCATTTGGTGATGTCTACCCTAAGTCTTAAACCCACCTCAAACCATGTCATATCATTAAAATCTACCTCATCTCATTTTGTTGTCATTACCACGCTTTTAAATCACAAAATATTTCACTTGTCAATTTTACACAGTTTCGTAGCGAATTATATGGTAAATCAACAATTTTCGCTAAGAAATTGCCTGAAACGGTTTTCACTACAAAACTGGGTTTTTCCTACAAAGAGTGTTATATCGGTGTGAGGTGTCAAATTTTGATGGATGAAGACAAAGGTGAGGTCAGCTAATTTAGTTTTCATAATTCCCAAGCATGTAAGATCATATTTTGTCTCATCATTGTTTTGTGTGGTCACATGTTTCATTATCCTCCCTCAAGTTGTCATATTAATTTAAAAAAAAATCACCCAAGCTCCTCTCTATCATTAACCCTTTAACCTTGTCATGTACCAATGATTTTTCACCTTGGAAGAGTCCAGCCCATTGCAAAAAAGCTCTCTGTCAATTTGTTTCGTTACAGGTGTCACATGTTTAAGAAGGCAACTTGGTTATAAAGGAATATGGCCATGAAGGAAAAAGCATACAAAGGAGGCTATGTGTTTAGATATAATCCCATGGACCTTGAGATATTCATGGAGGACCCTAGCTTTGTTGAAACATTCACCAATTCAAGTTGCTTAAATTTCTGCCGGAGCTACAGAGAATTTGTTGTGTTTTTGGACTGTGTGAGAAGTAAATTTGAAGAGAATATTATGGATGAACATAGATGAATTCTGCAATATTGAGAGAGTTTATTGTCAAGAACAGAACAAGGAAAAATAACCTCTTTCACTTTTTTCACAGGTCCTACCAATTGGTAGATTCGAAGAGGTATTTGAGATGCATTTTCAAAATTCAGAATTTTCCTGTTTTAGACACGTTTTTCTAATGCATATTCCCGATAGCTGGAGATGGTTTTTAGAAAACCAAGAGAGGTTTTTCTTCAAGATGAAATTATTTACAAATATTCCTCCCATTTTGCAACAACTATCAAGGATAGGGAGATAGGAGCTCCTCTCTAAACCCTATTTTTCCAGAAAAAACAGTCATTTTATTGATAAATAAACTTGCTAAAGGTGAAAGTGATGTTTTTTGAAGAGGGTAAGAGACATTTTGAACCAAGTTTGCATGGTTATACATCATCATATCAATTTATAGACCTACAGGTGAAATTTGGAAGAAAAATAGAGAATTTTGAATTTACTCCACAATCACGTAGTTTTGTAGCGAGCTCCAGGCTTGAAGGCCGTAAAACGTTATGAAATTTCTGAAGATTCCTTTTAGCCTTTAAGACCTGTTTTATGAAGAATTAAGGAGGGAGTTTGGCTGTATTTATATATTTTTACCTAATAAATGTTTTTTACCAGCAGAGGTTGTAGGAGGAAGGGTGAAAAGACAGAAACAAGTTAGTTACTAAACTACGCTATGAAATTGCCTAAAGATGCTCTGTTTTGTAGCGAGGGATTTTTGAAGGTTCAAAGGGCATATGGAAGATCATCTAGAAAAGTGGAGGCATCCAAAAATATGAGGAGATATCTTAGAAAATATTCATCACTCGAAATGGGTGCCTTTTATACAAAACAACATGTAAGACAAAATTGTAGTTGTTATTGGTTCTTTCCTAGAAAATAGGACATCTGTTACTAAATTCTTGGAAAGTGTATTTATGTCTTATGTCATGGAGAATGCCATTCGAGCACCTGATTCTTATCTGTGTAATAATCCCACTATTAGAGAAATGGAGGAAATAAATGTAAGTAGAGTCCAATTAGGAGAGAAACTCTTAAAAATGAATAGGTGTCTTTTTTATGTTCCGGAAATATAGTTATCAGTTATGCTTAGCTGTCAGAGTTAAGGTTCGATGATCCATCATCCCATGTAATGTAAGAGAGTCTATTTATATACAGAATATTGAATATCAAAGGGTAGGAGAATGATTTTGACACAACTACTATTGTAATTTTTCTTCATATGAGTAATAGAAAGATAGTGACTATTTCCTGCTTCACCTAAGATTCTTGATGTGTTTCAATGGCTTTATTTGTTTCTTTTATATCCTACTTACAGTACTCTTGATGTTAAATTACTCAGAATTCATGTAATACATGCTTTGAATTCCTTTTAGCATTGAGTTACTGATTATTCTCATGTGTTAGTGTTGTTCTATGATTGAAATAGAAAAAGCCTCAGCTTCCATAAGTAGGAATGCTTATCATTGATTTCCTTTTACTGACTCCATGAACCCAATGGTAGTTGAATCTTCCTCATTTTTCACCTGCAATCACATACACTAAAATGCTCACAGATTTATCCATCTATTTTAAGACCTAATTGAGTAAATACTTTGATAAGTTGAGAGAGCCCTCTCAGGCTGAAGAGGCTAATCCTTAGTCAAAAGTGGCCTGAATAGTTACTCCAAGTTGACCATTGAAGCAACCCAACATGACACAATTTGGTGATAACATTTTGGTTCCATTTCCGGGGAGACGAAGGTGAAAATTTTCTCCGGGAATAACGACAAAGTTCAGATTTGACTTGTGATGGTGAACACAATCCAAACACAAGAAGGCTGTACCATTCACCTGACAACTCCATTGTTCAAGATTCCGAGCTTCAAAGTTCAGAGAGACTACTCTGGGAAGAATCCAGATTTCAGAGCATTCATGGTGATCCAAGATGACAGTGTATGTGGCAAACCATTTATATGATGATATGTTACAAAGTGTAAGGGATGAGTTAGCATAATTTTAGATAGATGAAAATTTCTCAACAATAGTATTCCTTTGTTTGAAATCCAGTCGACTCATGACTGAAAATAAAATTTGTTTTCTTGGTTTAGCTGCTGAAAAATTAGAGAATGAAATTGAACTATTGGATGTTCAAATTGGATCATATGATTTCCAGGATCCTAAACAGTTCTTGGAAAGTATTACTCCTCCAAAAAAGGAGGAAATTGTTATACCATTTGACTTGAAAATAAAGGAGGAATGTGGTTATGAGCTTGATATTATAGAGTTAGAATCAAAGTTCAGCATTAATGAAGAAAATGAAAAGGATATCCAAGATAAATTTGTCATTAAGA
This sequence comes from Pinus albicaulis, assembly GCA_034641835.2. Lineage (NCBI taxonomy): Eukaryota > Viridiplantae > Streptophyta > Pinopsida > Pinales > Pinaceae > Pinus > Pinus albicaulis. Next base: position 1,519,046,513 of record CM076582.1, on the reverse strand, counting down.
GCTTAAAAGGGATATCAATAAATCATGTCTTCTATGACCCCATATATGATTACATGGAAGAGTTATATAGTCCAACTTTTCAATTATTTTTTCACTATGAAAAATAGACCCATCTTCTCTTACCTTTATCATTTTAGAATACATTTTTCTTTTGGTTCAAGTGAAGTCAAGGGTTTCAAGTATCAGATCAACTCATTGACTGGATTTATTGGAGGTTTCATGTCGCTTGAATCAAACATGAAGATTTCAGTTGTTAGGGTATGTAGGAGTGTGTGTGAATAAGCTCAAGTAGACTAAGAATTTTTTCAGTATGTACATATTTGATTTTTTAGCAGTAATCATCAAGCTTGAGCCCAAGGAGAAGGCTATAAGATTTTGTAGAAGGCTTTGTGAATTTTAGAAGTTTTGTTTTAAACAAGGATGGCGCTGGAACTACATGTTATTTGATGTAGCACAGGGGCACACCATCCCCAGTGGAGCCACTTTTATCACTCATAAGTTTAAAAAATTTCATTGATAGGTTTCTACATGTCATTAACCTAGGTTCATGCTGTCTCATAGTCATTTTCATGAAATAAATGAAAAAATTGCATTTGGTGATGTCTACCCTAAGTCTTCAACCCACCTCAAACCATGTAATATCATTCAAATATACCTCATCTCATTTAGTTATCATTCCCATGCTTTTAAATCACAAAATATTTCATTTGTTAGTTTTACTCAGTTTTGTAGAGAATTATATGGTAAATAAAAAATTTTCGCTACGAAACTGCCTTAAAAGGTTTTCGCTATGAAACTGGGTTTTTCCTGCAAATATTTTCAAAGTGGTGTGAGGTGTCAAATTTTGATGGATGAAGACAAAGGCGAGGTCAGCAAAGTTAGTTTTCATAATTCCCAAGCATGTAAGATCATATTTTGTCTCATCATTGTTTTTTGTGGTCACATGTGTCATCATCCTCCCTCAAGTTGTCAAATTACTTTTTAAATAAACCACCCAAGCTCATATCTGTTGGGTGTGTGTTATGTTCTTTCCACGACTAGCCCCACGTGCTGTACGTTGCGTCGGGCGCAACAAGGGGGTCACAAGGCAGGCGGCAACACCCTGGCAATTTTTTTTTTGGTATGCAGTCCCACTCATAGGCGGACCCACCCATGTTGAGTTTGCACATGGTTTTGGGGTATGATGGTTTTCGGCCCCTGGTATTTTGTAGATCCGGTCAAGGGAACTACGATTATGTTCTAATCCAAGGTTAATGGATTGGGGTTTATGTATGCTTCAACATGTATATATATGTGTTGTAACACTAAAAGGAATATAATGAAAATTCAAGCTGGTCATCCCGATTTGGGATCCGGGGGAAAATCTTTGTGTTTATCTGTTTTATATTTTATGCTCTCGCTATTGTTTATTTTCTATTACGAGATTTGTGTGTAGATAATTTCTGTTCAGGGTTAAAACCTACATTTGGTTTCAGAGCTGTTTCGGCTTCAAGGGGACGCCTTTGCTATTGTGGGTTTTTTTCTTGGGCCCGAGGTAGACCCTGTTCAGTGGGAGATCTGCAGAATTGATTCTTGTGGTGAAAGAAGATGGCGAGCGGCGGAAAGATAGAGATCGAGAAATTTAATGGTCATAGTTTTGAGTTATGGAAGCTCAAGATGGAGGATTTGCTGGTGGATAAAGATCAGTGGATCACACAGATCCAGGTACTAAACCAACGGCAATGTCAGATGAAGACTGGAAGAAACTGGATCGGAAGGCTAAGAGCACAATACGGTTGTGTGTCTTAGATTAAATATTGTTGAATGTATTTGGGGAAGCTATGATGAAGAATTTGTGGGAAAAAATAGGGACTTTGTACCAATCTAAGTCTCTGGTGAATAAGTTGTTCCTACGAAAAAAGCTGTATAACCTGAGGATGAAGGATGGAGACTCGGTGACAAAGCATCTGAATGCCTTCAATACTGTGGTAAGTCAGCTGTCATCTATTGATATTAAAATCTTAGATGAAGATAAGTGCATCAGTTTGTTGTGTTCTCTACCAGACTTGTGGGACAGTCTGGTTATTGCAATAGGTAGCAATACAACTACCTTGAATTTTGATGACATTGTCTCAGCCTTGCTGTCGGAGGAAATGAGACGGAGAAATATGGAGGGTCAAAATGGAGATGCCTTATCTGTATGAGGAAGGTCCCAAAATAGAAACAAGAATAAGGTTTCAAGTGGGAGATATAAATCTAGAGGAAGATCTAAATCTCCTGGAAAGTTTGTAAAGGTGTGCTGGAAATGCAGAAAGGAAGGGCACTACAAAAAGGAGTGCAGATCTAAAGCTCCTGAGAAAGGAAAGGGATCTGATGATGCTCCTTCTGCAGAGGAAAAAACCACCTCAGATGAAGGTGGGGATGTGTATTTGGCTTCTTCTTCAAGTACATATGTAGATCATGAGTCATGGCTGATTGACTCAGGTGCATCCTTTCACTTCACTCCCCATAGGGAGTGGTTCTGCGAGTATGAGAAATATGATGGTGGGGATGTCTTCCTAGGGGATGATAGGAAGGCCAGAATCGTCGGACGTGGAAAGGTCAAGCTGAAGCTGCAAGGTGGAAGGATTAGAACACTTCCTGGTGTTCTACATATTACTGCATTGGCCAGAAATCTGATTTCTGTAAGCAAGATGGATGATGCAGGTGTAAAAACAATGTTCGAGAAAGATGCATGCAATATGGTTCGGGGAGCACTGGTATTAATGCGGGGAGTTCGGATTGGAACTCTGTACAAGCTACAAGGTAGCACTATTATTGATGGGTGTAACAGTTCTGTGGTTCCTAAAAGTGGAGCGAAAAGCCTAGCTATCTCTGGAGAAAAGACCATGCTATGGCATCAAAGTCTTGGAAATATTGGAGAGAAGGGCCTTCGGATACTACATAGAAATGGTATGGTAGAAGGTATGTCTAATTTCTCTCTTGATTTTGATTTCTATGAACATTGTGTATATGGGAAGCAGAATTGGGTGAGTTTTCCTTCTGGTGCTAAGAGGGAGAACAAGATATTAGAACTTGTGCACAGTGATGTGTTTGGACATGTTTCAGTTCCATCACTGGGAAAGTCTGTGTACTATGTTTCATTCATAGATGACTTCTCAAGGAATACATAGATATATTTCTTGAGGAAGAAATCTGAAGTCTTTGACAAATTTAAAGAATTTAAGGCACTGGTGGAAAACCAGACAAAGAAGAGGATAAAGGCACTGAGGACAGATAATGGAGGGGAGTTCTGCAAGAAGGAATTTGAAGAGTACACACCTCATCAAAATGGAGTTGCAGAAAGAATGAACAGAACACTGATGGAAAAGGCAAGAAGCATGCTCAGTGGTACTGGGGTAGGACAAGAATTCTGGGCAGAGGTAGTGGAGACTACATGTTACTTAGTTAACAGATCTCCTTCATTAGCCTTGGAGGATAAGACTCCACATGAGGTATGGACTGGTAAGAAACCCTCTCTTTCACATCTAAGGGTATTTGGATGTGATGCATATGTACATGTTCCAAAGGAGAAAAGGACCAAGTTGGATAATAAATCTGAAAGGTGAATCTTTATTGGGTATAAGGATGGTTTAAAGGGTTATAAGCTTTGGAACCCAGAAACAAGGAAGGTTGTGTACAACCGAGATGTGGTGTTTAGAGAGGTGAAAGATGTTGTTACACATGAAGTTCTACCAAAGGAACTTGAGAAGATAGAGTTTGAGCTAAAGGAGTATGAATGAGAATCTACAACAGAAGAAGATTCAGAAGAGGAAGAGCCACAAACCCCAGCTTTGAGAAGATCAGTTTGGGAAAGAAGGCAACCAAAAAGGTATAGTCCATTTGCTTTCTGTTCAGGTTTTTCCTTAACTATAACTGATGATGATCCCAGAAATGTCAGGGAGGTAGTAGATTTAGAGGATGGAAAACTTTGGAAGGAGGCCATGGTTGATGAAATGGCATCCTTGCATAAAAATGAGGCATGGGATTTGGTGGAGTTGCCGGCTGGAAGGAAGCCCATCGGGAGAAAATGGGTGTTTAAGAAGAAGATGAATGTAGAAGGCAAGGTGGAGAAATGCAAAGCTCGATTGGTAGCCAAAGGTTATTCCCAGGTGCCGGGAATTGATTTTGGTGATATTTTTTCTCCTGTTGCCAAAGTTACTTCTATTAGATTACTTTTATCTGTTGCTGCTGCATTTGATTTTGAGATAGAACAGATGGATGTGAAGACAACATTTCTTCACGGGGTTCTAGAAGAGGAGATCTACATGAAGCAACCTGAAGGCTTTATGGTGAAGGGTAAGAAAGAACTAGTATGCAAGTTGAAGAAGTCTCTGTATGGGTTAAAACAGTCACCAAGGATGTGGTATCAGAAATTTGATACCTATATACGGGGACTTGGCTTCACCAGAAGCAAGGAGGATCACTGTGTTTATTTTAAATTAATTGGTGACCGTATTATTTATTTGGTCTTGTATGTGGATGATATGTTGTTGATTGGAAATGACAAAGAAATTATCCAAGATTTGAAGACCCAACTGTTCTCCAAATTCGACATGAAGGATCTTGGTGCTGCAAACTATATTTTGGTCATGGAAATTAAGAGAGATCGGGCAAAGAGGAAGCTCTGGTTAAACCAGAGGAAGTATGTCGAGACTATATTGCAGAGGTTCAATATGCAGGATAGTAAACCGGTGAATGTTCCTATTCCTGTAGGTGTAAAGCTGTCTGCTGAACAGTGTCCCAAGACACAAGAAGAAGAGGAGTATATGTCCCATGTTTCATATGCAAGTGCAGTGGGTAGCCTGATGTATGCAATGGTCTGTACTAGACCAGACATTGCACATGCAGTGGGAGTATTGAGCAGGTTTATGTCAAACCCGGGGAAGGAGCATTGGACAGTAGTGAAGCGGGTTTTCAGATATTTACGTGGCACTAGTGATTATGGCTTGTGCTACCAGGGAAGACCAGGATTGGAAAGAATGTTGGATATTCGTGGTTTTGTTGATGCAGACTGGGCTGGAGATCTGGACCAAAGAAGATCTACAAGTGGGTATGTGTTTAGCCTATTTGGAGGTGCAGTCAGTTGGATGAGTAAAAGACAGTTTGTAGTGGCACTTTCAACTACAGAGGCAGAATACATAGCAGCCACTCATGCAAGCAAGGAAGCAATTTGGTTGCAGAGATTGTGTTCAAGTATGGGGTTGGTACAACAAGATATAAGGATAGACTGTGATAGCCAAAGTGCAATTTTCTTGGCTAAGAACCCTGCTTATCATTCAAATACAAAGCACATTGATGTTCAATATCACTTTGTTAGAGATATGGTTGAGGCTAAAAGGGTGTTGCTGGTAAAGGTGAACACTTTGAAGAATGTTGCAGATACATTGACGAAGTATGTAAGCACTCTGAAGTTCTCTTGGTGTAGAGAAACAATGGGTGTTGAAGAATTGGCCAAATGACTAAGCTCTCCTGTGGCCCCATGTGGAAATAAAACAACAAGTGGGAGAATGTTGGGTGTGTGTTATATTCTTTCCACGACTAGCCCCATGCGCAGCAAGGGGGTCACAAGGGGGGCAGCATCCCCCCTTGTCGGGGTCCGGCAACGCCTCGGCGAATTTTGTTTTGGTATGTGGTCCCACTCATAGGCGGACCCACCCATGTTTTGTGCATGAGTTTGCACATGGTTTTGGGGTACGATGGTTTTTGGCCCCTGGTATTTTGTAGATCCGGTCAAGGGAACTACGGTTATGTTCTAATCCAAGGTTAATGGATTGGGGTTTATGTATGCTTCGGAATGTATATATATGTGTGTTGTAACACTAAAAGTAATATAATGAAAAATCAAGCTGGTCGTCCCGATTTGGGATCCAGGGGAAAATCTCTGTGTTTATCTGTTTTATGTTTTATGCTCTCGCTATTGTTTATTTTCTGTTATAAGATTCGTGTGTAGATAATTTTTGTTCAGGGTTAAAACCTACAATATCTATCATTAACCCTTCAACCTTTTCATGTATGAGTGATTTTTCACCTTTGAAGAGTCCAACCCATTTCAAAACAACTCTCTGTCAATTTGTTTCTTTACAAGTGTCACATGTTTAAGAAGGCAACTTGGTTATAAAGGAAGATAGCCATGAAGGAGAAAGAATAAAAAGGAGGCTCTATGTTTAGATAGAATCCCATGGACCTTGAGCTATTCATGGAGGACCCTAGCTTTTCTTAAACATTCACCAATTCAAGTTGCTTAAATTTCTGTTGGAGCTATAAGATAATTTGTTGTGTTTTTGGACTGTGTAAGTAGTAAATTCCAAGAGAATATTATGGATGAATAGAGATGAATTATGCAATACATGGAGAGGTTATTTTTAAGAACAAAACAAGGAACAATAAATTCTTTCACTTTTTTCATAGGTCCTACGAATTGGGAGATTCGAAGAGGTATTTGGGACCTATTTTTCAGAATTCAGAATTTTCCTGTTTTAGACACATTTTTTAAATGCAGATTCCTGACAGCTGGAGATGGTTTTCAGAAAAAAAAGAGAGGTTTTTCTTCAATATGAAATTATTTACAAAAATTTCCTCCTGGTTTTGAAAAAATATCAAGGATAGGGAGATAGGAGCTCATATATGAACCCTAGTTTTTTAGAAAAAACATAGTCATTTTATTGATAAATAAACTTGCTAAAGGTGAAAGTGATGTTTTTTGAAGAGGGTAAGAGACATTTTGAACCAATTTTGCATGATAATACTTCATCATATCAATTTTATGACCTATAGGTGAAATTTGGAAGAAAAAGGGAGAATTTTGAATTTTCTCCATAATCAGGTAGTTTCGTAGCGAGCTCCAGGCTTGAAGGCCGAAAAATGCTACGAAATTTCTGAAGATTCCTTGTATCCTTTACGAAATTTTTTATGAAGAATTGAGGAGGGAGTTTGAATGTATTTAGATATTTTTACCTAATAAATGTTTTTGACTGACAGAGGTGGCAAAAGGAAGGGTGAAAAGATAGAAACCAGTTCACTACTAAACTACACTATGAAACTGCCTAAAGATGCTCTGTTTTGTAGCGAGGGGTTTTGAAGGATTTTTGAAGGTTAAAATGGAATATGGAAGATAAAACATCCACGTGGAGGAATCAAAAAATATGAGGAGACGTATTATAAAATTTTCATCACTTGACATGTGTGCCTTTTATACAAAACAACATAGAGACAAAATTGTAGTCGTTATTGATTCTTTCCAAGAAAATAGGACAACTATTATTAAATTATTGGAAAGCATATTTTTGTCTTATGTCATGGAGAATGACATTCGATCACTTGATCCTTATCTATGTAATGATCCCACTATTAGAAAAGTGGAGGAAATAAATGTAAGTAGAGTCCCATTAGGTGAGAAAGTCTTAAAATGAATAGGTGTCTTTTTTATGTTCCACAAATAGAGTTGTAAGTTATGATTAGCTGTCAGAGTTTATTTCGATGATCTAGCATCCTATGTAATGTAAGAGAGTCTATTTATAGACATAATATTGAATATGAAAGGGTAGGAGAATGATTTTGAAACAACTACTATTGTAAATTTTCTTCATATCAATAATAGAAAGACAGTGACTATTTCCTGGTTCACCTGAGATTCTTGATGTGTTTCAATGGATTTATGTGTTTCTTTTATAGCTTACCTACAGTAATCTTGATGTTAAATTACTTGGAATTCATGTAATACGTTCTCTGACTTCCTTTTAGCATTGAGTTACCGATTATTCTCATGTGTTAGTGTTGTTCTATCATTGAAACAGAAAAAGCCTCAGCTTCCATAAGTAGGAATGTTTATCATTGATTTCCTTTTACTAACTCCATGAGCTCAATGGTAGTTGAATATTCCTCATTTTTCACCTGCAATCACATAAAATAAAATTATCACAGAGTTAGGCATCTGTTTTAAGACCTAATTGAGTAAATCCTTTGATAAGTTGAGAGAGCCCTCTTAGGCTGAAGAGGCTAATCCTCAGTCAAAAGTGGTATGATATAGTTACTCCAAGTTGAACATTGAAGCAACCCAAAAGGACACAATTTTGTGATAACACTGCTGATAGGAAGTGCATGGACCTTCCTCATCTTGAAACCCTCTTGAGGTTTCATTGCATCTCTCCATTCTCATTTGCTTGACCTCCTTGGAGAGGTTCTTCATAGATTTAAAATAATACGAGGCAAAAATCGTTCCTTACATAATTGTAGATCTCTTCCTCTTCTTCTGATTCTTCTTCTTATTCTTTTGATAACATATTGGCTGAAATACACAGGCTGAGCCAAGATTATCTTTTGATTCCATTGTAATATCCCAAAATGGGAAAAGAAGCAATATTGAACATAAAACTAGAAATAGCAGTGAATAACATTACACAAAAATGTGTGATAAAAATAGAGCCATTTTATTATGTAAAACAACAAAAAATAAGTACAATAAATATGGGCACCACTCAAATAATCAAGGCAAACAAGCCTCCCATGAAAACATATGCCAAAACATGAAATGTTGTTGCATAGCAGAATACTAGAGAACTAGTACATTGTATTCATAGTGTAAATAACTGCAGCTAGAAAATGTAATAACAAATATATTTTGATCTATGGCTCACAAATTTCCAGGAGTAGAGGTCTAGGCTCCCAAACACATTTCCAAGACAACCCAGAAAGGGTTTCCAGAAATATACAAAATGCAAAATGCCGGAATGCAGCCCTAGGGCTGAATAGAAGATGTTACTGAATAACTGGAAGGAGGTGGCTGAAAATGATATAGAAATATATGTAATTCCTCCAATATATCCTCCAAGTGAAAGGCTGATCCCCTCATTTAAGATCTAACCCTCCAACTGAAGCCCTGAAACCTCCACTACAAATGATCAATAAAATAACACAGTCTATGAGGGAAAATTTGTTGTAGGAGGTGGTAATAGCTGGGCTTGACACCAAATGATGAAATAATTCTCTAGGAACTTCCTTTCCGGCCTCCCAATGGAAAGGCTAGCTCTCCACTGAAAAAAAACATAGAAAATGTCCCTATCAATCCTCCACTGCTTCAACCCTACAACACAACACAACTCTAGAAGAAACTACGCTGTAGAAGAAGATTGAAGCTTGGCTTGATGCTAGAATGTGGATATGCATCTCACAAACCTCTCCTGAGTGGGCACTCGAAGTCCCTCGAGGATGAGGTTGGGATTCCTACTCGAGAACACCCTTGTGCTAAACAACACAACAGACTCTGCTAAATAACTGTAGAGTGTAAGAAGTCATAACAGACTCAAAACATATCAATAATCAACATGCCTTATATGGCTACCTTCCCCTTCCTTATATGCATTGTGAGCCTTCTCACCTAGTGCCCCACTCATTAAATCCACTACTCTCATGGAGACTTCCTCCCATTAACATTGTGTTGTCTCTTATTGATTACCCACTCCCTCCATACCAACGCTATCGTTTTAGTCAAAGTTGACCCCATCCACATGCTCCACCCTCTATTCACACATGAGGGTGCTTTATCTAGCTACTAAGATGCTCCACTTTCACATTAGGAGTGATTTTATTCCTACTAAAGAGGTTTATGGGTCTCCCTACCCATTTATTCATCTATCTAAATGAAAAAATAAAAAATTAATATTCCAATTAGCTACAAGCTAATTTTGGAATATCACGGGGAAAATGCACATGGAATCCCTGGAGGCTCAAATTTCAAAGCCTAAGATTACAATAGACTATAAGAAGACTTCATTCGAGTTCAGCATCAAGGACATTCATCCCATCAACCAGATGGAAATGTATAAAGAAATAGGTGAAATGATCTCTTCTACACTAACCAATATATTAATGAATTTGTCTAAGTTGCGGGTCTCATTAGAAAATGTTCAGTCCCAACTTAAAATGGAGAATATCTCTTCTATGTCCAAGGATACAAGGATAAAATCCTTGGAGGATTTGGTGGTAAAGATAGGATATGACATCTCCAATGTGTAGGCTGTGGAAGATATAATCAAAAAGAAAAATGCAGATATATCAGTATTAAGGAAGCAGCTGAAGATGTCAGCCACAAAGGATCCACTCACAAAGGAGATTGAGGAGATAGAGTCCTAGAAATCAGATATTATGAAACTCATCATGGAGCAAAATTCCCAACTAAAACAAATGGAAATTGAGATGGAGAAAATGGTCAAAGAAAAAGTGAAAGCTGCAAAAAAATTAGTTATCCCTTTCAAGGCTGTACCCCTCACAACCATTCCTGTAGCAACAAATTCTACAACTAAAATAGGAGAGTATGTAGATCAGCGAGCAAAATCAGTGGTGAATATTTCACTACAAACAAAAGAAATTAAAATACTATGTAATATTCCAAAATTTGCAAACAAGCAAATTCAAATATTAGATTTTGATGCTTTCACTTAGGAGAGGAATAAATGGGAAAGGAGGCCCATGAACAATAAAGATATGAATAAATGCCACCTTAGTAAGGAAGGAGATCACTTTAGGAGATGGTTTTACACTTCCAAGTGTGAACAAGGGCAAAATATATGAGGACATAGTCAAGTTTGACTAAGTCAACATGCATTCTTGAGGAGGAAGAGATCACCCAAGTGAACTAGCTCAATGTGAACAAGGATTAGCCTAGACACACATATGAGAACCGGATTGAAGATCCCTTAGTGTGAAAAGAGGTATTGCAAGTAGATTAGTCTCAGTTGACCAAGTCAACAACACTGCTACAAGGAGGAGGGAAGCCAACAAGGACAGCGCAGTTTTAGAAGAGGAATCTTCACTACGAAGTCACCTCAACAATGTGTGGGGTCCGGGGTGAGGAGGCTCACTAAATATAAAAAGGAGGGGATAGCATCAAGGAGAGGATTGGGTATTCAGCTATCTTTTTTCTTGTGACTACTTGCATGCTTCAGCTGTTTAGCTGTGTTTGCAACATTGTTTAGTGCAAAGAATTCCCGTGCGGGAATTCCATTCTCTCTTTGGATCAGCTTGCTTAAGGGATGAAGAGGGAAGGATTTGAGCTTCAATTCATCATTTGGCTTAGGTCCATTCAGCCATATTCATATACAGCGTAGTTCCCTTCAAAATCTGTGTCATTTATGCAGGTGAAACAACAACAGGGTTGCACACTTAGATTTTGCGCTAGTCTTTGAGGAGAAGGTGCGTATTTCCCTCCGGGAGATTTGATAAGAAGAGCCTTGGGCCATTTTCTGTATTATTCAGCTATTGTGTGTCATATTTAGCCATGATTAATACAGAGCTGTAGTAAAATGCTTTATTTTCTGCAGTGCTGCCCTTTGTACTTGCATTTTGCCGGAAACCCTTACCGAGTGTCTTTTCCTTTGTGTAAGAGAGGTTAAACCTCCATTTCTCTGATATTTGATTAATGTAATCCTTAAATCAGACTTATTTCATCATTTTCTACATAAAACGTGATTGAAATAACACAGTCCTTGCTTCAGTATTTTTTTCATAAGCTAGGCTATGGGGTTTGGGCTTATTTGAGGCATATTGACTTGGGGAGATCTGTTTATATGAGCTAGAGTGATTTGTTTCACCTCTAATTCTGCCTGTGAGTTTTATATCATGTCTTCTAAGGGATCCAAGTCCCATTTCTCACTTGTATAGCGTTATTTTTTGAAGAAAACTATTTTAAGCCCTATATTGCTGCATTTCTCCACAGGGAAGGAGAATATAGGCCATATACTTGCTGAGGTTCTTTCATTTGCTGGTGTGATGTTATTTTACATATAATGAGCTACTCTAAATTTTCATGCTCATTATTTTTTGAAGCTCCACATTGGTAATAACTTGAAATATTCCCAATAGTGTAGCTGTTCCCATTTTGGGATACTACAGTGGTATCGAATTTAGCTGTTTAGCTTGTGGATTTAAGATCCAATCAGAAGATAAGAAGGAGATGAGAAAAAAATTATGGAGAGGATGAGATTACTCTCATCCATTTTCAGATCTAAGGAGAAAGAAGAGAAATTCATCGAAACTCCAAGAGGGTTTCAAGGAGGAGAACGCTACAGTGAGACCTCTACAAGGTTTCATGAGGAAGAAGGAGATGCATGTACTTCTTGTTCTCATATAGGAAGTGTAGAGCAAGGAGACCACTTAGAACATGAGATCCTGAGTGGGTATTTGGCAGAATACAAGTGCCAACCTAGGGCTTTCAAAGAGACCCTAGATTTTCCTCAGTTTATTCAACTGAGAGAAGAAAGAAGACCCTGCAGCAAAGGATAGATCAAAGGAAATAAATTCCTATTGTATACATTTGATGGGTCAACTACAAAAAGAGCTTGGGCAAGGAATATTGAGGAATTCTTCCTAATACATCCAGTGGTAGAGAGGGAGGCAGTAGAAGTTGCAGCGTTGCACCTAGAGGGTGAAGCCAATGCTTGGTGGTTCAGTCACTTAAGCCATACAAGAGTGACTAGTTTTTATGAGTTTACTAAAGGGCTGATTAGAACCTTTGATGGAGAAAGATCAGAGGAGAGAAGGCCCACACCACCATGGGAGGAGACAAGTACCAGCGCTGTCATAGCCTTGGAAGAGAAGCCTTCTACATCAGTAGTTAGGGTAGCCATTACATTGGAGGGAGGAGCCTTTGTAGCTCTACAAGAGGTTCCCGCATCTCACCAAGATATGGGAATATTTCCACTCTTATTTATTGCAACAAATATTTCTAGGAATTGTGGGAATTTTTCTTCATATGGCCCAGGATCAAACATTGTTGTTGAGGTAGAGCAGTAGGATTGCACTGCACTGTGCAAGCTTGAATGGTTCAAGGAGCAACTGAACCATCATTCTCATGGAACTTTAATGAGTTACACACAACCCTTCAGGTTGGAGTGTGATCTTTTGGAGGGAGTCATGAACTTTGAGATGGAGTATGAGGCAGCAACTATGTCATAGGAGAGGCTATCAGCACTGTCAAACAATAGTAGTAAGAGGGCTTTGCCTTTATCACCTTTGGATCTTGATGGATTCAATATGGCTATGGACATGAGATCTTCTCTAAGAGATCTCCAAGAAAATGCATTTCAGCATCCCATGGAATACAAGGAGAAAAATATGATATGGGAGGATGGTAATCTCCTTTGGAGGAGTACCAAGATGGAGAATGGTAGGAGGCATCCATCGGTGGATAAGTGGATGTGGATAGAGAGCAAGAAGCTGGAGAGCTACTTGAAAATCTATGATACTGGGTAGCAAGAGGAAAAAATGCGTTGGCTACTCTTGAGAGAGTTTGGCCATCATGAGACATATCCTTTCTCCAAGGGTATGTGGGAGGAGAGAACTTGGCAGGGTACTTGCATCATGGGGCAGCAAGGAGTCTGGATGCATTATGATGTTGTAATCATTATTTTTTCACCACATGAGTTGTATGATGGAGGTATGATGGGGTAGCAAAGACATTTGTTGCTTTGGAGGATTGAGAGAGAGTAAGGGCAGAGTTGCTCTCACATTTTGCATGATGTTGCAATGGGAGGAGATGGCAACATTATGGGAGGAGTCTTTGACATTGGACATGTCAGAGAATGGATTTATGAGTTGGCAGGAGCCTATTTGCATAGGCCAACAATGTTGTCACTTTGGAGCAGGAGTTTGTTGATGGAGTGTTCCCAGGATCACTTCACATCTGATGCACTTGGTGGACATGGAGGAGGTGAGACTGATAGAGTAGTGGATGGATTCCTCTGTTGTTGTGGTGTGTCCTTCTTGGCTTGGACTTCCAAGCATGAGGAGAGATATCTTCATGCATCATATGGTTTATTCCTCTTCATAGGAGTATGTCCTATCACTATGGAGGGCTCATTTATGGATACTGTCACCTTCTTACTTTCATTACATGGTAAGAATTTTGTTTTTTCATTTATTGATTGTTCAATACAATATTTGCATGCTCTTACCATTTCATTGTAGTGCATTGCTCTACAAAGGGGCAAGTTTGTCTTTAGGCTCCATGGACCAATTTTGGCTAGCTATTATGATGGAGACAACCATCTACTATATGATCTGGGGAAAATTTTTGGTCACTCCTTATATGCTCAGTTGATACAAAACCATTTACTACTTCCTAGTAGATGTGGTGACTTACAAAACTAGCCATCTATCAAGAAACAACTTGCCATGCTATTGTCTAAAGCTGCAGTGGGAAAGAATGCACTGTGACCACTTGGGAGACTATTGGTACCCTCCAGCACCACATATAACCTTCAGTATTTCTCTCATTATGATGTTGATCATGATCCTATCTACTGATATTATTCTTGCCTATATGAGGAACATGATTGGAGGAGGAACACATGGGGTGGATGTGTTCTTTGGGGAGGAGGATCCCCACACTTTCTGTATTACATGTTCTAAGGGGAGCATGGGAAGAGACATGGCCTCTACAGAAAAATATTTGTTTCTTTATGAGGAGGGCCATGAGATGGATGGGGTGCCATATGATGATGATTTCTTATCCACCATGTATGAGATGGTTTGGGCTAGCTTGATTCACAGTGCTGGGAAAGGGACCTTTGGAGGTATAGTTTCCTTCTTTCCATTCAAGGATAATATTATTGCAACCCAAGATCATAAAATTCTCTACAATTATCTTAAGTGGAGAGGGAGACAGCATGGGGTAGGCTATACCATGTTCATATTTTCAGCCCACCTATTCTCCATGAGCTCAAGGTGGAAGAGATCCTTCATGTTACACCATTTTTTGGTCATCTACATGAGTTTCCATCCTGGAGGGTGACTCATTTTGTTTGGTTGATAGCTTGGGGAGGGGAGATTCAATGGGGATGATGAATCCAAATCTATATCAGCCTTCATGCCCCAAGAGGACCTTCAAACAGCCCATTGTTTCCTCCATGGATGATCCACTGTCACATAATGACAACTATTTAGATAGCTTACACACTTGGGAGGGGCAACTTGGAGATATGTTGATGATGTAGCACCTTGATATTTGGAGGATTTCATCTTATGAGGTTGCTACAGGGGAGGAGAGGATGCTCTTCAGTCCTATCCTTGCAGTTGCTTGAGGACAAGCAACACTTGGGAGGGGAGGACTGTAATATTCCAAAATTTTCAAACAAGAAAATTGGAATATTAGATTTTGATGCTTTCACTTAGGAGAGGAATAAATGGGAAAGGAGGCCCATGAACAATAAAGATATGAATAAATGCCACCTTAGTAAGGAAGGAGATCACTTCAGGAGATGGTTTTACACTTCCAAGTGTGAACAAGGGCAAAATATATGAGGACATAGTCAAGTTTGACTAAGTCAACATGCATCCTTGAGGAGGAAGAGATCACCCAAGTGAACTAGCTCAATGTGAACAAGGATCAACCTAGACACACATATGAGAACTGGATTTAATATCCATTAGTGTGAAAAGAGGTATTGTAAGTAGATTATTCTCAGTTGACCAAGTTAACAGTGCTGCTACAAGGAGGAGGGAAGCCAACAAGGACAACACAATTTTAGAGGAGGAATCTTCACTAGGAAGTCACCTCAACAATGTGTGGGGTCTGGGGTGAGGAGGCTCACTAAAGATAAAAAGGAGGGGATAGAATCAAGGAGAGGATTGAGTATTTAGATATCTTTTGTCTTGTGACTACTTTCATGCTTCAACTGTTTAGCTGTGGTTGCAACACTATTTAGTGCAAAGAATTCCCGTGCGGGAATTCCATCCTCTCTTTGGATCAGCTTGCCTAAGGGATCAAGAGGGAAGGATTTGAGCTTCAATTCATCATTTTTCTTAGGGCAATTTATCCATATTCATCTATATTGCAGTTACCTTCATAAACTGCGTCATTTATGCAGGTGCAACAACAACAGGGTTGCACACTTAGATTTTGTGCTAGTCTTTGAGGAGGAGGTGCTTATTTCCCTCCGGGAGATCTGATAAGAAGGGCCTTGGGCCATTCTCTATATTATTCAAATATTGTATGTCATATTCAGCCATGATTAATACAGAGCTGCAATAAAAGCGTTATTTTCTGTAGTGCTGCCCTTTGTACATGCATTCTGCCGGAAACCCTTACTGGGTGTCTTTTCCTTTGTGTAAGAGAGGTTAAACCTCCATTTCTATGATATTTGATTAATTTAATCCTAAAATCAGACTTATTTCATCATTTTATTTATAAACCCTCATTGAAATAACGTAGTCCTTGCTTCATTATTTTCTGCATAAGCTAGGCTATGGGGTTTGGGCTTATTTGAGGCATATTGACTTGGGGAGATCTATTTATATGCGCTAGAGTGATTTGTTTCACCTATAATTCTGCATGTGAGTTTTATATCATATCTTCTAAGGGATCGAAGTCCGATTTCTCACTTGTATAGCATTATTTTCTGAAGACAACTATTTTATGCCCTATATTGCTGCATTTCCCCACTTGGGAAGGAGAATATAGGCCATCTACTTCCTGAGGTTCTTTCATCTGCTGGTGTGATGTTATTTTACATCTAATTAGCTGCTCTACATTTTCATGCTCATGATTTGCTGAAGCTCCACATTGGTAATAACTTGAAATATTCCTAATAGTGTAGCTATTCCCATTTAGGGATACTACATACTACAGGCTCAATTTTTTTTTTTGAAAGACTAGCTCGTAATGAATAAGACTACCCATGCAACATAATTACAGAGGATTCAGAAGAAAATAGAAAATTTACAGAAATCTCTAAGGGAATCCTCCATTGGCAACACCTAGGGTCAAGCTAAATAAATTATATGAACCAACATTACTGAAGCCATGAATGAATTTTGGCCATATATCTAGATTATTTTTGAGCAAAAAGACTTTATTGAGAAATCTAATAAGGCCATTTCCAATATAAATGAAGAGCTGGGAGATATGCCCAATACAACCAACAAAATCATCAAATTTTTGAATTCCAAAAATAGATATGAACTTGATGATCTGGGAGTACATGACAGTACATAAAAATCATGGAAGTGAAAAAATTTCTTACAAAAAACAACTTATTTCAACATATTGAAGATAAATGTAATGGATTGGAAATTGTAGTCAACAGGGTTTTCAACAGAATTGAGCCATTAACTAAGAGGGGCCTGCCCTCTGTGTTTGTTATCAATGAAAAACTGATAACCAGGGATGATTATGTAAATAAGATTAAAGAAATTTCAAAGGATAACAAAATTTTCAAACATTAAAGGTGCTATGACAGGGAGAGATTTTCTAGAAGCTATGATTAATGACATTTTCATACAACATGAGATAAATCATATCGTTGTGGTCAAACCCACATTTTTTAGATATACAGAGGTAGATGAGATCTATCATAAGGCCACAAAGATAATTATTCCCGATGAATATCAATGGGATAAGTTGTGGGAGTATTAGGAAGAGTAAATACCAACAACAACTAGCACAACAACCAACACAACAACTAGCGCAACAAACATAATAGATCGTGCAACAATTGTTTCCTAGATTAAAGTGCCAAATGTCTAGATGTATTTAATGATTCCACCTTCTTTTGGTCACATTGGTCAAATAATGTTATTTTTGTAATTAATAACAAATTGTCTGTTTGATACGACATTCTTTGTAGAATTAGTTTAAATAATTCATGTATTTGAAGTATTCAGGGGTTGGACTCTGATCATTGTAATCATATTTCTATTGAGCATTGTACTTTTTGAGCTACTAGAACATCAATAATAAAAATACCATTCACATGATACTTATGCTATATATTATTGGTGATGTTTTTCCTTTTGTGATAGTTGTTTTCATTGTTTTTCTATACTGTGCATCATTTTAATCTAATTGTAAAACAAAAAGTTAAGAATAAGATTTGTTATCTGAACACCTTATTTCTGGCTGTATTTACAATATATATGTTTTCTTCTGAAGTCCGATTGAGAAATTCTTAAATTCTTTTCAATCATTACTAAATTCACCATTTCTTCATTTCATAATTCATTTAGAATTGTAATATCCAGTAGTTGTAACTAGCTTGCCCTGTGACTACTCTTTAAAATTTTGATGCAACACCCAACCTTTATTTGACTCCATAGCCCAATGGAAAAAAAATAATTTAAATAGACCCACCAATCCAACCAACCAAACCAAACAACCAAACAACCAAACAAATAATTCAACACTATCATAACTATCCTAATATCAATTAAGGAAACATAGTTAAATTTGAAAGAGATATCCCTCTCTGAAGTTGGCAGGGCTAGATCCTAGCTTTAAAAATGGTTTTTATGTTGTATTGTATAATTATTCTGCCAATATTAAAATTATAAAACGATAACATAGTGGCGACCATACTAGGGAAGCAGAATTGAAAAAATTGTCATTGCTTTCGAATTCCAAAACCCTGGTTCCAAAAATTTGCTTGATAGAAATATTTTAAGAAGATTGGTTTTCCTTCATTTTTGTAAATAATAAGAGTGTGTGTGCCTTAGTTTTTAGTTCTGGCTCCCAAAATAGCCCACAATAGATCTCATCATGATCCAAATCCTGCAACTATAGTGGATGATCCTAATTTTTTTTAGGAACTAGAAAACCAGAGAAACAAGGGAGAAATAACCCTCTTTCTAGAAAAAATTCTCTTCCTGAAAAGATTGATACTGTACAAGACATTGAATTAGACTTAAATTTTAAACAAGGTTTATTCAAGACTAAATATGAGATTTGGGTAGATAAGACAATACTTGATCCATTAATTTTACAGCAAAGTGTAGTTAGAGAAGTTTATTCACAAACTAAATCAGACCTTTAGCTTCTCCAAGGTTTTGATGACCTTCAAGATCTGGTAACTAGATTTACTTCAATAGTCTAAGACGTTTATCTTCAACAATCAGTTAAATTATCTTCTTTAAATGTAGTAGCCTCCTCTATAGCTTCTTAGTTTGCACACCATAAGTCATCTAGTCCTACTGCTTTTGTGATCCCCACCGCTTATCCTTTCTTTCCTCATAAAATTACACAAAATCCATCACATACATCTCTTTAAATTATCCACCCTACTCCACCTACTTCTCACCCTCTCCCATTTATTTTTAATCCCCCTCTAGTTCCTCCTCCACCAAACATGGCAGCGAGGTATGCTCCATTGGTGTTAGCTACACCTCTAGAAAAAATGCCACATGATTAATAGTAAAAAATTCCACAATTTGATGGGACTGGTCCTTTAACATCCCGACAACATATAAACAAGATGAATGACTATTTTTACCTTTAGGAAGTAGAGGTAGAGAGTGTGAAGTTAATAATGTTTGCTCAAAGTTTTAGTGGAGAAGTAAGGAAATGGTTTAAAGGTTTGACTGCAAACAATACTAATGATCTTCCTGCATTCCATTAGACATTCCTTAATAGGTGGGATGTTAAGAAAAACTCTCTTCAGATTTTATCTAAATATGAAAGCATTAGGAGGGCTCCAGGTAATAAAGAGGGGCCCTGATCAGCATATTAGGCCTCCATTTCAGGAGAATTATGTTGATGAAGATGGGGAAATAACTAAAGAGGTAGAAGAAAACCAAATCAATTTAATGGGTATAAATGAATATGACACCATTTTTCTTACTAAATAAGAAGAAGAATCATTTATGTTAACCCAAATTGAACTTGAATCTAAAGAGCCTGATGAGTAAAAGCAAGGATTTGAAAATGCCATCATGGAAGTTCATAGGCAGTACAATCTTAGGAGCAAGAAAAATTTAGACACCTCTAATAAAAAGAACACTGAAAACTCTGCCAAAAAGTTCTATGAGTTGGATCCTAAGAAAATTATATAAATCCCTAAGAAAGGTGCATATAACTCAAGAAAATGACCATAGAAAACCTTGCTAAAAGAATAATTGATATTTCTTCCAAAACTACACAAAATGATGTCCCTGCCACTAGTCAACAAACATAACTTGCCACAAAAGTAGTTGTTGAAAAGTATGATTTTTCAAATTTTCTTAAGATTCAAACACCATTTATTATTGAACATGAACTTGCCAAATTGAAAATTTCTATCCCCTTAACTAAATTAATAAACAAAAATATGTGCAGGACTCAGGTCATGAAAGCATTAAACATAGGGGAAAACACAAATACTATCAATTTGAATGATGATCAACCTAATTTTTTTTTGGACCAGAAGTTGATGGTAAACCACAAGAAGGAGGCATCCCTCCATTTTATGTCAGTCTCAATGTTCATGAAAATATTCCCCACAATGTAATGCTGGATTCAGGTGCATCTCATAATTTAATGCTGAAAGATGTTATGGAGAAACTTGGCCTTGAAATTACTAGGCCTTAAAAATATTTGTATTCTTTTGATTCTAGCAAAGTTAGATGTTTAGGTATTATTGTATATATCTATGTCACTTTAGCTAAAATCCTAGCTAAAAGTCTTGTAATGGACATAGTAGTAGTTGACGTTCCTCCTAAGTATGGCACACTGTTGTCACGCTCATGGGGAGAAAATTTACAAGGAAACCTTCAAATGGACATGTCTTATGCCACAATACCAGTGTTTGGTCAAAAGAGAAGATTACATAGGGAAACCCTAATGAAGTATATGGTGAGTAGTCAAGAGAAACCACATAACTACCCCCTTTACTCTGTTCATTCTAATCTTGACTCCTTAATTATTTATAAGGATGGAGACATTGATGCAAAAATTACCAAGGCAGAAAATGATTGTGATGAAAAACAGGAAAATAAAATACAAATTGTACAAAAAAACACTGAAACTGAGCCTTTTTGGAACATGAGCTTTGATGGCTCTTGTGGAAAATCAGGTTCAAGGGCTAGTGTTTAGGTGTGCAATTCAGGGAATAATCATGCAGAAGGTCATTCCTACAATTTCAAATTTCAGTGAACTAATAACATAGTAGAATATGAGGCACTTCTCTTAGGGTTACAATTGTTGAAAAGATTGGGAGCAAAAATAATTTCGGTTCATGGCGATTCTAAATTAATTATAAAACAAATCAAAGGAGAATATGTTGCAAAACATCCTAGATTGAGAGCATACATAAATGTTGTGCTTAACTTTCTAATAAATTTTGATGAATATGATCTTGTTGTCATTCCAAGAAATTAGAAAATCCTAGCTAATGGTTTGGATTTTTCAGCAAGCACATGCAAGTTGCCTCATCCCAATAGACAATACACAATGGAATTTAAACACCGTCCAATAGTACCTGATAACATGAGATATTGACAAGTATTTGGGAATGAAAAAAAGTTTAAATTTTTCTTATAGTCAAAGGATGAGTTCGAAGATAGTAGTATAGATTTAGATTATGAAGTAGAAATTCAAACTGATGTACAAGTTAGTGTAGATAAATAGTTTGATGTCTCTGATGTAAATATTTCAGCAAATATAATTGTACATAAACCTGAATTGCATGAAATAGACCCATAGAAAGAGGAATTTGAGGCACTTCAGCTTAAGGATAATGTCCTACCTAGAGGTCTTGTCCCATTAGAAGAAATTTTTGATTTCAACGATGTAGCAAAAAAGCCAAAAATGGAACCCATGGGAGAAAACATAGAAGAGTGTAATATAGGTAGTGCAAAAAACCCAAAATGATAAAACTGTCAAAATCACTGCCTATTGTTACGAAACAAAGGTACATAACTTTTTTCAAAGAATTCACAAATGTCTTTGCATGGAGTTATGAAGACCTAAAATCATATGAAACCAGTATCATACAACATAAAATCCCAATCAAAGAAGATAAAAAACCATTTAAGAAAAAAATATGTAGGATGAACCTTGTCCTAATGCCTTTGGTTGAGAAAGAAGTGAAGAAAATGTCTCTTAGATATTATAAATGGGTATCTAACATTGTGCCTACAAGGAAGAAAATTGGAGACATCATATTATGCATCAATTTCAAAAATCTAAACAAGGTCTCCTTAAAAGACAACTACCCCTTACCAATAATGGATCACATATTACAAAGGGTAGTAGGATCTAGTAGGATTTCTTTATTAAATGGTTTCTCAGGATATAACCAAGTCTTAGTACATCCTGATGATCAGGATAAAACTACCTTCACTAATCCATTGGGAACCTTCATGTATGTGAAGAGTCCCTTTGGGTTAATGAATGTCGGAGCCACTTTCCAGAGAGAAATGGATATTTCTTTTGTTGATGAAGTTGGCTTTTTAATTGTGATTTATCTTGATGACATTACTGTCTATTCAAAATATGATGAAGAACAATTGGCACATCTAAGAAGAGTCTTTGAAAAATGTAGAAGGTTTGGCATCTCATTAAATCCTAAGAAAACACTATTTGGTCTTGAATAAGGAAAGCTTCTTGGTCATATTATCTCTAAGGATGGTATTAGGATTGATCCTAGTAGGATTGAAGGTATACTTAAAATCAGTCACCCAAGAAAAATCAAAGAACTTCAGTTGGATAACCAACATGCTTAAAAAATATTCAAAAATCAGGTGGAATATTGAAGCTAAAAAATCTTTTGATCTGTTTTTAAGCATGTTGGTTATGTTTCTAAAGAATATCTTAAATCTCTTAAACATTTGCTAAAGAATGCAATAGGTTGTTCAAATCCTTCATTGTTTCTCTGCAATAGGACAACTGCAATAATGTGTTCAGAAGAAAAATGAAATATTATGAAATCTTTGGTAAATTTTGGGCTAATTAACACTAGAGCTTTTGTCAATGCATGTTTGACTAGATCAAAAGATTTTTTAGCTTCAATATTCCAACTGATTTTTGAATATTTTTTAAGCATGTTGGTTATGTTATTACCACAGCATCTGTTGTGTTCCTTGCAGGTATGGCTTCCACCCATTTTGTTAAATAATCCGTGACGGTTAAAATCCACTTATGCTGACCACTCGATGGAGGATGTATTTCACCTATAAAGTCAATTCCCCATTGTCGGAATGGTTCGTCCACGTGCACGGGAATCATGGGAAGAGGTGCCAACTTCTGTCTTTCAGAAAATTTCTGACACGTCTCGCAAGTTCTAACCCGAGCAAAAACATCTCTGAAAAGCTTGGGCCAATAGAAACCAACCTTCAGGATCTTGTGAGCAGTGGCCCTCTAGCTGTAATGACCCCCATAGATTCCTTCATGAAACTCGGTCATTATACTCTCTACCTCATCCTCTGTGAGACACAGGAGTAGGATGCCTGATGGATCTCACCAGTATAGCCGGCCATTGGCGACTATATACTTCTATGATTTCAATCTTAGCGTTCTTTATTTAGATTTATCACATCTTGGAGTGCAGCTGAGTGTGAGGAGATATTCTGCTATCTCTTTGTACCACTGACTGGTGAGGTACTTTATATGTGTTTCCGGAGTAGCTATCCCAATTCCCTGTCTCTCTTCTTTCTCCTCAAATTTCTCACTTGATATTATGGACAATTTTATACCCAAAGCCTGATAGTTTGATTCAGATAACATTTTGGCAAGCCCTTGTCCTTCGATCAGCTTGGTAGGGCGGATGTCTAGCTCATACTCCTGTATTTTGGCAATCCACTTCACCCTTTTTCCTTCACTATCCCCCTAGATAAGAATTTATTTTACAGTAGCTGTAGGCACAAATGAAATGATATGGGATTGCAAGATATACATGCGAAATGCTTTGAGGGATTTCACTAGGGCATATGCTTGCTTTTCTAATATGTTGTATTTTAATTCTGCATCACGGAGCACCTGACTGAAGAAGGCGATGGGCTTCTCGTACCCTTCCTCATTTTTATGCAATAAAACTCCTGCTATTATATGAGGCGATGCAAAAGAAAAGATCATGAAAGGTTTAGCATAATCCGGTCCAGCTAGCACAGGGGCTT
This sequence comes from Pinus albicaulis, assembly GCA_034641835.2. Classification (NCBI taxonomy): domain Eukaryota; kingdom Viridiplantae; phylum Streptophyta; class Pinopsida; order Pinales; family Pinaceae; genus Pinus; species Pinus albicaulis. The sequence goes on along the minus strand of CM076582.1, from coordinate 1,519,022,639 downwards.
CTGCAAAAGCATTTTTTATTCTGGTAAAGGCCTCTCGTGATTCCTGGGACCACTTAACCTCATTATTTTTATTCAGCATGTCGGTTATATTTCTAACTATTTCAGCATAGTTAGGAATAAACCTTCTCAGAAAATTAATGCACCCTAGGAATACCTGTACCTCCTTCTTATTTCTGGGAAGAGCAATACCATTTATAACCTCTACCCTCTTAGGATCTATCTTCACCCCATCTTTAGTCACAATGTGTCCCAAAATTTTACCCTCTTCTAATGCAAATAAAGACTTCTGAGGGTTTAGAGAGAGACCATACTTTCTGCATTTCTCAAAGGTTCTACGCAGATGCTCAATGTGCTCAGTATCATTCTTCGAAAATACAGTGATATCATTCAGGTAGACTACCAAAAATTTATCTTGCTACCCAAAAAAAGAAATGTCCATGGCCCTCTGAAAAGTAGCCCCTGCATTAATCAATCCAAAAGGCATCCTGGCATACAGGTATTCCCAGGGCGCATTAATTTTCTGAGAAGGTGACATGCTTAAAAAAGATTCAAAAATCAGGTGGAATATTGAAGCTAAAAAATCTTTTGATCTAGTCAAACATGCATTGACAAAAGCTTTAGTGTTAATTAGCCCAGATTTTACCAAAGATTTCATAATATTTTTTTTTTCTTCTGAACACATTATTGCAGCTGTCCTATTGCAGAGAAACAATGAAGGATTTGAACAACCTATTGCATTCTTTAGCAAAGATTTAAGAGATGCCTACAAAATTATGGAAAAGCATGCCTTTGCATTGGTTAAAGAAATAAAATATTTTAGAATACATATTTTACACTCCCAAATTATTTCTTATGTGCCTAATTCAGTGGTAAAAGAAATTTTAATGCAGAATGGACCTGATGGAAAGCGAAGCAAATGGATTTCCATCATTCTAGAATATGACTTAGAAATCAAACCCACCAAATTGATCAAAGGACAGGGACAGGCCAAACTGATAGCTTACCAAATCTTCATGCACTAGATATCAACATGGTATATTCTGTTATCACTCAAGTTTTCCTTGAAGTTGTGGAAAAGGAAAGTATACCCGAGGTAACCACAAACCAACCTTCAGATGTAGAATCTAGCCAATCTGCATCCAAAGATGGCTCTCTCTTTATGATTTATCTTTGTTCTCAGAAAGTTTTAGGCTAGTTATGAATCCAAGAGTTTGTTTGAAAATGGTGGAATTCGCCAACTAAGGGCAAGGTTGAATATTTTCAGGCCATTGGGCTATGGAGTCAAAGGATGGCTTTACTGGATTAATTTTCTACACACAAGATGGCTTTGCAGGGCAAGATAGCCAAACAGAGAACAATTTTTAGAATTTAAAGTGGATGGAATGGGTTTTGAAGGGATGAAAGGCACTCAAGAATCTTTCAACATGTTCAAAAGAAAGAAATGGAATGATTACAAATAAAGAGCAGTGAATAATTCTTTACTATAGTAATCAAAATGTTTAAATTAGCGAAGCAAGAGCAATTAAGAATTCGTTGCTTATAACCAATTTAGAAGAAAACATTTAGAATAATCACAACTGAAATAAGAGTACAATTAAGTAAATTCTGATTTATTCTTTTATGTCAATTATTCAGAAATGGACACAATGATATTATAAATAGATATAAAACTTAAGACATAGGATAGAAAGACTTATTGAACTGCAGTCCGACACATGAATCCTGCAAAAAGTCCTGAGCTTCAAATTGTCATCCAGCAAGCCACAAATAAATTTCTCCAAAACGATTTTATTCCAAAAACATCAATGTCACAGCGAAGTAGTAGAATCCACCCAAAATACTTCCAAGAGTGAAGTATTTATACAAACTCTAAACTAAAATATCTTGAAAAAATATCAAGATTGGTTCACAAATCTCTCCAACTATTTTACATAAATAGAACTTAAGTAAAGGACACTCAAACTAATGCCTCTATTTGGCACTATTTTTTATGGATAGGTGATGACAAAGAGGAGAATTCGAATTTGATCCAACTCTTAGTTGATGATGAGGCATCCAAGTCACTAACTGCTTCCTTTCTTTGTGCAATTCTGCTCCAACAATTCTGCAAATTTGGGGTCCAATGATACCTTTATATTTCTCAATAGGTAATAGATATGTAAAAAGTGAAAGAGGTTATTGTAGATAAATATGTTTTTGAGATAAACCTCTTTCACTTTCCTACAATTCCTCTCCAGCTGTGCACAATAGGCTCTGCAAAAAGATGTGTAAAACAGAGTTTTACAGAGTCTGAAAAATAGCCTCTAAAGATGTGCATGTATCTCTCATTCTGAAATCAATGTCCAAAAACGGAGATATTTTTTTTGTATATGGCTCTCTTAGGAACAAAAACCTCCTTCAGTTTTGTAAGATGTATTTCTGATTGGCCACAATATTCTCTGCAAAATGATGACTTAACAGGAATTTTCTGCAAAAAGTGCTTTCCAACATTGTTTAATATTTCCAAAACCATAATGGCTGTTAGAAAATTGAGAGAGGTTTTTGTAGATGGACGACTTAAGAACATAAACCTCCTTCAGTTTTGTAAAATCAATTTTATATTGATCACAATAGTTTCTGAAAAACTATGACTAAAATATGCAATTTCTACAAAAATGTTCCTTCTTGTTATGTTTTTTCATGTTTTTACTTTCTTGCTCTTTTGACTGTTTTACTTTCACTTTTAGACAAACCTCACTATTGGTGAAAGTATTCTCATCTCTTTTTACCATTTTACTGCCTTCTGTATTTACTTTTACTGTTTACCTTTGACTGCTCTGTAACTTCATTTTAACTTTCACTGACTTTTACCTGATACACTTTAACCACTGATACTCTTTAGCTGTTATGGTTTCTAACCTCTGTTTGAATATATTTGATAACAATATTGGAGTAAACAAGTCTTATGACTAGTATTAAGACTATTTATCCAAGGGTGTGGTCTTCTGATCACCTCTTCAGGGAACAACTGAGTAGATTTTTCAAGCAATTCCCCAATGGACAAGGGAGTGAGGTTTTGACCAGGTTCAAAATGGAGCATCATTCAAGGCTACAGGAACTCCCATTTTGGTTCTTGTGGATTCAAAATGGAAATTTCGCTAATGGTGAGGAATTGAGTAAATTCACGGGAAAAACAGGTCCATTTGCAGATTTAGTAATTCAATTACAGTTCTCGGGGTCACAGAATGAAATCGTAATTAATTCTAACTCTGTTTCAGTGAAAGAAAAAGGAAAGCTGATATTTCAACAGATTTCAGTTTGAATTTAGGGTAAATACCTATTTTTGGAGAAAACAACATTTGGATAGGTGCCGGCTAAGGTAGATAATCTTCTGAGAGGCTTGTCTACAATCTTCTTCGAAAGGATAAGGTAAGTGGACTTCACAAATTCAAATTTTGAATTTTTCTGCGTGGAAGGCGTTTTCTTTCACTGGCGTACAAAATGATGAAAAAGACGTGAATATTTTGTTTTATCGGGAAAGTCAAACGGGGGGGAATTTTTATTATTTTTATGGGATGATGTCACTGATGTACGATGGATGCGTCACCGGGGTCGGGCGGTAAGCGGTAAATGCCGCCCCGCTTTCGGGAGCAGGCGGTTTTCCGCGGGGAGGCAGCGATTCCATTCGGAGATCAACACGTGGCGGGTGCACTGTCTCGAAACCACGGTGATCCCGCGCGTTAACGATCAGACGATGGATGGCTGGCAGAATTAGAACGGGCCATTGATCCGGGAATGGGCGATCGGACGGGTGATATGACGTGAAGAAGGTAGGGGATTTAACACACGGACTCAAAGTAATTAATGTTATTTTAACTATTCCGGGCAGCGTCTTATTGACTGAGGGATTGGTTATTAATTAATCCGGCTGATTAATTAATCCCGTGGTTTAATGAGAGTTGGGGTTGCGGCGGGGCTTTGGTTTTATTTGTTTTTTCCGTTTAAAACATAAAACATATGTTTAAAACCTTTTCAATATTGTTATTATATGGTAATAAATCAATGTAATTTATTATCCATAGGGGTGGGAATAGATTATAAAGATATATTTCTAACCAAAGAGCACATAATGTGGGTCTTTTATGAATAATTGGAAAATAAATACTTTGGTTGAAATTTTATAATAAGATGAGCTTTTGGGATATTTATGTAGAAGGAGTTATACATATAGGAAAAGGTAAGTTATATAAGGATTTAATATTTAAAGTTAAATGTTAATATGACAATGGGACAAGGGAAACTCAAAATACTTTACACAACTAGGAAAGTGGAGATTTCTAAAGTAAATTGTATCTTTTCAATTTCAACACTTAAACATAGAATAGTAAGTAATTTTGAGGGATTATTATGGAAATTCGCATGATTTTCCTAAGTAAAATAAAATTTTACTTAGGAAAAGATTAAAAGGGAATGTTTATAATAATAAATAACTTCAAATACTTAGGTCTTTTTGATCATCAGGCCGAGGGTCTAGTCCCTCCAAAAGTCAAGGAAATGCCTTGAGCCCCTTTAATCTTCAAATACCTTAGCACTTTGGGGAAATTAGTAAAACTCTTAGGGAGAAAGTGATGTGGGAAGTTAATGATTTTGACTTTGCTTTCTGTAAATTTTCCAATGTATATTCTGCTTCAGTACTTGTGATGAAAGTTAAAGATCAAAAACATTTAACACCATCATTCATCATATGAAACTTTGCAACACCATCTACCTACCCTATCTACTTTACACTACCATTTTCTCTTCTTTATTAGGGTGCACTTAGACTGGCAAACCCTTATCAATCTTCTTTTCTTTTACAAGGAAAATCTATCTAATTCTACCCTTATTACATCCAAGGGCTCAGATTAAAATGTTGAGCACCTTTTATTAACTCTACATATCTACTTATCTGCCAAGATTAACCTGTTTGGTCAGATATTTATTCTCTATTCTACAACATGAAATTGAAACATGAATGAGTCAAGTTTAAACAGTTTGACTCTTCATAAATTCTGGCAAAAGTTTGACAAACTGCACACAATTGCTTTATTACAAAAATGAAATAGTAGTGGCATTTGGATTTGCACACTTTCCTTGGTCTATTTTTTGCTTGGGGTTCATTTCTTTCATTTTCTTTTTTTTTGACCATTTTATTCTTTTTACCCTTTGATCTTTCTTTTAGGGTATACCCTCTTTACATATTTTAAAATTTTTGATTTTTTGATTTTTTAAAGAATATGGAACACCTTTGCACAAAAAAGGTTTGAACATATTCCATAGTTCAATCGAGACAATCATGAAAAATGACACCTATTGGTATAGGAGTCTAACGCTGGCTCCACTTGGGAATGGCTTTTCCTCGTGAAAAGTAAAAAACATCAGGTCAGATGCCTTAAAATGTCTTTAACTGAACCATGAAATCTTCTTTTTCTGGTGGCTTTATTGTATATATGATAGTAAAACTTCTGAAGCTTAGGGTCTTCTCCTTGGGCTTCAACTCCAATAGGTTACCATCCACTCAAAACTTAAAACTTTGTTTCCCAGTTGGAAATATTCTGCCTTGTTCCAATCCCAAACATGCATTTGCTGTGGTTGAAAATCTTGAATTGAATATAGTCCTTTTTCTACAACCTGAAATTTGATCTGAAACACACAAAAATTTTCAAACCAACTTATTGAAAAACTAACTGAAAATTGAAAAAAAAAAAAGATGCTCAAAATTCTGAGCTTATTATCACTCATTTACCTACTCTAATCTGCTAAAAATCTTATTGAATCAGGTAATACAAAAATGCCAATGAAGCGAATCAAGTAGATGTAACAATAAATGGTTAACTTGATTGCTTATGATCAAAATTGGAAGTATATTATGATCATGTGCCTTTATAATCAACGATAAGATGTGAAATGGAAATTGTTGATGTATTTGATCCTTATAGAGAAAACATGTTTGCAGATTTGGGCTCAAAAGATTCTCCATATAATCTGATATAGGATCAATAAAAGCATGGTGTATGTTATTTACTTCTAGACCTTCAATGACTAATTGTTCAATTGAATTATGAATATTAGACCATAAACTTATTTCTTCAGTCTTGTGTTTGAAAGAATAATCATCTTCAATATATAAGTCAAAAGATAGTACAATTTCCTCTTGCTTTGGAGAAGGAAGATTTTCAAATAATTCTTTAGGATTTCGGAAATTGTATGACTGAATTTGAGAATGCAAAAGTTTGATTTCATTTTCATAATTTTCGCAAATTATATCAAGAAGCCATTTTTTAACTTGAGGAGAACATTTTCTTGATTTAAAAAGAAGAAAGAAAACTCTTAGAAAATCCTCATCAAACTGAAGTTTTTATAACTCATCCCTGAATTCATTTAAAATTTCATCAAATGAAAATTTTTCCACAAACCCTGTCATCCAGTATCACTATTAATGCTTTGGAATATGGATTATTTGGTTGTGGAATTTCTCTGAAACTTGAAGCTCTGGATCTCTGATCAACAGTGTCTTGATTGGAAAATGATATCAAAAGAGTCAGAAGAATGATGCTCAAATGTGCATGGCGATTTTATATTTACAATTTTCAAAAGAGATAAATTAAAAACTACTCTAAGATCTTCTCTAAAATACAATATACATTGGAAAACTCTATCAATTTAGAAATAACATAATGTCTTGGATAACAATCCAAGTTGAAAGCCTGATCTTTCCATATTATTCTTCCAGGTTCATTCCTCCAGTGGAGTCTTAGTAGTGAAATTGATTTTGGAGTCGCCAGGTGGATGATTTTAACCTTTGTGTGTCTGATCACTGTCCACCATCATAGATCAGATTTAAACCTGTAAAACAATTCTGAAGAAAAAGTTAGTTCTTCAGGAAACCAAATTTTGAGTATTTTATGATTATTTTGTTTTTTTGTGAATTTTCAAAACAACTTCTATGATTTCTTTAAGAGGCTTTAGATATGAGATTTAAACTTTCTTAAAGACTTATTAAACTAGAGAACTGATGAAATGTTTGAAATAAAAGCTTAGGTCATAAACTAAACAGAGATAGACTGAAGCAGCATTTATTTACTTTTGCAATTGCAGAGCAAAAGCAATTTCAAAGGCTACCTGGCTAACTTCAGGCTCTGTCTATAGTTTATAAAATAAGCAATAATTTCAATAAAATTGTTCAGATCCCAAGTATGGTCGCCACTATGTTATCACTCAGGTTTTCCTTGAAGTTGTGGAAAAGGAAAGTATACCCGAGGTAACCACAAACCAACCTTCAGATGCAGAATCTAGCCAATCTGTATCCAAAGAGGGCTCTCTATTTATGATTTATCTTTGTTCTCAGAAAGTTTTAGGCTAGTTATGAATCCAAGAGTTTGTTTGAAAATGGTGGAATTCGCCAACTAAGGGCAAGGTTGAATATTTTCAGGCCATTGGGCTATGGAGTCAAAGGATGGCTTTACTGGATTTCTATTTTACACACAAGATGGCTTTGCAAGGCAAGATAGCCAAACAGAGAACAATCCTTAAAATTTAAAGTGGATGGAATGGGTTTGAAGGGATGAAAGGCAGTTAAGAATCTTTCACCATGTTCAAAAGAAAGAAATGAAATGATTACAAATAAAGAGCAGTGAAGAATTCTTTACTATAGTAATCAAAATGTTTAAATTAGCGAAACAAGAGCAATTAAGAATTCGTTGCTTATAACTAATTTAGAGGAAAACATTTAGAATAATCACAACTGAACTCAGAGTACAATTAAGTAAATTCTGAGTTATTCTTTTATGTCAAGTATTCAAAAATGGACACAATGATATTATAAATAGATATAAAACTTAAAACATAGGACATAAAGACTTATTGAACTGCAGTCCGACACATGAATCCTGCAAAAAGTCCTGAGCTTCAAATCGTCATCCAGCAAGCCAAAAATAAATTTCTCCAAAACAATTTTATTCCAAAAACATCAATGTCAAAGCGAAGTAGTAGAATCCACCCTAAAATACTTCCAATATTGAAGTATTTATACAAGCTCTAAACTAAAATATCTTGAAAAAATATCAAGATTGGTTCACAAATCTCTCCAACTATTTTACATAAATAGAACTTAAGTAAAGGAAACTCAAACTAATGCATCTATTTGGCACTATTTTTGATGAATAGGTGATGACAAAGAGGATAATTTGAATTTGATCCAACTCGTAGTTGATGATGAGGCATCCAAGTCACTAACTGCTTCCTTTCTTTGTGCGATCCTGCTCCAACAATTCTGCAAATTGGGGGTCCAATGATACCTTTATATTTCTCAATCCGTAATAGATATGTAAAAAGTGAAAGAGGTTATTGTAGATAAATATGTTGGTGAGATAAACCTCTTTCACTTTCCTAACATTCCTCTCCAGCTGTGCACAATAGGCTCTGAAAAACGATGTGTAAAATAGAGTTTTACAGAGTCTGAAAAATAACCTCTAAAGATGTGCATGTATCTCTCAGTATGAAATCAATGTCCAAAAAATGAGATAGGTTTTTGTAGATGGGTCTCGTAGGAACAAAAATGTCCTTCCGTTTTGTAATATGTATTTCTTATTGGCCACAATATTCTCCGCAAAATGATGACTTAACAAGAATTTTCTGCAAAAAGTGCTTTCCAACATTGTTTAATATTTCCAAAACCATAATGGCTGTTAGAAAATTGAGAGAGGTTTTTGTAGATAGACCACTTAAGAACATAAACCTCCTTCAGTTTTGTAAAATTAATCTTAGATTGATCACAATAGTTTCTGAAAAACTATGACTAAAATATGCAATTTCTACAAAAATGTTCCTTCTTGTTATGTTTTTTCATCTTTTTACTTTCTTGCTCTTTTGACTCTTTTACTTTCACTTTAGAAAAACCTCACTATTGGTGAAATAATTCTCATCTCTTTTTACCATTTTACTACCTTCTGTATTTACTTTTACTGTTTACCTTTGACTGCTCTGTAACTTCATTTTAACTTTCACTGACTTTTACCTGATACACTTTAACCACTGATACTCTTTAGCTGTTATGATTTCTAACCTCTGTTTGAATAGATTTGATAACAATATTGGAGTAAACAAATCTTATGACTAGTATTAAGACTTTTTATCCAAGGATGTGATCTTCTGATCACCTCTTCAGGGGACAACCGAGTAGATTTTTCAAGCAATTCCCCAATGGACAAGGGAGTGAGGTTTTGACCAGGTTCAAAATGGAGCATCATTCAAGGCTACAAGAACTCCCATTTTGGTTCTTGTGGAAAAATGGAAATTTGGCTAATGGTGAGGAATTGAGTAAATTCACGGGAAAAACAGGTCCATTTGCAGATTTAGTAATTCAATTACAGTTCTCGGGGTCACGGAATGAACTAGTAATTAATTCTAACTCTGTTTTAGTGAAGGAAAAAAGGAAAGCCGAGATTTCAACAGAGTTCAGTTTGAATTTAGGGTAAATACCTATTTTTGGAGAAAACAACGTTTGGATAGGTGCCGGCTAAGGTAGATAATCTTCTGAGAGGCTTGTCTGCAATCTTCTTCGAAAGGATAAGGTAAGTGGACTTCACAAATTCGAATTTTGAATTTTTCTGCATGGAAGGCATTTTCTTTCACTGGCGTACAAAATGATGAAAACGACGTGAATTTTTTGTTTTATCGGCAAAGTCAAACGGGGGAGAATTTTTATTATTTTTATGGGATGACGTCACTGATGTACGATGGATACGTCACCGGGGTCGGGCGGTAAGCGGTAAATTCCGCACCGCTTTCGGGAGCAGACGGTTTTCCGCTGGGAGGCAGCGATTCCATTCAGAGATCAACACGTGGCGGGTGCACTGTTTCGAAACCACCGTGATCCCGCGCGTTAACGATCAGATAATGGCTGGCTGGCGGAATTACAGCGGGCCATTGATCCGAGAATGGGCGATCGGACGGGTGATATGAATTGAAGAAGGTAGGGGATTTAACACGCGGGCCCAAAGTAATTAATGTTAATTTAACTATTCTGGGCGGCGTCTTATTGACTGAGGGATTGGTTATTAATTAATCCGGGTGATTAATTAATCCTGTGGTTTAATGAGAGTTGGGGTTGCGGCGGGGCTTTGGTTTTATTTGTTTTTTCCGTTTAAAACATAAAACATATGTTTAAAACCTTTTCAACATTGTTATTATATGGTAATAAATCAATGTAATTTATTATCCATAGGGGCGGGGATAGATTATAAAGATATATTTCTAACCAAAGGGCACATAATGTGGGTCTTTTATGAATAATTGGAAAATAAATACTTTGGTTGAAATTTTATAATAAGATGGGCTTTTTGGGATATTTATGTAGAAGGAGTTATACATATAGGAAAAGGTAAGTTATATAAGGATTTAATATTTAAAGTTAAATGTTAATATGACAATGGGACAAGGGAAACTCAAAATACTTTACACAACTAGGAAAGTGGAGATTTCTGAAGTAAGTTGTATCATTTCAATTTCAACAATTAAACATAGAATAGTAAGTAATTTTGAGGGATTATTATGGAAATTTGCATGATTTTCCTACGTAAAATAAAATTTTACTTAGGAAAAGATTAAAAGGGAATGTTTATAATAATAAATAACTTCAAATACTTAGGTCTTTTTGATCATTAGGCCGAGGGTCCGGTCCCTCCAAAAGTCAAGGAAATGCCTTGAGCCCCTTTAATCTTCAAATACCTTAGCACTTTGGGGAAATTAGTAAAACTCTTAAGGAGAAAGTGATGTGGGAAGTTAATGATTTTGACTTTGCTTTCTGTAAATTTTCCAATGTATATTCTGCTTCAGTACTTGTGATGAAAGTTAAAGATCAAACACATTTAACACCATCATTCATCATATGAAACTTTGCAACACCGTCTACCTACCCTATCTACTTTACGCTACCATTTTCTCTTCTTTATTAGGGTGCACTTAGACTGACAAACCCTTATCAATCTTCTTTTCTTTTACAAGGCAAATCTATCTAATTCTACCCTTATTACATCCAAGGGCTCAGATTAAACTGTTGAGCACCTTTTATTAACTCTACCTATCTACTTATCTACCAAGATTAAACTGTTTGGTCAGATATTTATTCTCTATTCTACAACATGAAATTGAAACATGAATGAGTCAAGTTTAAACAGTTTGACTCTTCATAAATTGTGGCAAAAGTTTGACAAGCTGCACACAATTGCTTTATTACAAAAATGAAATAGTAGTGGCATTTTGATTTGCACACTTTCCTTGGTCTATTTTTTCTTGGGGTTCATTTCTTTCATTTTCTTTTTTTTGACCATTTTATTCTTTTTACCCTTTGATCTTTCTTTTAGGGTATACCCTCTTTACATATTTTAAAATTTTTGATTTTTTGATTTTTTAAAGAATATGGAACACCTTTGCACAAAAAAGGTTTGAACATATTCCATAGTTCAATCGAGACAATCATGAAAAATGACACCTATTGGTATAGGAGTCTAACATATTCATTGGATGATCAAGAGGAACATGCGACTCCAAAAATCGATGAATCATTCCTAAATTCACATTGGTATTTAGATCTCTTATATGTTTTATTCAATTTAAATGATCCTCCCGGTTTGACAAAATCAAAGGAAATATTTCTGAAGTTGAAAGTAGTTAATTTTTTTATTATAGAAAATTTCTTATATTGGAAAGATGCTCGGGGCATTTTACTCAAATGCTTGTTAAAAGATGATGCAAAAAATTTCATGCAGGAATTCCATGAAGGTGACTGTGGTGGACATCTTTATTGGAAAACCACCGCAAATTTAATCCTTAGGGCTGGTTTTTATTGGCCCACTCTTTTCCCTGACACACACAAGAAGGTAACTACATGTCACAAATGCCAAATTTTTGAAGGAAAGCAAAAATTGTTGCCCCTGCCATTAAATCCTATTTTTGTTGAAAGCCCTTTCCAATAATGGGGATTGGATTTCATTGGTGAAATTCATCCTCCTTCCTCTGCCCAAAAAAAGTGGATTCTTACTGCCGCTGACTACTTTACCAAATGGATAGAGGCCACCCCTTCCAGAGCTACAACTGATTTTATCATTATTGAATTCCTTGAAACTAATATCCTTTTTAGATTTGGTTGTCATAGAAAAACCATCACTGATAATGCTGCAGCCTTTAAATCTAATAAAATGGTTGAATTCTATCATAAATACCACATTAATTTGGGACAGTCCACAACATATTACACTAGGGGTAATGGGTTGGATGATTCCTCAAATAAAAGTTTGGTAAACATCATAAAAAATTTGTTAGAAGACAACAAGAAATATTGGCATAACAAGTTGGTCAATGCACTTTGGGCTAACAAAATTACTACCAAAAAATCAATTGTCATGTCACCATACCAATTGGCCTATGGAATGGATGCATTTTTTCCATCCTCTTTAGGAGTTCCAGTCATGAAGATCATTTAATAAATACTAGTTGAACCAAATAATATATAGAGAAGGATAAATCAAACTATCCAGTTACAACAATCTAGGGAGGAAGTTTATAACAGGACCCGAGTTGTTCAGGAAAATATTAAGAAGATATTTGACAGAAGAACAAAGGATGATGACTTTAATCTTGGAGACAAAGTGTTGAAATGGGATTCTAGAAGAGAAGACAAAGGTAAACATGGAAAATTTGACAACCTTTGGCAAGGACCATACATTATTTATGCTTTCAAGGGAAATAATGCATATTTCCTTAAAGAGATAGATGGAACAGAGATACTTAGAGGTCCTGTCAATGGAAGGAAGCTGAAGAATTAATTTTCTTAAGCATACGGTTTTATCCTTCATCATTGTAAATATTATAGTTTATACAGTTTGGATTGGGCAACTTATTAACATTGGTTGAAGCCCGCAGAGAAGGCCCTAAGCCTTGTTTGATGAGCTATCATAAAACAAAAAAATAAATCAATGAAGACATTGCAGAAATGGAGTAGTCTGTTGGAAATTGGGTTCAATGATCCTCGTGTGTTTCGGGACATGGGATAACCGCCTCTTGTGGATCCTAACTCTGTTGATTGTAATAGAGATTAACGCCTACAGGTTTTGGTCTAATGACAGTCGCAATTCAAAAAAGTGGTATCAGAGTGGCAGGTCTCGAGTTTGAAACTCACCTGGCTCGTGTTGGGGGGGGGGGGGATATTGTTGGAAATTGGGTTCAAAGCTCCCTGTGTGTTTCGCGACATGGACTAACCGCCTCTCATGAATCCAAAATCTTTCGATTGTAATAGAGAATAATGCCTCCAGGTTTTGGTCTAACAAAAATCATGATTCCAACATACGCAAGGCTACTAATCTTGTGTTCTTGGCACTTCACTCAGGGAAGTGCCATCCCCAGCTGGAGCCACTGTTAAGGTCCTATAAATTATAGAATCTTGAGGTGATTGAGTATTTTATATTGGAAATTTCATATTGTACATGAATTTCAATATTAAAACAATTTAAAAAAAATATGAAAAATAAAAGAGGGTATGTTGAAAAAAGAAATTAAAAAAAAAGACAAAGGACAAAAGAAAAAAGTTGAAAAGAATGAAGGAAAAGAAAAGAAAACCCCACAAAAGAATAATGCTGAAAGTGTTGCAAGTCAAAATTCCATTACTAATAAGTTATTTTGTTCAATTCATACAGTCTAAGCATGATTGGACAAGTTTGAATTTCTGTTGAATAGGATAGTGAATAAGGATTTACCAAACAATTTAATCTAGGTAAAATCAATAGCTAGGTAGAAATGAAATTGATTCAATAGTGTAATCTGAATCAATAGGTGAAATAAGGGTAGAGTAGGATAGATTGTCATGAAAAATGGATCTAATTCTATTAGTTTAAATGGACCCTGCAAAAGAAAAGATGAAAAATGTTAGTTTAAAAGAAAAGGGTAGGTAGAAAGAGAAAGGATGACTTTGGAAAAATGCATGAAATTTTATCCTAAGCTATATTGAAATTTTACATGCTGGAAAAGATAAAGGATAATAATTTTATCCTAAGTTTGGAGATTCGATCCATTTAAAGGTTTTCGGGCATTATTTTCCATTTCCATAAGTTTTCACTCATTCATATCATCCATTTCGTATTATATTTCATTTCCAGACACCACCATTCACCTCGTCACATCACAATTAAACTTTTGCCACCTTTCCCATAATATTAACCTTTATTTTTTAATCTGATGATTATAATCATTTTTTGGCCCCCCCTCACCATCTGGACTTTACTTGGGGGGGGGGGGGGGGGGGGTTCAAAATCAATGGTATTAGAACTTGGACCCATAGCTACGTGGCAAGTAACGATGAGTTTGCACCCCCCTACTAAAACTACTTACCGCACGCTACCCCCTATGAAAGAGGACTTCTCCATCAATCAAAACCACCCTCCTGACCATTACATCTCTGCTCCATATGTTGCTCCATCCAATCACCTTTTCTCCCGCTCAAATAAACCAGTTAAGTAATTAAATTACTTAATCGTTAACCAGTGGATCCATGCCATGAATAATGGAAACTCAGGGAAAACCATAAATTTCCTCCTCCTTCCTATTTAAAGACTTTACTATGCTCTCCAATTATTGATTCTTTAATAGGTTTTTCATTTCACAGGATAAGCACAACTAGGAACACTGGAAAACTGCAAATCCCAGTGATTTCCTTTGTCTTATTGTCTTCCCCACTCTAATTTCACCTTTTCACTCTGTAAACATGCATAATCAATAAATTAATTAGTTTCTTGTAGCCTGTACTAGCCATGCCTCCCAAAAAGAAAGGACAAGAACCCTTTAACCCCATGGTTCACCCTTCTGTAGACCTGGACCATATCAACCTTGCAGACAAAGACTTCAAAATTCACGTCGACCCTCTGTGAATTCAACCTATTTTATGTTTACTGTTGGTTAGAATACAAAGTAATTGATGAAGCTGTTGACATTGCATTGTGGGACACCAATCTAAATTACTAAAACTTCCCTAAAACCCACAATTCCCCTGAGTTCATCAGAAAGTGCCATGCATGCTATGTCTCTAATAAAAGAGATGTAATTGCCCCTAGTGGTGATGTATTCTATACAGTCAATTCCCAACCCTCAACAGAGAATACACCACATTTTTTCCCATGAAGCCTGTTAGTGTCAGAATTTGAATTCCCCCATCAGTGACAAAAATCACTCTTTTTATATTCGTTTTAGGGGTCCCACTCAGAAATATTTTATCATTCCATTAGGTCATGCAAAACGTTTATTCACTGATGGTAGCCCTAGTCATAAAACCTCACTCTCCCTCAAAATTTCACATTTGCTGACCCACCTTCATGTCTTTCTGAGCATAAAACAATCTTAAAAGCTAATTTAACTATGTCATTATGTCATTCAAAGTCAACCATGGAGTCATGTCATCCAAGGTCCCATTAGGTCAATTAGGTTTCATTTTTCAAGGTTCATAACACACCATTTTATCTAAACAAGGTTAAAAAAAGTGTGAGAGTGACTCAAATAATACTTTCTAAGTCATCTACAAAGGATTTATCAGCATGTAAATATGATTTTTTAAGTTGTAATTTTGGTTTCAGAGTATGATTTTCATACCAAAAGGTAATTTTATTCAAAATAGAGATGTAATTTATTTTTAATTTTTAATGATTTTCATACCAAAAGGTAATTTTATTCAAAACAAAGATGTAATTTATTTTTAATTTTTATGTAATTTTATGCTCATAATATGTAATAATTTTTGTTCCAAGATGCCAACTCAAACTTCACATGCCAAACTGAAGAGAAGCAAATTCAAAGTGAAAAGTGCCAAACTCCAGCAACATCATCCTGCAAAGAAGAAAAATCAAAGGAAAAGGGTAATCAACAATGTTTTGAAAAGGTGAAATGAAACATTAGAAAAGTGGGCTTTCCAATCTAAATTCAAATTAACTTAAGTATTTATGACTCCTTTACATCATTTCAAATTCATTTGTTTCCTCCAAACACCAAGCAAGCACTTTAAGAGAGAAAAATTTCTAGTTTCTAGGCGAAATTGGTAAAAAAAGAGTAAAGGGTGCAAATGCTTAACAGAGGGCGCAAATCCTTAAGCGAGGGCGCAAATTCTTAAGAGAGGGTGAAAATGCTTAAGAGAGGGCGCAAATTATTTTGTGAGGGAAAAAATTCTTCAGGTGTTGTGAAAATGACCGGGAAACTCGAGAAACATATTCAAGTGGCAAAACATCATTTCCAAAGCTTCACTAACCTACTCATTGACCTCCAGAAAATGAGTAAGAGCTAGTGCCATTAAATACCATCTTCATCAAATTCATGTGTTGAGTGTTGTGAAATTTAGGTTAGAATTTGGTGTTTGAAATTTCTTTAAAAACCTAGTATCCCCATTGCATTGTTGAAAATTCCCAAATTGCACTCTCTTACACCTTTATACCCTTCCCACAATTGTAAATACCCATTCCTAAAACCCTGTTTTATAAAATTCCCTTTCCCTAACCCTTTTTCCCAAAACCCTAAGCCCTAGGTGCTACATTTACCTAGGATCCCAATCCCCAAACCCCATAACAAATCCCATCATACTAATACTCCCTATCCCCTCCCTCATTTCATACATCCCTAATACCATCTCCTTCATTTTCCCTTTCCCATTCCTCATTCCTAAAGGCATATTTCACACCATCCACTTCCATAGGGTTTCGATAAAAACACCTTGGTAGAAGAGGAAGAAAAAAAATCACATAGTGAGGGAGAGGAAACAGAGGTGAGGAGGCCAAATAAAGGGGGAACAACACTCAGAATTGAGCCTACCAGCACTAGGGAACTCTTGGCTTCTCCAATGACTGTGACATGCTTCAAACATGTTGGCTGTTATGAGTTATGTGAGAAAATTCAGAGGGTCCAACATCATCAAATTTTGACCAGAATTTTCATATCTAGACTCCATGACAACCAAGTTACTTTAGATGGTGTCACTTTTACTATGTCAACTGCTATTATTTCAGCTACCAAAGGGATCCCAAATGTTGGGGAGAAGTGGTTCAAGAAAGGTGATTTGGAGAAACCGAACCTTGAGTTTTTCCTAAAACCAAGATACAATAATGAGACAAAGAGGTTCTTTCCTTTTTCTCACCTCTTGGACATATATGCATCAATGATGAAGATAATCATGAAATAATTTTTATGTGAAGGTAGGTTTTTAAGGCTTTATTCCTATCACATCTATCTCTTAATGCATTTCAATAGGGTAAGGATGCTTAACATACCCTACTAAATTTTTCGGAGCATAGATAAGATGGAATATATTTCCCAAAAAAAGGAGTACGAACAACAAATGAGAAGTCTTTTTCATCATTCCCTTATCAAAATCATAATCCTCTATCATCTCAATCAACTAAACATTGCATAGAGTACCTTCATAGACAATGATATTTTCAAAGAGACATCTACTCAAAATGAAAAAAATGTCCCTTCATCATCCAAGCCATCCACTTACATCCCTTCATCTCATCCCATAGCACGTTCATCATCATCAGATTAGTTCCCTTCACCTCCTTAATATCCATCTCATCATGACATTGGGTAACCTAGCAGGATTGAGGATAGTCAGCCTAAGTGGGCTAGTATGGTTGAGGTTGAGCCATTGCCAAAAACCTACCAGAGAGGCCACGGGCATGTGTTTTATCCACACATAGTGAAAGGGGACATGCCTTCTACAACAACAAAGCATGTGGACAAAGGCAAAGAAAAGGGTTATTCATGATGAGGAGGACCTTCATGAAATAGAACAGGAATTTGAGCTTGTTGACCTAGATGAGGATGAAAATGAAAAAATCACTAATGCAGCCATCAAAGGAAAGGATGTCAATATTAAGGAGCTTAAAAATAATCTTGATAGGGCCAAATATGTCGTTAAATTCCTTGAGCAGGAGAATGAGTAATTGAAGAATAAACAAGTCATTGATGAGGTGAAGTATATCACTGCTCAAACGGAGGCAGAAAAAGCCAAATTTATGCAAGATGAGACACTTGAAAAGTATGGCTTGCTTGATGAAAAAGAGGAGCAAGCACCAAGAAAGAGACCTAGAACTAGAGGGTTGAAAATAACTCTAGCTCTTGAAATACAAAGGGAGGTTGAGCTTGCTGATCAACTAACCATAAATGAGCAACTTTCCATAGTGATTAGTATAAATAGGGATCCATGGCTTGATAGATCTAATCAGCACTTGGAGAAGATTATAGCAAAGGATAACAAAGACAATGACCTATTGAGGAGGAAAGTCAAAAACCATGCTCTAAAGGAGAAAATTGCAATGGCCAAGCTCAAAAGAGCTGATGCAAAGATTGAATATTTGACCATGGAAGAGAAGAAGAAATTGGACATACTTGCAGAAGCTTCCCTCTAAGTCTAGCCACATCATCATCAACCATTCTACCAATTTTGAAGCATTTTGAAACTTTTTTGCAAAATCTAGGATTTTCTGAGTTTTTCTGAACATGTATTTATTAGAAATTTGGTCATTTGTGTAGCACCCTAGGTGCTATGCAAATGTTTAGGGAACATTTTGAGGGAAAGAAGACCACCATTGGATTCCTAAGGATAAATTCATTCTAGAAAACCATGTTTCTAACCCTGATTTTCAGATTTGATTGGTGAAAAGGTTAAAAAACTACCTAAAAATAACATTTATGCCTCTGTTTTGGCCTAGGCATTGTGTATAGAGCAGTCTTGGGAGAATGAAATTTTGAGGGGTCAAATCAGCTTCATTTTGAAAAATGGAGGCATATTTAAAAATAGGATTTGAAGGGATTTACAACAAGCCATCTCGGGCCTGATTTGGACACCTGCAAGTCAGTCAAAAGTGGCCTTGAATAGGGAGGGTGCAAATGACACAACAAGGGTGCAATTGACACAATGATGGCGCAAATGACCATTTGCTGAATTTTTTGAAATTTCTCTGTAATTTGACTCTACTTCAGAAAATCATGTTTCTACCTATGTAATTAATAATG
Organism: Pinus albicaulis; assembly: GCA_034641835.2. NCBI lineage: Eukaryota > Viridiplantae > Streptophyta > Pinopsida > Pinales > Pinaceae > Pinus > Pinus albicaulis. The sequence continues at coordinate 1,519,003,580 of CM076582.1, read as the reverse complement.
GTAAATTTAATTATGCTATGGATAAGTTACCTAGGGGTGGACTCATTGGGTAAAACTTATCATTGAGTCAAAATGAATCAGTTGAATGTAATTAGGAATGAGTCACTTTGACCATCCTACATTTTAGCTTTCAGTTCAGTATTTTGTGGATCTCTTCCTCACCTCATGGATTTGACCCCAGAGGATGAGTGAATTTTGTTTTGATGTCTATTTAGTCCCTTTATTCACTCTTAGCAAGGGTTTAAATTAGTTTGGAAGTTATCTTATTGATCAAGGAACTATTGTACTCAGTTTTGGCAAGTTAAGAGAGAAGAGTTGCTGCTATATTTTGGGATACATGTGGTATGATGTTTTTCATTGTTTTTCCTTTAGTTTCATATGTTACAATGTGTTGTATTCATGTTAATTACATCTCTATTGTATGATTTATTTCAAATTTATAGGTAGAACACATGTTTGTTTATGCTCTGTTTAGGGAAAGATATCATAATTTGTCCATTTTCCTCTGTTTAGGAAGAATACATCTCCCATGCTCTTCATAGCTTCTCATCAGTCTTAAAACCATCTCATCACAATCATCTTTAAAGTGGTAAGCCTTATACCTACGTTTCCCCATTGAACCCCTTCAACCCTATCTCTTTTGCCCTAACCTAGCTTCCTAGACCTAATATTTTCATCCAGTGAAATCCAACCCAATCAAATCAAAACAACCCCTGCACTCATATCTAGCCTAAAAACCCTAATTCCTCCGACCCTCTTGGTTGTGACCTTGTGGAGAGATCCCTCTCTGACTTCATAGGGCTATCTACCAAGCCAAAATTTTAGTCTATGGTTACCTCTATTGGGATTTTCAGCCTTAGATATCTGGAGGAGTGATAAAAAAGCCCTCATAGAGTTATACCAAAAACTAGATTTCTCTAACATAGCCAAAACTCTTGAACTATTCTTGACTAAAAATACCCTTTTACCCAAGAAAAACCCTCCATATTCCTCATCCATATTCCATGATAGAACACAACATATAGTCACTATTCTTTCATATATTCTTGGGTATTACTCTGACTAGTGGGTAGATGAAGCAATTATATGTTTATTTTCTATTTTTTCCACAGATTCTAAGCCCTATGTTATGTTTAAATTTAGTCAATTCCTAGCAGACAACATCCATGACCAATTTGTGAAATTCCATACAAAGGAGGTGTTTAAGTATACTTATGTCATTATTTATGTGTTTTTATATTTTCAGGCAGAGAGATTTCAATTTTCCATGAAGAAGATGGATGATGATTGACACCGACATTCTGTCATCTTTTGGACCACCCTACTGATGAAGGAACAAGAAGAGTACAACTACAAATAGTTCATTGAGTTTTTTGTACATCCAGCCATGAGTATTCTAAGCAACACAATTGAGCCTAGAATAAGTTAAGATATCAAAAGGATTATGCAAATTTTAGATCAAGCTAAAACATGAGACTAGTACTTATACCAGAATTACACAAAGCTGAGGGTTTATGGATGTGAATTACGTCCCTAAAAATTGCCAAAATTTTTCCCAATGAGAATTTTTTCCTTGGAGTATATCAGAAAGATGCTAAATTTTGATGAAGTGTAGCCATCACAACAACCATCGTAGAAAACAAAATAGATTGTGCAAAAATTGTTTGCTAGATTAAAGTGCCAGATGTCTAGATGTCTTTAAAAATTCCACCTTCTTTTGGCCATGTTGGTCAAATATTGTTATTTTTATAATCAATAACATATTTCCTATTTGATACGACATTATTTGTAGAATTAGTTTAAATACTTCATGTATTCGAAGTATTCAGGGGTTGGAATCTGATCATTGTAATCATTTTTCTATTGAGCATTGTACTTTTTGATCTGCTGGAACATCAATAATAAAAATACCATTCACAGGATACTTGTGCTATATATTACTAGTGATGTTTTTCCTTTTGTGACAATTGTTTTCATTGTTTTTCTTTACTGTGCATCATTGTAATCTAATTGTAAAAGAAAATGTGAAGAATAAGATTTGTTATTTGAACACCTTATTTCTAGTTGTATTTACAATATATATGTTTTCTTCTGAATTCTGATTGAGAAGTTCTTATATTATTTTCAATCATTACTGAATTCAACATTGCTTCATTTTATAATTCATTTAGAACTGTAATATCCAGTAATTTTAACTAGCTTTCCCCGTGACTACTCTTTAAAAGTTTGATGCAACATCTAGCCTTTATCTGACTCCATAGCCCAATGGAAAAGAATTAATTTAAACAGACCCACCAATCCAACCAATCAAACCAACCAAACAAACAAACAATTAAACACTATCATAACTAGCCTAATATCAATTAAGGAAACAAAGATAAATTTGAAAGAGAGATCCCTCTCTGAAGCTGACAAGGCTAGATCCCAACTTTAAAAGTAGTTTTGATGTTTTCCTATATATTTATTCTACCAATCTTAAAATTATAAAATGATAACATGATCCGTCATTGATTTAGTCTTAAAAGGATGATGCTTTTAGGTCAGGTCCCAATGCATTGGCTAATTCCCTCTTGTTTATTTATACTATCTTTTCATGTTCTATCACTTTGTTTAGTTTCCTTACATTCTAGTAGCAACAAAAATATATCAAAATTGTGCTTGTAGCCTCTCTCTCTCTCACCTCTCTCATGGGATCATGAGGAGAAGGATCTCCAACCACAGTACAAAAATAGTTTTTTTATGATTTCTTGTAAAGTTAAATAGTGTGATTATCATGTTCATCATATGCTTATTGTAAGTTAGAATTTGGATTTTTTCTTAGATCATATTTTAGCATAGTGTTTATAGGAAAAAATGCCCGACCAACAGTAGGTGATCTCCTCGGTATAAAGTCCCAACTAGACTCTAGACCATTTGTGATAGGGATCCCATCCAAGGTGTAGGTCCAACTACCATTGAGTATGCCTTTTATCGGATGGAGATGCGCCTTGCAGACTTGATGATACATGAATATTCGAATGATATGTAAAAAATGGTTGATGAGTTCTCCTGTAAATGAACATTATAAATAGAAAAGCGAGATTCGAAGCATACAACCTATTGATCATGTCAGTGCCCTGTTAAATTCTGACAAGCAATCTCGTTTAAACCTTTCAAACCCCATCTTTTTTCCCCTGAGAAATTCGTTTCCTACTCATCGTTACCTTCTCCCAGCCTCAAAACTGCATAAAAGGGCCGAAATACCACATTATAATATATTTAAGGCCTAGCACCTTTCGGCCCTAGCCCCTGCACCTTTTTCTCCACATGACCGAAAGTCGAAACCGAGCGCCAGCCACGAAGGCGCTTATCACATATATATATCAGGCGCAGTATTATCCGTAGATCTGTACAGATCGGACGACATTCGCAAGGCTCCATCGCGCCCATGGCCCACCCTGTCCACCGTACGATCAACTTGCAAAATCAACGGTCCATAGTGCACCCGCTCACTGTATAAAACCCGTTGGTTTATATCGCACCGCCTTTCGGGGATGGGTGGTATTTCTCATTTTGGAGCGATGCCATTCATCGCGTGACACGCGTCATCTAGCACTGTTTGAAAACCGTTGCTCATCGCACGTTATGGTTCGGCAGAAGACCCGGCGCGATATGCACGAGAGCTGTCCGATCTAGAGTGGCCCATCCAACGGCGATCGCTCCACAAAGTTGCTCGCGAGTTAACACAACGAAATCTTACCCTTGGCCCACCGTTCATCGCCCTCTGACGCATTTTTCGCCATCGATCTCCTCTTGAGATTGGATGGTCTAGATCACCTACCTTCCCGTCACCGTTCCACATGTTTTCCGTATTTTTCCTCCACCCTTATATATTTCATTCATTAGTCAAATTTCAATGTTTTACATTAAAAAATTTCACCAGCCCATCCTCCATCGTTTCACTACATTTTTTCCGCCACCCTGCATTGTTCCACCATTTCACCATGTCCGCACAACCATTTTCATTGACCCCGACACATCCACCATCAAAGGACCATTTTTCAGAGGCTGGAATTATGGAGAAAGGCCTGGGAAGGTATGTCGACAAGACTTCCATTAAAGAAGCAGGCTTAAAATCTGTCAAACCCTCCAGAGTCATTCAAAGCAAAGATTGCGCAGATGGAGACATTAATGGAGCAGCATAGAAATATCAGTAAAGGATCAAGAATTCAACATTCAGCATTGAATATCTTAAACCTTAATTCAGGGTTTAGAAGGCAGAGGGTACCATTCGTAGAAAACAATACCCTAAAGTTTTCTTTTCAACATCATTTTTTTCAGGAAAGGACGGAATGTCTATGTGATTTTACTTCTTTGCCGTGTTCCTGAAGAGACTTCTACCCAGTGAATTTATTTCAGAAAGCAGGCAACAGAGTACATACAGCACTACAGAGTCATCCAAAAATATGGGCGTGCACGTTTCTGCCATCTTGTCTTAATGAGGCAAATTAAATGTTAATCACCTACTCCCTTTTCGAGCTTTCCTTTTCTCCTATAAAGCTCCCAAAGAACAGATGATTGGGGGTTCCAGATTTTATCAAAAAATCATGTAGTAAGAAAATTTTTGTATGCATTTTGTAAAAGATCTTATATGAATGTACAAAGCCCGTTGGGTCTCAGTGAGGAGGAGTTCCATCTTTAAAGAGGATTCTGGTCTTTGATTTCTCACAGTGTGTAACTTTCTCTCTTATGTGTTATTTTAATAGATTGTTTCATTTCATCCATATTTCCTGTATCATGTTTTTGGAATGCGAGTGGCTCACTAATTTTTGGTATGGATTTATCCTAGTTGATACCCATGCTCGGATTAGTCAAGCGCTTTAAATATGGCTCAGGCATGATATACTGTTCCACTATTAAGTTCAACCATATTTCTGCTATATTAGTTTCTTTGGGAGGTTATTTTTAAAACGCTATTGTCATGTATGGATTATTAAATTGGTAAGCCCATTACATCATAATATTGTGTATCTGGATATCAGCTCAATGACAAATAGTATTCTCTCAATCTTTCATTCATAGCAAAGACCTTCTGATAATTTATTTCTGTGACATATCATTTGAATCGGCCCTCTTTATAGTAAGCTGCCTATGAATTGTCTGATGCTTTTATATTAGAGTTTTGCACATTGCCTCTGCAGTATTCCTTTCCCTGTGTCAGTTTTTGAAGGTCTTGTTCGCATTCAAATTAATATTTCTTGTTTTCAGAAAATAGCATGAGAGCTTTTTGTTAATAACTCTCTCTGTTATACCATATGCTCCTTGCTAATATAAGATGTCCTAGGCACTGGTCTTTCACAACTCAAGGCTATCTCTAGGAACGACAACATATTTTTGGCGCCGTTGCCGGGGAGAAAAGTTGAGAAAATCTAAATCCTTGGGCCTCGAAAAAACCTAATTCACTCTTCAAATAGGTGAGTATGGAGAGTTGAGAGTTGTAGATCCCTCACCTTGGCGACTCCACATTTGTTTATTAGATAAATTCACTTGCAGTGCTGGATGCTCGTAAGCCACACCTGAGGTTAGATATGTCTCAACCAAAGACACCTTCAGTGTCTGACCCTGAAAATATTATACATAGGAGAAATTGGAGAGAAAGGAAATCAGTCTACTCTGGAATTCCTGAAGTGTCTATAGAAAACTCTCCATCTTCTTCTTCTCAAGTAGCCCAAGTGCTAGGTACCGACTCCACTATGGGAGATACCGATTATTATTCAGATATTCCACCCCGAGGAGGTGTCCGAGATAAATATAATTTTCACCCTACTCCTGAGGTTGAAGAGGTCAAAGAAGTCACTGAAGTATCTGCTATTAGCAGACCGTTGTTCCCCTCAACACCCCAAGCTGCTGTCCAGTATATTCATATTGTTATTCATACCCCTCTTCCACCTCCTCCTCCTCCTTTTACACATCAAACTATTGCATTACCTCCACCCCCTCCAATGGCCAATGTTCCAGGCTTCTTGCTAAATAAATATGCCCCCCTTTCATTACCCCAAGTGTTGAATGATATGCCACAGGATTATCTGAAGATTTTACCTCGATTCAATGGGGAAAACGAGATTGATGCTCAAAAAAATCTTGAGGTCTTCTGCTCCTTTGGAGAGAATTTTAATGTGGAACATGCAGATGTGGTCTTAAGGCTGTTTTTCCAATCTCTTGATGGTGAAGCTCGAAAATGGTTTAAGACATTGGTAGACCGTTCTGTTACCACTTGGGAAATAATGGAAGATACTTTTCTCAGGAAATGGGGAGAGAAGAAAGATCATGGACACTGTCTTACTAAGTTCAATACACTCAAGAAAAGACATAATGAAGGGGTGTCAGAATTTATCAAGAGGTTTAATAAACTGTATTTGAGTCTTCCTGCTGATATGAAACCTCATCAAACTGCTGCAAAAGTTGTTTTTGTAGCAGCCTTTGATTCATAATTTGGTTTCTCTCTCAGAGAAAGAAAGCTTGCTACTTTGGATGATGCTCAGACAAATGCACTAGATTTGGAAGCAAACTTTGCCTCCACTGGTAAATCAAAGGGAAAATATGAACAAGATACTAGAAGAAGGGGCAAAGAGGAGGTATCTACCTCTAACCAAGACAGAGACTCAGCCAATGACAGAATTGAAGAAATGAGAAAAATGATTAAGAAACTTTCTGGTAAACTGGTCAAGCTTGAATTGGAGGCCAAGAATTTAGCCTCCAAGAATTTCTACAATGATCCAAACAGAGGTTATAATCCTTAGTATAGGAAACCACCCCTGAAAATATTGCTAAGGGAACTCAAAGAACAACAAGATCAGGTACCACACCCATTGTACTTGGAAGGTCTAGAAGATGATCCTACTGAAGACACTGCCTATGGACTGGAGGATGCAAATCTTGATTTTTCAAACAGTGATGGAGAAGAATGCCCCTTACAAGGAAGTAATGGAACCAAGTGCTCATTGCAAGAAGAAGAAAAATCTAGAGACACAGAAGACTCAGAAATTGACCACTATTGTAAGCAATTTGTTGATTGCATGCAAGAAAAATTAAATAGAAGATATGATCTCAGATCTTCTAGGAAGAGGACTCATACTCAATATCAGGAAGAAGAGCTACCTCAGAAGGAAGCACCTGCCCAAAAGGAGTCAACAATGCAGAAAGTCACAGACAAAGGTAAGGGGCCTCTAAACAAAACTTTGCAGTCTAATGATCAAATTCCTTCCTCTTCAAAAGTAGTCATCCCCCCTAATACCAAGTCTGGGTCAAAAGAAGTCAAACCTTCAGCTGAAAATAAAGAGTCAAAAGAGGTTGCAATAGAGAAGTCCCCTCCTGTTTTCAGTCTGCAAAAGGAACTTGAGAAAGTCAAAATCCTAGTTCCCTTGACTGAACTGTTGAAACAACCTGCATATCAATCCCAAGTCACATCTTTCATGCTCCCTCCAGAAGCATAAAATCCCCCAGATAGTCTCAACCTTCAAGAAGAAAGACCCATGGTTGTATTGGCCCACATGTTGAGGAATTAGATGCTTCTACTCCTCCCTTCTATGTGTCTCTAGTGATTCATGACTTGTTATTACATAACTGCATGTTAGATTCTGGAGCTTCCCATAATATTATACCTCTTTCAGTCATGGAACAACTAGGATTACAAATCACCCGTCCATACAAAGACCTCTATTCATTTGATTCCAAAAGAGTTAAATGCCTGGGGATGATCAAATATTTGGTGGTCAATTTGGCCCAAATCCCAGCGAAAAGTGTGGTAATGGACATCGTGGTGGCTGACATCCCAGCTCGCTTTGGAATGTTATTGTCAAGATCTTGGGGAACAAAAATTGGTGGGTCGATCAAGTTGGATTCAACATATGCCACTATCCCAGTTTTTGGTGGCCAAGATAGGAGGCTGTATAGGGAAACTAGATTTGTCAAGATGGTGACTAAGGCTGAAAACTCTGTTAATTCACCAGTCTACAGTAAAGAAGGATATTTCTTATGCCTGATGCTGGAAGAAGATCAAGATTATGCTCATGAACCATCCTTCTGTCAGATCAAGACTGAGCAACCCTCCGAGAGCCATGAAGCAGGAATCTGGACACTTCATTTTGATGGAGAAAAATCAAGAGAAGGTAATGGAGCTGGAATATTATTGATTTCTCCTACAGGAAAATGGGTCCCATTGTCTTTCAAGCTAGAATATGAAGCTACTAATAATGTGGCTAAATATGAAGCACTTCTGTTAGGGTTGTAGACAACCAGGAGCATGAACATACAAGTTTTAAAAGTTCTGGGAGATTCAAAGCTGGTGGTTAGGCAAGTCAGGAATCAGTGTCAAACCAAACATCCTCGGCTGAGGGCTTATAGGAATGATGTTTGGGACATGGTGGAAAATTTCTTCTTGGCATTTAATATCCATTTCATGCCTCGGGAATAGAATAGGAGCTTCACCTCAAATAATAGCAGGAGTTTTATTGCAGAAAAATGAGGAAGGGTACGAGCAGCCCATTTCCTTATTCAGTCAGGTGCTTCGTGATGTAGAATTAAAATACAACGTATTAGAAAAGCAAGCATACGCCCTAGTGAAATCCCTCAAAGCATTTCACATGTATATCTTGCAGTCCCATATCATTGCATTTGTGCCTACAGCTACTGTAAAAGATATTATTATCTAGGGGGATAGTGAAGGAAAAAGGGGGAAGTGGATTGCCAAAATACAAGAGTATGAGCTAGACATCTGCCCTACCAAGCTGATAGAAGGACAAGGGCTCGCCAAAATGTTATTTGAATCAAACTATCAGGCTTTGGGTATAAAATTGTCCATAATATCAAGTGAGGAATTTGAGGAGAAAGAAGAGCGACAGGGAATTGGGATAGCTACTCCAGAAACACATATAAAGTACCTCACCAGTCAGTGGTACAAAGAGATAGAAAAATATCTCCTCACACTCAACTACACTCCAAGATGTGATAAAGCTAAATAAAGAACACTAAGATTGAAATCACAGAAGTACATAGTCGCCCATGGCCGGCTATACTGGTGAGATCCCTCAGGCATCCTACTCCTGTGTCTCACAGAGGATGAGGTAGAGAGTATAATAGCCGAGTTTCATGAAGGAATCTATGGGGGTCATTACAGCTGGAGGGCCATTGCTCACAAGATCCTGAAGGCTGGTTTCTATTGGCCCAAGCTTTTCAGAGATGTTTTTGCTCGGGTTAGAACTTGTGAGACGTGTCAGAAATTTGCTGAAAGACAGAAGTTGGAACCTCTGCCCATGATTCCCGTGCACGTGGATGAACCATTCCAACAATGGGGAATTGAATTTATAGGTGAAATACATCCTCCATCGAGTGGTCAACATAATTGGATTTTAACCGCCACAGATTATTTCAAAAAATGGGTGGAAGCCATACCTGCGAGGAACACAACAGATGCTGTGATAATAAAATTCATGGAGGAAAACATCATATCCAGGTTTGGTTGCCCTACCAGAATAGTAACTGATAATGCCCAGGCTTTCAAATCTGAAAAGTTTGTGAGTTTCTGTCAGCAGTATAACATCAAACTCAATCACTCTACAGCCTATTACCCACAAGGAAATGGCTTGGCAGAGTCTTCCAATAAAACCCTGATAAGGGCACTGAAGAAGGCCATAAATGAAAGTCAGAAAAATTGGGATTCCCAGTTGAAATTTTCTCTGTGGGCCAATAGAATTACCATCAAGAGAGAAACTGGGAAATCCCCATATGAATTAGTATACAGGAAGGCAAAAGTATTCCCTATAAAGTTATCCCTACTAGTAGCCCGATTCATGCAAGAAAGTCAAGAAGAGCCTGATGATATGATCAGGAGAATAAATCAGCTGGTGGAATTGGAACAAACCCGCAACCGGGTAAGTCAAAGGTTGACTGAATATCAGGAGAAGATGAAATACCTTTTTGATCAGCATGCCAAGGACAGGAATCTATAGATTGGTGATCTAGTACTCAGATGGGATATCTAGAGGGTTGAAAAAGAAAAACATGGTAAATTAGACCCACTCTAGTTCGATCCTTTTAAAATTGTGGAACAAGTGGGTAACAATCTTTCAGGTTGGAGAATTTATAGGGAGACTTACTTGACGCCCCTGTAAATGGTCAGTTTCTTAAGCCCTACTTCCAGTTCTAATTCATGCAGAGATAGCCTGATGTAGATACTGTATATTAGTTTCCTGTTTTCACCCTGGTTTGAATAATGTGGGCGTCGTGATGAATTATGAAAAGAAAAGTAGAAGTCCTGAAGAGCAGAGTTCACACAGAAGATCATTAGGTGGTCTGCGAAGTTTTCGACACGCTTAGGGATGAACGTGCCATCCCCAGGTGGAGCCAATGTTGATCATGTCAGCCCCTTGTTAAATTCCGACAAGCAATCTCGCTTAAACCTTTCAAACCCCCTCTTTTTTCCCTTGAGAAATTCGTTTCCTGCTTATCGTTACCTTCTCCTAGCCTCAAAACTACATAAAAGGGCCGAAATCCCACATTATAATATATTTAAGGCCTAGCACCTTTCGGCCCTAGCCCCTACACCTTTTTTTCCACATGACCGAAAGTCGAAATCGAGCACTAGCCATGAAGGCACTTATCACATATATATATCGGGCGCAGTATTGTCCATAGAAATGTACAGATTGAACGAAATTCACAAGGCTCCATCGCACCCGTGGCCCACCCCATCCACCGTCCGATCAACCTGCAAAATCAACAGTCCATAGTGCACCCGCTCACTGTATAAAACCCGTTGGTTTATATCGCACCGCCTTTCGGGGATGGGTGGTATTTCTCATTTTGGAGTGATGTCATTCATCGTGTGACATGTGTCACCGAGCAATGTTTGAAAACTGCCGCTCATCGCGCATTATAGTTCGACAGAAGAACCGACGCGATATGCACGAGAGTCGTCTGATCTAGAGCGGCCCATCCAATGGCGTTCGCTCCACAAAGTTGCTCGCGAGTTAACACGGGGAAATCGTACCCCTGGCCCACCATTCATCGCCCTCCGACGCATTTTTAGCTGTTGATATCCTCTTGAGATCGGAAAATCTAGATCACCTACCTCCACGTCACCGTTCCACGTGTTTGTCGTATTTTTCCTCCACCCTCATATATTTCATTCGTTAGTCAAATTTCAATGTTTTACGTTAAAAAAATTCACCAGCCCATCCTCCATCATTTCACTGCGTTTTTGCTGGCACCCTGCATTGTTCCACCATTTTTCCATGTTCGCACGACCATTTTCATTGACCCCGTCACATCCACCATCCCCATGCATGGTTTTCCTAACGAGTTTGTGGGTTTTTGTAGGGTTACATCGGCGGAAAACTGCCATGATTCACAGTCTCTATTACTGTAATAGAGAGCACATCAAAGGACCATTTTTCAGAGGCTAGAATTATGGAGAAAGGCCTAGGAAGGTATGTCGACAAGACTTCCATTAAAGAAGCAGGCTTAAAATCTGTCAAACCCTCCAGAGTCATTCAAAGCATAGATTGCGCAGATGGAGACATTAATGGAGCAGTAGAGAAATATCAGTAAATGATCGAGGAATTCAAAGTTCAACATTGAATATCTTAAACCTTAATTCAGGGTTTAGAAGGTAGAGGGTACCATTCGTAGAAAACAATACCCTAAACTTTTCTTTTCAGCATCATTTTCTTTCAGGAAAGGACAGAATGTCTATGTGATTTTATTTCTTTGCCGTGTTCCTGAAGAGACTTCTACCCAGTGCATTTATTTCAGAAAGCAAGCAGCAAAGTACATACAGCACTATAGATTCATCCAGCAATATGGGTGTGCACATTTCCGCCATCTTGTCTTAATGAGGAAAATTAAATGTTCATCACCTACTCCCTTTTTGAGCTTTCTTTTTCTCCTATAAAGCTCCCGAAGAACAGATGATTGGGGGTTCCAGATTTTATCAGAAAATCATGCAGTGAGAGAATTTTTGTATGCATTTTGTAAAAGCTCTTATATGAATGTACAGAGCCCATTGGGTCTCAGTGAGGAGGAGTTTCGTCTTTAAAGAGGATTCTGGTCTTTGATTTCTCACAGTGTGTAACTTTCTCTCTTATGTGTTATTTTAATAGATCGTTTCATTTCATCGATATTTCCTGTATCATGTTTCTGGAATGCGAGTGGCTCACTGATTTTTGGTATGGATTTATCCTAGTTGATACCCATGGTCATATTAGTCAAGCGCTTTAAATATGGCTCGGACATGATATACTGTTCCACTATTCATTTCAACCATATTTCTGCTATATTAGTTTCTTTGGGAGGTTATTTTTAAAAAGCTATTGTCATGTATGGATTCTTAAATTGGTAAGCCCATTACATGGTAATATTGTGTATCTGGATATCAGCTCAATGACAACTAGTATTCTCTCAATCTTTCATTCATAGCAAACACCTTCTGATAATTTATTTCTGTGACATATCATTTGAATCAGCCCTCTTTACAGTAAGCTGCCTCTGGATTTTATGATGCTTTTATATTAGAGTTTTGCACGTTGCCTCTGTAGTATTCCTTTCCCTATGTCAGTTTCTGAAGGTCTTGGTCTCATTCAAATTAATATTGCTTGTTTTCAGGAAATAGCATGAGAGCTTTCTGTTAATAACTCTCCCTGTTATACCATATGCTCCTTGCTAATATAAGATGTCCTAGGCACTGGTCTTTCACAAATCAAGGCTGTCTCTAGGAACGACAACACAACCAAAGGAGATGTTGTTAGCAACACATCATTAGGGTAATTCTCATAAAAATCTTGCTTGACCATAAAAGAAACAATTTTCTATGGTCGAAACACCTTTCATTTCCTTAAGTGTTTTCCAAAAGATGGAGCGATATCAATAAAGAAGTCATTAAACATCCCTTAATGAAATATTAACATACCATTTACACATCTATAGAGCTTAAACGTACAAATGATATATGAATAGAAAAAACGTAGAATAGCCAGTTATAAAAGATAGTAGATACAAAGACATAATGTTCATAATGATAGCACACATAATTCCTCATCAGATCCAATATTGGAATCAAAACATTGATTTGTATTCATTCTCGGAATTGTGCATTCAATGCAATACCATTATCTCTTCTCCTATTGGAGTCCCAAAAAACACCCTTTGCATTTTCCCCCAAGGGAGTACTTATAGGAAAAACAGTGACCTTTGGGTAACCCTATCCTTTCAGCTTCCTAATTGTTGGCATGGTCTGCGACCGAAGTGATGTTGCAACCTGCGACTGGATCTCATTTGCTATCTACGAATGGTCACTGTCTGTGACCTATGACTGGATCCTGATTGCTACTTGTGACTTCTGTAACTATTCCTTTTCAAGGTAGAAACCATTTGATGGAAAGGTCTGGGACTTCTACCTATTGTTGTTCCTTGAGATAAGTCTTCCAAGACCGATAGTTTGCGGCCACTAGAGTGACCTGAGGTGTGTCCTCCCCTAACTGTGAAATAACTTGAGAGCGTTCGAAACTAAAATGTGCTTCTTCACTAAGATTTGATTGGATAGGGAGGCTAGTTTGATGTACATCTGGACTGTTGCGATGATGAATCGATCATTGTTCTCCTTTGAGGCCGGAAGGTCCTTGGAAGTAGATCTTTTCCTGATGGGTTCCAGAAACGATTGGATGTCTTGGGGTACTTCTTCTCTTGTCTTATGTGTGTCCAATGTCCCAAAGGAAGTGATGTGATGTACTCCTGCCATCTAATCGATGCCACTAATGAGATGTTCATAGCCGAACATCACTTTCTCCACATCCTTTTAATTTGATTGTATTTTCATCCGTATCTGCACCTTTTCATTTTGTATGCATATAAAATCTTTCATAGGCAAGGTGTCGAGAGCCTGTGGATACCTTTTCGACCATTCAAGAATACTGTCTAGTGCCAAAGAGGCTTCCTTTAGTTGTGCGGTCTTCTTCTTAGTCTCAGCCTAAGCATTTAGTAGCGGGGACACTGTCTATTTTATGGCAAACATTTCCTCATAAACCTGCTTCATGGCAGTTTCCAAAGTAACCAACTCCCCTTGGATAGTAGTTGGTAACCCATTGGCTTGAGTAGTTGTGATTCAGAGCTTCTGATTTTCTGCCTCAAGTGCCTCATTTTCCTGAATCACCTTCTGTTCGGAAGCCTGGAGTCTGTTTTACAGGGATAAGGTCTCCCTGCTCATCCTGCTGAAATTTTCCTTCATAGAAAAAGTAATCCCTGTCATTGCTATCATGATTGGATTAGTCCTAGTATCCAAGAATATGTCCTTTTTCGTTGTCATTGTGAGGGGCTCGGTTAGATTCCAAGCGAGGCACTTTCTTTTATCCTGCCTGATCTTATGTGTGAACTGGTCATATTATAGCCTTGTTAGGTCCAATACATCGTCTTCCTGTTCTTCTAGGATACCCAATTATGAGAGTGGGAGATGCGCACCCGTCATGGGAGTTGTCGGGAGTACCTCAATATGAGGCAACTTTATTTGTTCCCTGGTCTTTGGGAGCAGTGTCTTTCTTCCCTCTGCTCCCTTGGAAGAGCCTTCCTATGATTTATTATTTTCTTCTTCCTTTCTCCTCCTCTCAACCTCTTCTTTATCTTGTTCCTCCTTCAACCTACACTCAGCCTCCTTCTCCTGTCGTTCTTCTTATTCCCGCTTCTTGCGTTCTTCTTCCTCCTTCCTTTTGCGTTCTTCTTCTGCCCTTTTGTGGGCCTCTTCTGCCTACTTTTTCTTATTTTCCTCCTTCTACTGTATCTTCTACTTATCTTTAGCCTGCTTCTTCTGCTTATCTTCTTCCTATTGTCGTGCCAAGGTATATTGGGTCTTTATGAGTTCTTCCTCTCTCATTTTCTTCTCAGCCTTCTGCTATGCCTTGGCCTCTTCGTCTCTCTTTTCCTGTTGATCTTTAGAAAGACCACTACTTGTAGTATTCTTTTGTTTTTTAGCTTTGGAAGATGAAGCTCCTCCTACTGGGTCCTTTCTTTTCAACATGTCCACCCTCTCTTCTAAAGTTTGGTCATCCTGACCATCTTGATCTTCACTTAAGTTGGCTGATTCTTCCGGCGAGGTTGCCCTGTCTTTGTTGTACCAGTTTCTGACTTTCTCCTCAACAGGGCATTCCTTGTGTTGGTACTTCCAATTCAACTTGGCCTGTTTGCAGTGTGTAGGGAAGATCCTTTCAGGATCATATGACGTATGGACGAAGGTTAAGAAATGAAAACCTTTGATGTCCTCTGCCTCGACTTCTACTTCCTTGAAATCCTTAATAGTATAGGTGCCAATAGTAAGTGGGAGGGTATGCCATGGCTTCTTCTTGCCTTTGCCGAGGACCTTGGAGAATCCACTCGACATTTGGTAGCACACCTCTTGTAGTAGTAGTTTATCAGTGACATACCTGCGTAGTGCATGAGGTGCCTTGAATGATCTGAAGACCTTGGTAAAGGTACTATTTGTGATAGGGAACCAGTTAGCCACCTCGGTCACTGTTTCCATAGCCCGCCTAGACTTGCAACGGGCATATTTACCAAAGAGCTTCCCATAGAGCATGGGGATGAAATTTTGCAAGATAGATTCTATATATTGCTTGTATCTAGAGGCCCAGAATACATTCAAGTCTTTATGAATGAGTCCACCTTGCTTCTCATCCCAGATATGCGGTCGTCCTTCAAAGTGATACCTTGCACACACTGCGTCCAAAAGGTAAGAGGCCATGTAGAAATCTGACGCGCATCCCTCATCTGGTGCCAGTGCTGCTGATATATTTTCTCTGAGAGCTAATACTATGAGGTAAGCCCAGTTGAACCAGGTACCATAGGGTGTGATTGCATACATGAGAGGGACCCAAGATCCATTGAAGGTAGTGGCATCTTTCCAACCATACATCATGCACATCATTGCTTCCATGAGCCTATAGACCTTCCTAAGGCCATCTGTATTATACTCCTGATCCTTCTTTGCCTTAAAATTCTCAAGGTCTTCCCACCAACCCTTCAAATTTTTTGGCACAGGTACTTCATGCATAGCGACCCAATCAACATTGAAAGATTCCTCCTTGGTAGGGAGTGCATAATAGAATTCTGCATCTTTCCCTGTCAGGTTGGTAAAATATTTCCCTAAGTGGTCATGAATGACCCAGACCTTGGAGTCAACTCTCTGAAGAATCCATTAAATGAATTCAATGCATGGGAATATTTGTGGATGAGCGCCCATGTAATGAAGTTTGGATCTTTTAACCTGAACATATACTTGCCAGTATGCGAGGTCTTCTGGGTATTCAGGCTTCATGAATTCCTAATATACTTGGTACCAAGTCATCCTATCTCCTTTCCCAAAGACACAAGCGGTTTCTCCATAGATAGCTGGTGGGGGAGGAGGCATGTCCTCTCCTGATATTTCTATCTTGAGGCTTTTGTTTATATTTCAAACTGTTGGGGAACCCATATTTTTTAAGGCTAAAGAGATGGAAACACACTCGAGCTCTGCTTCAATATCCCTTGGCATGTTAAAGAAACAAACCCACGATAAGATGGGTGTCATGATAACAAATATCATAAGACTCACTAGACCTCTAATTGATTTGACTACCCAAGTTAGGTCACTACAACCCCTGCTGGTCACTATTATTGAGATTAAGGAGGTTTGTGACTTGGAAACCTAGCAACCAGGTCGCATCTCCGTGAAATGTCTGACAACTGCGTCTATGCGACTGGCAACCTAGTGACTAGGTCACAAAGTCATGATTTGGGTGGTTACTTGATGATATGCGACCTAGCGAATTCACGACCTAGCGACCAGGTTGCAAGGTCACGAGGTCACAAGGTTGTAGGGTCATAGGGTCGTAGGGTCGCATTCGGGCTTTCTAAGAGAAATCCAGGCGACTGCAATCTGCAGAAAAAAAACAAAAGGAGGGAAAAAAACTCCAAGGGAAACCAGGCTTGAGGGCTTTCTCAACAACCAATAAGGGGTATTTGTAGCAGAAAGGGGTAAGGTAAGGCTCAGAAGAGGAAGAAAATAGGAATGAGCATAAGTGAGATGAAATCCCTAGCTAGAGAGATGGCGAGGATTTGGGTTGCGAAGGAAAGGGGCTAAGGGAAATTAATAGGCCAGGGCATGGGTAGGTAGAGCAACATCTAAGAAAAAAAGGAAACAAAAGGAGGATTAGGCAACTTACCCAAAAAAAATGCGATACAGTTGACTTGTCAGAGGCTTTGTTTGCTCCATCGTGCAGGTAGAATGCAACCAACATGACCCTTTTATTTATAAAGGAGTCACACGTGCGATCATTTAATGCGTATCGCTAAGTCGTAAATAAGGGCTAGTTGAGGAAGGATGCAATCTTGCGACCTTGTGACCCCATGACATGGAGGTCATAAGGTCGCAAGGTCGCATAGTTGTGAATGTGAATATTTAAGCCAAGATGCGACCTTACGACCTCGCGACTTGGAGGTTGCAAGGTCGCTAGGTCGCATAGTCACCGTTCGTGCAACTTTATAGGTTTTTGTGACCTTACGACCTTGCAACCTGGAGGTCGCAAAGTCGCTAGGTCACTTAGTCACAAATGTGTAATTTTATCAGTTTTGCGACTTTGAGGCCATGTGACTTGTTTCAAAGAAAACAGGTCATGAGCCAAGCTCAGAAGGTAGAATACTTGAAAGGGACTTTCTTCGGGTTCAAGGCTAAGGGCACACCGAGCTTACCTTTACCAAAAGGATTAGGGGCTTTGAAATTGTAAAATGGGACTAAATTTTGGAGGGTGTTGTAGCGACTACAACAAATGGCGATTCACTAGTAGAACCCAAATAACTGCCTGTGCTTCATCTTGAGGGGGCCGGGGGGGCTTAGTAGGATATTCCTTTCATCCCATGGGTCCCACTACTTTCGTCTCTAGCCTTTTGACATTTTCTCCACTTGTGTGCGCTATGCGGGATGCTAGTTCACCATGTTTTCATTTCGTAGATCGAGCGGAAGGGGTTGGATTAACCTCATGGGCTTCAAGGATTCGGTATAGTTATTTGGTCCCTTTGTGTTTCTCTACTGCTAGCAAATATGGTGGTCCCGAAAGAGTCACTGCCTAGGATTCATAGATGTTGCTCCTCTTCCAGCGAGCCTGGTCAACACCCTGGCAGATTTGTCGCATCACCTCTGTGTGCAAGAAGCCTTTCTCAATCCTTTAACCTTTATTTGATGTGCTAATAACAGTTATTTGAATGTGCTCAAGGTAGTTATTTTGAATGTGCTCAAGACACTTATTTGAATGTGGATAGTACTTCTTGGGCAAATGAGGGATCCCAACTTATGTCACTTGCAAGAGAGGTTGCTCCCGGTCTGCATTTAAGGACCTTTGGGTTTTCCTAAATACCTTTTCACCGCTTAAGGTTGGACCTGTTCCCCTTCCTTCTAGTGACCTATTTCACCGAAACTTCCTCTTGTATAGTAGTTCATCGAGCTAGCATACTAGGCGAGCTACTTGCACTTGGGTCCTGGGACTTGGTCATTTTTTCCGCATGGGGTGTCCATCAGAGGCCAGCTTAGGAAATTTTGTGTTCTGGGGTTGATTCCTCACCAGCAGAGATTCTGGTACAACCTTCCAATTGAGTAACTACTACGTCTATCTTTCAACTTGAGGCACTTGGGGAATGGATTTCCAAGAGCTTGCTCGAAGCAAGCTATTTATTGAAACACACAAAACAAATGAAAAACAAGAGTTGCAAAGTAAAGGAAAAGAAGCTATGGTATAGAGCATGGTGACGGCCCCTGGGGCCGTCAGGTGAAATAGTGCTTGAGGTCGTGCCCATTTATCAGGATGACCTCGATCCTCCTTTCTAAAGTTTGAAGTCTATATGTGTGGGAACCAACCTTTTCTTTGATTTGGAAGGGGCCTGTCCACAGGGCTTGGAATTTGATGTGTTTCCCCTTACCTTCATGATATTTTTCCCATTTGAGGACGAGGTCGCCAATCTCGAAAACCTTGTTTCCAGCAGATTTTTTATCGAACCATAATTTTATTCGGCTCTGGTGGATGACAAATTTTTCCCATCCTTTCAGCCTCTCCTCCTCCAGTTTCAAAAAAGTTTCTATAAGGGCTTGTAAGGAAAGGCGCGACGTACCGCGTGTTTCTTATGACAACTGAAGGGCTGGGAGAGACAAGTTGGGAGGAAGGATTGCTTATTTTCCATAGACTAGAAAAAATGGGGAGGTGCCCAAGGATGGTTTGGGTGTGACTCGATTAGCCCAGAGGGCATTATGGATGGTGTTGTGCCAGTTCCAGTGGTGGGATAGAAAAGTATTTTTGATGATATAGATGAAGCTTTTATTGGTTGAATCGATTAACCCATTTCCTTAGGGATAGTAGTTGGTGGAATGTTTGAGCACTATACCATTTTCTAAAGAAAATTCATATAACTTGAATGAAGAAAAATAATTAGCATTATAAAAAACAAAGGAGGTTGAAACACCAAACTTGGTTATGATGTATTGAGTGATGAAAGCTATTACCTGTTGATCGTTGATTTGATGTAACAGTATTGCTCCAACCCACCTTGTGAAATAGTTCATGGCCGTAAGGATATATCGATGCTGCTAGGAGGAGCGCGACAAAATTTCCCCGATCACGTCGAGTCCCCACTACTGAAATGGCTCTTCCACCACGATGGACTTTAATGGGGTGGATGATTGGGATTCCCTGCTAGAAAATTTTTGACATGATAGGCATATTCGAACATAGGCATGCACATATTTGAACAGAGTGGGCCAATAGAAACTAACACGCATAATATTGTGAGCTATGGCATCCCCTATGTAGTTCCCATTGGTTGGGCCATCATGTAGTTCCTTCAGGACCTGTTGAGACTCACTATGCTCTAAGAAACGTAGCAGGTAGCCGCTATGGTGCTTGCAAAACAACTTGCCCTACATCAGCTGGTAGGATGTAGCCTTTAGCATTATTTCTCATTTCTGTTGGGTGGTTAAGGTGGGGTCCATAATACCGCGCCCAAAATATTGCTGGAGATAAACGTACCATGACGAGGTTCTTTACTGAGGTGTACTGTCAGCTTGGTACATGTCTATTTCGTGATCCCAACATTCCTCTTCATTTCCCTACAGGTCTGCGGCTTCAACAACCTTCTGACATAACCCTTGTCCTTTAACAGTATGTGCAGGCTTGAATTATAGGTCATACTCTTGAAGGCATGCCATCCAGTTGCCTCGTCTCTCACACAGATCTTGCTGCACGAATAGTGAGTGAACCGCTGGGTGGGGTACGAACATCGTGACATGGTTCTTCAAGATATATGGCCTGGAATGTTTGACTGTCTTATATACTGCGTAATCCTGCTTGTCAATATCTGAATAATTCAGCTCAAACACTTGCAACCGCGCACTCATGGAAGATATGGGCCACTCATCATTGCTGCTGTCTTTCTGAGTGAGGATGATCACGAGAGATGAGTCTGAGGCAAAGGGATACAATATAAATTTTTTGCTAAAATCAAGGTTACGAAGGGCCGACGCTTCTGCGATGGCCTGTTTAATGTTATCAAATGATTCTTTCTCGGGGGAATTCAATTTAAAATTAGCATTCTTCTTGATCATACCTTGCAAAGGTTTCACGATTTGGTGCTAGAAGGAGGGCCTAAATGGCAGGCTCCAACCACACAAGTAATATCCCTTTACAAACCCCATAGTGGAGATCATATATGAAAATACTGGTCCTCCACCCCCTAAAAATTCCCTAGAGGAGAACCCGCCCTACTATGAGGTAACCTCAGACTAGCTTAGAGCCTTGCGCTCGCTTTCCTGTGATCTCATTATAGGTCTGAAAAACCCCCCAGCCACTGATTCCCTTGCCAATCCATGGACTCTCGGGATGCATGAAACTCTCTAGGGTGTCCTAGTCAATTCCATTCCTCAACTGATTGGTCTTATCCTCAAATATTATGCGGATGCAGTTGAGAGGAATTCAATCGAACCTCCCGACAACCCTCAAGAAATTGAACGAGATGGCCCTAAAGTTACTGAACCCAAACCAGACACCAAACCTCAACCCAACCAACCTTTGAGTGATAAGACTCAAGCAAATGACCCGTCTGGAGGAGGAGCCGGGGAAACAGAGGCCGTGGAAATGGTTGAAATACAAACCATACTCACCACCATCGCAACTGAAACCAAGAGAGGCTACCTTTCATTTATAATTGGATAAATTATAGAAACATGGGAAATCTTGGAGGTAATCATGACATGCACTCTCAACATGAGGGCGAAGGCTTCGGGTCTAGTGTCAGAAGTGAATCCGAGAATTAGATCGGTCATATATTCATCCTGCCCCACCATAGGGCTAGACGTGTTCAGCCTTTAGCATGGATGACATAATCTCCTCTAGGCCTCTGCGGTCCCCTCCACGACATGCCCCAAAACCTAGAGAAACATTTCCCTAAGTTTGACCCTGAAAAGGGTACGTTGGCCGAAGATCATATGAGTAATTTCTACTTGGCCTTACAACTGATGAGAGTGCAGTCTGATGATGTAGCATGCCGACTCTTTCCCCACACCTTAGAAAATAATGCTGCTACTTGGTACTGTTCTCTACCTGCCGCTTCCATTTCCTCCTAGGATAAATTATGTTGTACCTTCCTCCAGAATTTTTTAGAGGAATAGACTTCTTTTATGCTCCTCATGGAGTTGAGTACTTTGAAATTCTAGAAGAAGGATAAAGTTAGAGACTTCAACCAATGCTTCGCCACAGTAATATTCCAAATTGGAAATAACAACAATACAAGACATAAAACTAGAAATAGCAGTGAATAAAATTATACCAAAATGTATGAAAATCATGGAGCCATTTTATTATGTAAATCAACAGCAAATAGGTACAATAGAAGTAGGCAGAACTCAAATAATCAAGGCAAACAAGCCTCCCATGAATACACATGACAAAAATGGAATGATGCTACATAGGAGAATGCTCATGAACAAGTACAACGCAATTATAGATCTGCAAATATATGGCTCATAAAATGCCGGGAGTCAATAACTAAGCTCCCAAATACATTTTCAAGACAACCCGAGGAGGATTTCCTGAAATATGCAAAAGTGCAAAAATGTCGAAATGCAGCCCTAGGACTAAATAGCAGCTAAAAATCAATATCTAGATGGATATGGATGAATATGATACATGTAATGAATATAAATCCTCCAATATATCCTTCAGGTGAAAGGCTGATATAGTCACTTAAGATCTCACCCTCCAATCAAACACTGAAACCCCTCATTGCAAATTTTCACTGAAATAACGGAGTCAAGGAGAGGTACTATGTTGTAGATGATGGGAAATATGTTGGCCAAGTGCCAAGATGTGAAATATTCTCCAGAATATTCCTTGCTGATCTCCCAAGAAGAAGAATACTTCCTCCTGTGAAAAACTAGCTCTGGAAGTGGGTTTCTCAACCCTCCACTGCAATACCCTGCAACACAATCCAGCTCTAAATAGAAACTGCGCTATAGCTGAAGGAGGTAGCTTAGCCTCAACCCTGAATGTGGAGAAATGAAGTGCATTTCTCCCCCAAGAGGCCTCTCAATAAAGGATATAGGAATCCCGCTCAGGAACACCCGGTGCTAAGCAACACAACAATATCAACTAAACAGTTGAAGAATGCACAATAGTCATGCAGACCACAAAATCAATAATCAATAACATGCCTTACTATGGCTGCCTTGCCCTCCTTATAAAAAAGTGTGAGCTTTATTACCTTGGGTCCCACTCATTAGGGTTTCCTACACCAAGGAATCTTCCTCCCACTATCACTGCGCTATCTCCATAGATGATCTCCACCATTCATTCCAGTGCTGTTGACTTGGTCAAACTTGACCTTGTCCCCATGTAATTGCCCCTGTTCACACATGAAGGTGTAAGATCCAGATATTATTATGATCCATTTTCATGTAATGAGGGATTTTATTCCTATTTTAGAAATGTATGGGCCTCCTTACCCATTTATTTATCTACTAGGTGTCAAAAGCAAAAATTAATATTCCTATTAGCTACATGCTAATTTAGGAATATTACAGTCCCCCCTCCCAAATGTTGCTTGTCCTCAAGCAACTGCAAGGATAGAACTGAAGAGCCTCCTCTTATCCTCTTGCAGCATCCTCATATGATAAAATCCTCCAAGGAGCAAGATGCTATCTCATCAATACATCTCCAAGTTTCCCCTCCCAAGTATGCAAGTTAGCTTTTGGTGAGCATCCCAAACGGCTATCATCATGTAAAAGTAAAACATCCATGGAGAAAAAAATGTGTTTTATAGAGGTATCTTTGAGGCATGGAATATGAAATATAGTGGGAACTATCATCCCCATATGAAGCTCCCATCCCCAAGCTATCATCCATACAAAATGAGCCACCCTCCAAAATGGTAACTCATGGAAATTCTCCTCCACCTTTGGCTCTTGCAATGTAGGGGAGCTAAATAACTGAACATGGTAGATAAAATAGCCTACCCCATGCTATCCCTCTCTCCACTTATGATAAGTGTAGAGTAGCTATTGATCTTGGGGTGCAATAATGTTTCCTTCAAGTGGCTAGGAGAAGACTGGATCTCCAAAGATCTTCTCTCCAATGTCATGAATCATGCTGGCCCAAACCATCCAATATATGATGAATAGGAAATCATCACCATATGGAATCCAAATGAGGGGAATAATGAAGGTTTTATGTAGTGCTGGAAGGTACCAATAGTTTCCCAAGTGGTCACAACACATTTTTCCTAACTGTTGTTTCAGAAATTAACATGGCAAGCCGTTTCTCAAGAAATTTCTAGTTGTTTATGTCATTACATCTACTAGTGAATAGTAAATGGCTTGGTATATCAATTGAGCATACATAAAATAATAAAACAATTGCCAACAAAAAAAATAAATATGGCTATCTCCATCATAGAATTTGTCCCAAAATTGACCATGGAGCCCAATAAGAGGCTTGCCCTCCTGTGGAGCAATGCACTGTATAGAAATGGTAAGAGTACGAAAATACTGTGTTAGATAATCAATAAATGAAAAAAAAAGTCTTACCATGCACTGAGAGTAAGATGATACATATATCCATGAATAAGTCCTCTATAGTGGTATGACATACTCCAATGAAGAGGAATGAACCATATGCTGCATGAAGATATTTCTTCTTATGCTTGGAAATCTAATTCAAGAAGAGCATTTCATAGTAATAGATGTCTCTATCCACTACTCCATCATTCTCACCTCTTCCTTGTCCACCAAGTGCATCATATGTGAAGTGATCCTGGGAACACTCCATCAATAAACCCAAGCTCTCAAGTGACAGCGTTGTTGGCCTTTGTAATAAGGATCCTTCCACCTCATAGCTCCACTCTTTGACATTCCATATGTCAAAGTGCTCAATCATAATGTTGTTGCATATGGGAGATTCCTTCCAAAGTGGAAGCACCTCTTGGTATTACAAGGCTAAGGAGTAGCGCCTTTGCACCATGATAGTGCCATCACATACTCCTGCAACATCATGCAAAGCATGGGAGCAAATATGCCCATACTCTCCCAAGTGTAACCAAAGCAACAATAGTTCTTGCTGCCCCCTCACACCTCCATCATACAAATCATGAGGTGAAAACATAATGATTGATATGAAGAATGTCATATCAACACAATGCATCCATACTCCTTGGTGCCATATGATGCAAGTGTCCTGCCAAGTTTCCTCCACCCACATACCCTTCGAAGAAGAGTATGTCACATGATGGCCAAACTCTTTCAAGAGTAGCCAGTGCAGCCTTGCCTCCTACTACCCTGTTTCATAGATCTGCAAGTAGCTTCCCAAACTCTTTCTCACCATCCACACCCACTCATCCAAATGTGGGTGCCTCCCACCATGCTCCATATTGGTACTCTTCCAATGAAGACTACCATCCTCTCAAATCATATTTCTTCCTTTGCATTTGATGGGATGTTGAAATGCAACCCCTCGAATATCTCCTAGAGAAGATCCCACACCAATGACCCTCTTGAATCCATAAATATCCAAGTGTGCTGAAAAAAAAACCTCCTCATAGGCCTGCACAATGCTCATCCCAATAGATCCATCACAATGATGAAAGACAAAGTGTCTCTCATTGTCCAACTGCTCATCTAATCTCATATAAGTGTAATGGTCATAAAAATGCTCTAATGATAGCTTGGCCCTCAACTCCTCACTGCTACTTAATGACAGCGCTGTTAATCTCCTCAATGGTGTATTTATTGTCTCATGCTCCAACCCAAGGATGAACATAGAGTTCTGCATTGGATTTTTTAGGACAAAGCTCATCCTATCCTTCAAAAATCCACACCCCAACCTTAAGTGTTGTGTGCAGATCAAAAATGGCACCTTAGGATGATATTTCATCCCTTCCTTGAACAATTTAAGGTTGCACAGCGTAGTTCAATTTTTCTGCTCCAAATCAGCAGTATGTGTTGACCCTTGGTCATGCAAAGGAAGATTTCCACAACCCTCCATAAGATTTATTGAAATAACAGAAAGTGGAAATTTAGGCATACCTTGGTGGAACTTGGGGACATCTTTTATAGCTGCAAGAGTTCCTTCCTCCAATGTGATGGTTTCACCAACTGCTGGTGTGGTTGGATCCTCCTCCATAGATGCATCAATGCTAGTACAAGTCTCCTCAAGTGGTGGTGACGACTTCTCTTTGCCAAATTTTTTAATCACCCTTTGAGTAAATTCTGCAAAAATAGTCACTCTTGCATGACTCAAATGGCTGAACGAGCAAGTGTTTTCTTCACCCTCAAGGTGCAGCGCTGCAATATCTACAACCTCTATTTCTACTACGGTATGTAGTAGGAAGAATGCATCTAGTTTCCTTGCCCAAGACCTTGTTGTAGATGACTCATCAAAAGTAGACAATAAAAATCTATTGCCTTTGATTCTCCCATTGCTGCAGGGTCTCCTTTCTTCCTCAAGCTGAATGAATTGTGGGAAAGATAGAGTCTCCTTGAAAGCTCTAGGTTTATATTTTTACTTAGAAAGGTATTCACTTAGAATCTCATGATCCAAGTGTCCTTCATCTCCATACATTTTGTTTCCTTTTTCAAAAGAAAAGGGCGGAGTTCCATTGCTTCTTTCCACTCTTCTTTGCTTGAACTCCTTGGTGAGGCCCTTCCTAGATCTGAAAAGAGATGAGATAAAACTAATTCTCTCCATCATTCTAAAATTTCTCTTCTTCTTATTATTCTCTTGATAGCATAATAGCTGATATCCACAGGCTGAGCCAAGATTATGCTCTGATACCACTGTAATATTCCAAATTGGAAATAACATCAATACAAGACATAAAACTAGAAATAGCATTGAATAAAATTATACCAAAATGTATGAAAATCATGGAGCCATTTTATTATGTAAATCATTAGCAAATAGGTACAATAGAAGCGGGCACAACTCAAATAATCAAGGCAAACAAGCCTCCCATGAATACATATGCCAAAAATGGAATGCTGCTGCATAGCAGAATTCTCATGAACAAGTAAAGTGTAGTTATAGATGGTACACTACTAATGGAAATGTAAAATAATATAGATATGAAAATATATGGCTCAGATAATGTTGGGAGTGAAGATATAAGATCCCAAATACATTTTCAAGACAACCCGGGGAGGATTTCCTGAAATATGCAAAATTGCAAAAATGCTGGAATGAAGCCCTAGGACTAAATAGAAGCTGCAACTCAATATCTATATGGATATGGATGAATATGATACATGTGATGAATAGACCTCCTCCAATAGATCCTTCAGGTGAAAGGCTGATCCAATCACTAAAGATCTCACCCTCCAATCAAACACTGAAACCCCTCACTACAAATGCTCACTGAAATAACGTAGTCAAGGAGAGGTACTGTGCTGTAGATGATGGGAAATATGTTGGACAAGTGCCAAGATGTGAAATATGCTCCAGAATATTCCTCACTAATATCCCAATAAGAATAATGCTTCCTCCTCTGAAAAACTATCTCCAGAAGTGGGTTTCTCAACCCTCCACTACAACACGTTGCAACACAACCCAGCTCTAAACAGAAGTTGCGTTGTAGCTGAAGGAGGTAGCTTAGCCTCAAGCCTGAGTGTGGATAAATGAAGTGAAATTATCTTCCAAGAGGCCTCTTAAGAAAGGATACGAGATTCTCGCTCAGGAACACTCGGTGCTAAGCAGCACAACAATCTCAACTAAACAGCTGAAAAATGCACAATAGTCATGCAGACCACAAAATCAATAATCAATAACATGCCTAACTATGGATGCCTTTCCCTCCTTATAAAAAAGTGTTAGCCTTCTTATCTTGGGTCCCACTCATTAGGGTTTCCTCCACCAAGGAATCTTCCTCCCACTATCATTGCGTTGTCTCCATAGATGATCTCCACCATTCATTCCAGCACTGTTGACTTGGTCAAACTTGACCTTGTCCCCATGTAATTGCCCATGTTCACACATGAGGGTGTAATATCCAACTATTATTATGATCCCTTTTCATGTCATGAGGGATTTTATTCCTATTTTATAAATGTATGGGCCTCCTTACCGAATTATTTATCTACCAGGTGTCAAAAGAAAAAAATAATATTCCTATTAGCTGCATGCTAATTTAGGAATATTACAACGACCATATTGAACACATTTTCCCTGAACATGGCCCTAGATGATTCCATCACAATTTATTATTACACAAGGGCCCTCCCTTGGGATATTGCCATATTCGTGATGCGAGAAGACCGAGCTACTCTGGCAGCAAACTACACCACCACCCTTTCCGTCGAAAAGGACATGCTTTCCATTGGAGCCATTGATTATGATGACTAAGATGATGAGAAACCGACTACAAAAATAATGCAACCCTCAGCCCATAAATCTGAAGGCAAGGATAAAGACCCTTTTGATTTTGAGAGCATCGCGAAATCCCTCAAACTTTTGATGAATGAAGTCTCCAATTTGAAGAGGAAGAGAAATGACTCCATCTCAGGTAGGAAAATCCAGAAAAATTTCTTTAGGAAGAGAAATCCCACAGCCAGTCGCCCTCCGTCGAACCCAAACACTAACCTCAATGTAGAAGAGAACGAAAAATACAACTTCTGATCTTTCCATCAAGCCTTCCACTCAGAAAAAACCTGCCCTCAGTGGATCAATAACATGACTGCTATAGTGAATCAACTCCTAGAAGATCAAACAGTGGGAGAGTTAGAAGAGGAGGCTGGCTTAGATAGCGAGGAAGTCTCTCCTCCAGATGAGGATTTGGGTTCTACTATCCTCACCTTCGAGGTAATCTACAGAGAAGGACCTCCCCCCATGACTGAGATACACCTGGTCAATGATCTTCAATCCAAACCCCCTTAAAGTTACAGCTTAAGGAGTAAAGGCCCAGTCCTCAACCATTCCTTCGAAGAAAAAAGAAAAGCCTTCCTAAGGAAGATTCTGCCACAAAACAAGGAAAAACAAACCAAAAATCCTAAGAAATTTGGCCCCGCCACTACCCGAGCCACCCTCAAGGCTAGATTATCATCAGGTTTTCTAGGTGCCCCTACAGAACCTATCCTACACCCTGAATCCGAATATAACATTATCGAAGATATGAAGAAAATGCGAGCCAACATTTCCCTCTACAAGCTTGGCTGGATCGCCAACCAGCGAGACCTTATTCTCAAAGTGTTCACCAAACCATCGATGTCCAAAGCAGTGAGATCCACGTCCTCCCAAGATTTAGCAAGCCTCAAGCCCATCGTAAATGCCATCAACGCAAGCACCCAAGGATCCACACCACCTTTCCTTCTGTCTTTCGATATATTGAATTTCAATGTCCATAATTGTCTCATTGATTCTGGTGCGTCCACCAATGTCATGCCCCTATCCGTATGCAAGAAGTTGAACATCTGTCTTGAGAAGACCGACACCAGGATCATTTAGCTTGATAGATCCCAGGTCCCTGCTGTGGGTGAATTGAGTAATGTCCTCATCTGCCTCTCCTCGGACTCCAGGGTGCATTAGTGCATTGACATAGTGGTCGTGGTCGTGGATATCATAGAAGCATATGGCTTTCTATTGAGCTGATATTGGTCAAGAAAACTACAAGGATAATTTGCCACTGATTCGTCCCACTTGTGGCTCCCATATAAAGGTAGGAACAACCAGATCCGAGTCAAAAGTGAACCTTACATGAAGCACATGGTGACTAATCTCGAGGCAACCAATGAACCTGCCAACTTCGCACAAGAAGAGTTGGGCATGTTCCTCTTAGAGGCTGCATTTGGTTTCTATCAAACCCCTCAATCTCCCTTCACCCAAGATGCCAAGTTGGAGCTGCTCTTGGCTACAGCTTTCAACCCTGCCCTGCTAGAAGGAACCTCAGTTATATCCACCTCGAGTTCCCCTCCTATGCACTCAAGTGATCTTACAAAATCTGAATACAAGGTATGGACCTTGTACTATGATGGTTCCAAGAACCATGACGGGGCTAGTGCGGGTTCCATCTTGCTAGATCCCCAGAAGAATAAGTTCCTAATATTTTTCCGGCTGGAATTCCAGTGTACCAATAATATAGCCAAATATGAAGCACTGATCCTTGGTTTCAAGAAAGTCATCGATCTCAAAGTCAGTTGTTTGAAGGTAATCAGCAACTTCGAAATGATTACCCAGCAGGTAAAAAACACTATTCACTGCCTATCTCCACATTTGAAAGGTTATCAGCAAGAGGTATGGCATTTTATTTCTACCTTTGATGCTTTCAGTATCAAGTCTGTACTTACAATGCATAATGCAGTAGCCGATACATTGGCCAATGCTGCCGCTAGTTTTACCCCATTGAGGGATGGGTTCTCAATTGAAATTGTTTATAAGACTGTAGTGTCGTATAATGTAACTAATCTTTGTTTTTTTATGATGATAAACAGGTACTAGATTTCATGCTTAATGCAGATGTGTTCAAGGATGCTGTAATTGAGGAAGAAGATCATGACCTGGCCGTGCAAGAGGAAAGAGAAGAGCACAAGGGGAACCCCATACCCATAGGGGTCATGTCCCTTGAGAAGTTATTTGACCTACATAATTGTTTCTGGGGGCCTCCCAACACGAAGGTGCAGAGTTCCACCCTACTACACCAACAAATAAATCTCGGGATGGAAATGGAACCAAAATTTATCAACCTCGGTACAAAATGAATCCTCCAAGAGAGGCAATCGTTTACTAAATTATTCAAGAAGTACCGAGATGTGTTTTCCTGGATGTATGATGAGTTGCGAACTTATGACACGTGAATCATCCAGAACGTAATACCAATGAATGAAGGAGTTAAGCCTTTCCAACAGAAGATGAGGAAGGTGCACCCCATTTTGGAGTCAATGATCCAAAAGGAATTGAAAAAAATCCTAGACGCCCGCATCATTTTCAAAGTCTGACATTCAACCTGGGTATCAAATTTGGTCCTAGTTCGCAAAAATTCTGGTGAAATTCGTTTATGCATTGACTTTCGAAACTTGAACCGATCATTAGACAAGGAAAACTACTCGGTGACCCCATGGAGCAGATCCTTCAAATAGTATCCAGGTTAGAAATGTTCTCATTATTGGACGGTTTCTTAGGTTACAACCAAGTACTGATGGCTGAGCCTGATTGTCTGAAAACAACGTTCAGGACCAAATGGGGAACGTTCGCATTCAGAAACATGCCCTTTAGCCTAATCAATGCTGGGGAAACCTTCCAAAGGGCCATGGAAATTGCCTTCCAGGGTCTTATGGGGCAAGGTGTGGTGGTCTACCTTGATGATGTCACCGTATTCACCAAATGCAAATGTGACCACTTACACCATCTCAAACATATTTTCAAAAGGTGCCGAAAATACAGGATCTCACTTAACCCCAAGAAGATAATCTTCGCAGAATCTGAAGGGAATCTATTGGGTCACATCATAATCCGATATGGTATAGTAGTGGACCAGGTTTGCACAAAAGCCATTGCCCAGATTCCCCCCCCCTCCCCAAGTAGCAAAAAGGCCATGCATTTGTTTCTCGGAAAAATCAACTTCCTACGGAAGTTCATATCGGACTTCGCTCAAATTGTGAAACCTCTGCAAGGTATGATCAAGACTAACGCTAATTTTAAATGGAATTCTGTCGAGAAAGAAGAATTCGATAACATTAAACACACCATCGCAGAAGCACCAGCCCTTCATAGCTCGGATTTCAGAAAAAGCTTTATCTTGTATACCTTTGCCTCAGACTCATCTCTCGTGTCCGTTCTCACTTGGAAATATGATAAAAATGATGAGCGGCCCACATCGTTCATAATCACGGGGTTGCAAGGCGCCGAGCTGAATTATCCGGATATTGACAAGAAAGCTTACGCGGTATATAAGGCAGTAAAAAAATTCATGCCATATATCTTGAAGAACCATGTCATGGTGTTCATACCCCACCCAGTGGTTTGGTCACTATTCGTGCAACAAGAGCTGGGTGAGAGATGAGGCATCTGGATGGCATGCCTTCAAGAGTATGACCTATTTGTTGTAGCTACTACAACACATAGGTTAAGTAGACTTTCTATTCATCTCATATTTTCCCCTCTTAAACATGTTATTTTTCCAATACTCAATGCATGGATGTGTGTAGTGTTGCAGGACTATATAGAGCTACAGGAAAAGGACCCCTTTCATCACTGTCTTGTACTTCATCCTTCTTCTCTCCAATCTCCAATTTTGTCACCAAAACCCTATTTTGTGAAATCATCTTCACCACCACCGTGAGCATCCATCTAAGAGAAAAACAAGCCTCCCAAGGTTATGAGCTTGGTTGGAGTTGTTGGTCACCCATAATTCACTTAATTCCACCTTCTCCCACCTTTTTACACCTTCCTTCCATCCTTTCCACCCTTATATCCTTCTTGGACTGTTGACTGTAGCAGTACAAAGATCCTGTACCAAATTCCCGTAGAAACATTGCAGGTCACCATTTCCACCCCAATTTTGCTCCTTATTTCCATTTGAACCTAGGATAGGATGCATTTGACCCCCAGACCTGAATTCATGAGCAGAAGAGACCCCTAAGCCTCTCCAAAGCTTCTTCTCTCATTGCTGCAAAAATAGATTAGGCATTAGTGTTTTATTTCATTTCAGAATT
Source organism: Pinus albicaulis (assembly GCA_034641835.2). NCBI lineage: Eukaryota > Viridiplantae > Streptophyta > Pinopsida > Pinales > Pinaceae > Pinus > Pinus albicaulis. Next base: position 1,518,971,359 of record CM076582.1, on the reverse strand, counting down.
AGCTTGAATATAACAATAATTTACATGCAAGTAAAATTTGAGTGAAGAAATATATAGAAGTTATTTTATGGTTTGATGAAGTGTGTGATGATGGAATGGTTCATTTACTTCAAATTAATGGATAGTTAGATGAATGATTTCCCAAAGCATAGTTTCCTATTCTGCAATCGGGGTTAACTGTTGATGATTTTATTTCACTATAAATTGAAATTAGAAGTTTGATACGTAGTATCTTTGTATTATATTATAATTAATTATCTGCATTACATTAGCTAATTTTACTTTAATAAAGTAGGAGGAATGGCCTAGAAGAATTAATGATCAGAATACCTAGTTGAGGGTGGCCATGAGTATAATCCATTTGTTGTGCATATAGCACTGTCACCTCTACGTTTTTATGAACCTCGGGTTAATAAGTTAAATTGAGTATCCCTTGGGAGTTACAAAACTCTTAGTGCAATACTAGGGCTCACCAATTTTTCGCGCCATTGTTTGTTATGAAACCAACTCCAAAAATAGAAGAAAATATAGATCAATGTCTTAGAAATCAACCACTTCGAGGGGGAAACCTCCTTTACATTACATAAATTAAAAATTCTTGGATGATTCAAATGAAAAAACCTCCTTTCTATATATAGGAGTCCATGGGGTCGCAATATAATCCTAGCCGACCTAACAATAATAATGTAAGGGCACAAAAATAATAATAGTGAGGTTTTATGGGGCATAATAATAACAATATGGGGACTACAGGGGGTACAAAAATAATAATAAGGGGATACACTAACAAAAATAAGGTACTACACTAGTAATATAGGGACCTCACATGCCCCTATCTTTCAAAAAAAAATTTGTCCTCAACTCTTGGTTAACTTTTGATGCTTTTGTATAAAATTCTCATCCTTCCATGTGGAATCTTCAGTGGGTAAGTTCTCCACTTGATGAGATACTCTGAAATTGATCGATTTGGTAGCTATAAAGTTCTTGTTTCCTTGACTGCTTCAAGTTCCAATATTATTTTTCTTTCCTCATCAAGTTCTGGCAATATTTTTTGAACTGGAAGTTTTTCACCTAGAAACTTCTTTAAGCATGAAACATGGAAAATTGGGTGCACTCGAGAAGGAACAAGAAGCTCCAATTTTTATGCCATAGTAACAATATTTTGCAACACGTTGTAAGGACCATAATACTTTAGCGTAATTTATTATCCTTATTAGCTTGCTTGAGGGATATTTGTTTGTATGGTTGTAGCCAAAAAAATACCCAGTCTCCTACATCAAATATTCTCTCGCTATGATGTTGATCTGCCTGTTGTTTCATTTGATTTTGTGCCAAATTTAGTTTATCCTTTAAGAGTTGGATAACTTGATGTTGATGCTCGATGTGGTCTTCCATTTCTCGAACCTTAGAATTTTCTCTTAAATATGATGTGATGTACGGTGGGTGATATCCACAAAGTGCCATAAATGGGGTCATTCTTTCTATATAAGGGAAGAAAGTGTAATATCACCATTCAGCTAGAGGTAACAACTTGACCCATTGTGTTTGTTTATTAGATAAAAAACAACGAAGATATCCTTCCAATTATTTTTTCACTATCTCATTTTTCCCATTGGATTGAGAATGATAAGATGAGCTATGGGATAGTTGAGTACCCAAACAAGAAAAGAATTACGACGAAACATTTCTAGTGAAAATGGGATCTCTATTTCTTACAATAATCATTTGGTTTCCATGTATATTTTGAATTTTTTCCATAAATGAAGTAGCAACTATACTTGCTTTAAATGGATGATATAATTTACAAAAATGTGCATACTTGATCAAATACCACCATGATGACACTCTTTCCTTCAGACTTAGGTAAACCTGTGATAAAATCCATTAAAACCTCCTCCCAACATTGACTTGGGATGGGTAAAGTTTGTAGCAGACTCAGGGTCTTAATTGTCTCAACTTTATTTTGGTGGCAAACCAAACATTTTGCCACAATATTTTGAATATCAGATTTAAGGTCATCCCAAAAAAAAATATTTCTTCACCGTGTGGTAAGTTTTTAAAAATCCCGATTGTTCTCCTATTGGAGAGGTGTACAATTCCAAAAGAATATTTTTTTTTTTGTTGGGAATTCTTACAAATATATAAGCAATCTTTGTACCATAAGGAATCATTTTTCCAACTAAATGTATCATATGTATTGGGATCTGGCTGCAAAATTTTAATGAGTTGCCATACTTCTTCGTCATTCTTCCATTCGTCCCTTGCTTCAGTTATCCAATCTGGTTGGATAATAGAAATGGCACAAAGAAATGCTTCCAACTCCTCATCCTTCCTTGAGAGTGCATATGCAACAACATTTAGCTTCCATTTTTTGTAGATGATTTCAAAGTCATAAGCCAACATCTTTGTGACCCATTTTTGCTGCTCTTCTGAAGAGAGTCTTTGTTCCAAAAAGTGTTTAAGACTATCATGATTAGTTTTTACCTTGAAGTGTCTTCCCATTAGGTAAGGTCGCCATTTCTTTAGTGCTTGTAGTATTTCCATAATTTACTTATCATAAATACCTTTCTATAAATACTTTCCTTTGATTGGATGAATTTCAAAAGCAATGGGTCTTCCTTCTTGCATTAAAGAAACACCAATTCCATTTCTTGAGAAATCACATTCAACAATAAAGGATTTTTTTGAAGCCTAACATAACTAAGACCAGTGCTAGGAACATTGTCTCTTTAAGATTTTCAAAGGCATTAGTTGCTTTGAGAGTCCATGAAAATGCATCTTTCTTCAATAATGTTATTAGAGGTGCTGCTATTCTCCCATAATTCTTAAAAAACTTGCGATAATACCCTGTTAACTGGAGAAATCCTCGCAACTGATTTATGGTTGTGGGGACTTTCCATTCCTTAATGGCTTTAATTTTTTAGGGTCTACCTTAACACCTTCGTGAGATACAATATGACCCAGATATTCCACCTCTTGTACTCCAAAGAAACATTTGGAGGTTTTTTCATATAAATGTTTTTCCCCCAATAGTTTTAGCACCCTATCAATATGTTGAACATCAAAAAATACTAACACAAATTTTCTAAGGAAGGGTTTAAAAATGGAATACATCAATCCTTGAAATGTGGGAGGTGCATTGGTAAGACAAAAAGGCATGACCAAAAAATCATAATGACCCTCATGATTTTGAAATGTTGTTTTCGGAATATCTTCAGTCTTAATTCTAATTTTATGATATCCAGAATGAAGATCCAACTTGGTAAAATAAATTGCTCCCTGTAATTCATCTAATAATTCATCAATAATAGGAATGGGAAATTTATCTTTAATAGTGAGCTTATTGAGCTACCTATAATCCGGACACATGCACCATTATACATCCTTCTTATGCACCAATACTACTGGAGCAGAGAAAGAACTTTGACTAGGTTGAATTATACCAGCCTCTAACATTTATGCAATCATATGTTCAATTTAGCTCTTTTTGACATAAGGATATTTGTAAGGCCTAATGTTTGGAGGAACACTTCCTGGAATCAAATTAACTGCATGATCATGATCACGAATAGGTGGGAGTCCTTTGGGAGTTTCAAAAACCTTAGAATGATTGTCTAAGACTTATTGGAGATCTGGAGAAATAAATGATTTTGATGTTGGAAATTCTAGTGAGCATAATTATGAAATTATGCCTCATTTTTATTTATTCAAAAGATTTTTCATGACATTAGAGCTTATTATATTTCTCAACTTCCCTGCGATACCATGTAATTCAACTTCCTTTCCTTCTGAAAAAAAAAATTCAAGAAAATTTCTTGAAAATTAAAAGCTACCGTCCACAAATATTGTAACCATTTTGCTCCTAGTACAACATCAACACCTCCCATTGGAATGGAAAGAGTTGGAATTTTAAATACATATTCCCCCATGGTTAGCTTGATATTATGGCATTTTCTAGAGCAATTTATAGTCCCTCCATTTGCAACCATCACTTGACACTCTGGTGTTGGGTATAGGAAGAAATTAAATTCTTTGGCTACCTTAAAATGAATAAATTATGGGTACTACCTGAATCAATCAACATTATTACAATTTTCTTCTTGATATGTCCTTCTATCTTGAGAGTTTGAGGAGTGGTAATTCTTTCCAATGCATTACAGGATATGGTCGGACGCATATATTCTTTCTCTAGGGTTGGTTCATGGTGTATATACTATTATTTTGAAGTTTCTTGTTCATTTTCTTCCTCCTATTCACAATTTATGTAAAATAATTTCTTCTTAGCACACTTATGAAATTTATTGTATTTTCTATCACAACTCTAGAAAATCCCTTTTGCTAAATTTTATTTCAATTTTTGTGGTGTCAACCTTGTAGGTTGTTGAAGTATAGGAGTAGCAACACTTCCATCTTTATAGATGTGAGTGGTAGGCTTCCTTGTCGCCATAATTTTACTTTAAATTTTTATTGCCAACCTAATTGCCTTCTCCAATGAATCAAGTTCATAAGGCAAACCTCATGTTGGATGTTATCCTTTAAAGTCCTTATGAAGACATCAATCATGTGTTCCTTTGGAATATCAGTTACCCTTATATTCATTTTTTGTAAGTCCTCAATGTGCTCCACCATTGTACCCTTTAGTTTGAGATTTATTAATTGGCCAAAGAAGGTGTTGCTATTTCTATTCTCATAATGTGCTATCATTTCCTCCATAAAAATTGACCAAGTGAAAATGATTTTACGAGAGAAAAGCCATCAATACCATACAAATGTATTTTGTTCTAAATGTAAAGTTTCAATTTGTACCTTTTGTGTGTTTTTCACATTATGGAGATCAAAATATTGCCCCATTTGTAGTATCCATGTTATGGGATCCTTACCATCAAAATTCCTCATATCCATATTTGGAATATGGTGGATCTTCCATCCAACATTAGAGATTATGAAATCATGATTAACATTTATTTTTTTCTCATCATGAGTTTCCTGTATTACCTTTTGCCATTAGGAATCATTTCTTGTAACAACTTTGTTAAAACTTCCTTCAAACCTTCCATGTCTTCTTTTAGATCATTCTTCATGTCTTCCATGTTATCTTCCATGTCATCCATCTTAGCTTCCATGCCAACTATCTTAGCTGCCATGCCATTCTTCAAATCATCCATCTTAGCTTCCACGTCTTTCTTCAAACCATCCATATTAACTTCCAAGCCTTTATTCAAACCATCCATATTAGCTTCCACACCTTTCTTCAAACCATCCATCTTAGCTTCCATGCCTTTCTTCAAAAATTCCATTTCATTTTTTGTTGCTCTTTGCGAGAGCAAAATTTGTTGCACTTGCTCTTGTAATTTTGATATATCATGTTACACTCCTTCATCTTCATGAGTCATAGTAGAGCCTTTAGAGGGCTTAGTGAGTGTTGAATTATTTTTAGGGGGAAATTTTGAACACAATACTGATATTTATGCTTAAATATGCCCTTGGAGTCACTTCAAACTGATGTTTCAAACAAGACTTATGCAATTTGAAAAACAATACACACCTTTTTCTTGCTTTTGAGGAGCTCAATATTGAAACTAATGTATCTATGTAATTTTATATCCCCGATATTTTATCTTAAGTCCTTTAGTGTCCCTCTGAATCTTATTTCCAATGCCACATGTATGACCTGATTTGGATTCTTGAAGACAAAGTTATGCCCAATCTCCCACCATGACCTAATTATGGATTGTTTCACTAGAGAAAACTTGTACGGAGTGCCACATGTCATTTTTTCCTCCTTAGGCTTTGAGATTGATATACAGGAAATTATAGTCTATTTAATTTTGACCAATTTTTATAGAATTCCAATTTGATGCAGAGAGAGAGAGTTGTGATGATTTTCCCAAGGTCACGTCTTTGCGATGAAATTCGGGAGCCTGCAAAAACCCTAAATTACACAGATCATATATCCGAAAATATTACGAACCAAGATATGAAATATTTACAGGAAATTCCTCCATATTTATTTGCAAATGGGTTTTTCTTCTTAGCTTATGAACCTTCACAGAAAATGAGTTAGAGAAAAAATTCCACAATGACCTTTTTGAAGTAGTGAAACCCTAGAATCCAAGTTTCTGATACCAAATGTTATGAAACAAGCTCCAAAAATAGAAGAAAAGAGAGATCAATGCCTTTGAAATTAACCACTTTGAGGGGGAAATATCATTTACATTACATAAATGAATTCTTGGATGATTAAAATGACAAAATCTCCTTTCTATATATAGGATTCCATGGGATCCCAATATAATCCTACTCGACCTAACAATAATAATGTAAGGGAAGAAAAATAATGATAGTGGGGTTTTATGGGGCACAATAATAACAATATGGGGACTATAGGGGTACAACAATAACAATAAGGGGGATACACGAAAAACAATAAGGGGCTACATTAGTAATATAGGGACCTAACATTGTTGGGGAGGTGTCTAAGTAGATGTTTGTTTCTACTTAAGAATTGTTTTCTATTTTTGTTTTTCATACAGTTTAAAAAACGTGAAAGGAAATAATTTTTTTTTTCTAGGAGTAGGTAAAAGTTAGGAAAATTTCTACCAAAAGCCTCCACATCCCCAGACAGTCTACCTTCACTCTGCTTCAGTGATTGTGAGTTAGAATACCCTTAGGTGAGAACCTTGAAGTCTTTGAAGAACCTATTGGGAAGAAGAACCTACTTCACCTATCCAAGCTATGGATAAGAATGGAAACCAAGATGTATTTCCCATTAGAGAAACTGATGGAGAGACTAAGATGAAGAAAATCAACCCTTCAGCCCTTCCACACTTCCATGGTTTAAATTTTGAGGACCCTGACACTTTCTTGTTTGAGTTTGTTGTTTTCTGTAGAACTTATGACTATGCCTAATATGACAAAAAGTTGAAATTGTTCCCCTCTACCCTTAAGGATGCAAACTTGCACTGGTTCATGGGTATACCTGGGGACAACATCATTACCTGGGCCCGAATGCAAGATGTTAGAATGAATTCTTAATGCAAGTGTATGAAAAGAGATCACTTTAGCTGCACATGAAAAACAACCCTAACAACAAATATGGTTGTCTAACTTATTTATATCTGCAATAGATGGTCGAAACAAATGCAAAACAAACCAATATCTTTGCAATAAAAGTAGCTAAATAGTAAAATGAAATAAGAGATTCTCCAAATATCTAATGGACAAGACAAGATATATATAGAATTTTATATTATGTTAACACCTGGGAAGGGAAAAAAGAATGATGTTACCAGTCCCGCTCAATGGGATGTGTTCTTGGATGTCCTCAACGCTTCAGATCCAAAGTTTCTCTCTCTCAATGGTGTAGAAAACCCAAGATGTGTTGAACTCAATGGGAGCTCAATAAGCAAAAAGACAATAAAAGTTCTCAAAGTATGACAATGGTAAGAGGATCAAAGTCCAACCATGATAAAAGGATCAAAGATAAATAATGAATGGAAAACCCTCCTATTTATAATAAAATATTGAGTTATCTTTGATAATGGTGCATAATAAAATATTATTAACCAGGATATATATCTAACTGCTTGGAATATTTTATTATATTTTGTTGGATGGAAAAGGAATTTAAATTGGTTAAATACCTTTATTTATAAAAAATAAAAAATAAATGATTTATTTTATTATTCCTAAATGATTTAGTCAAATTTAACAAGGAATATTAATTAAATAATAATTTAATTAATTATTCCTAGATATTAATGTTGAGTCCCGAATTTGCCTCTTTTCCATACACTTTTCCATATCTTTTTCACTCACCTAAACCTCCAAAATTGTCAATATCATGTGCAAAAGGGTATCTAACATGGTTTTTAATTATGTTTTTGTGTTTTCTATTTGATTTGATTTTGTTCATACAGCTGCGGAAACTTGTCACTTTCCGCAGCTGCTGCAACTTTCCGCAGCTATTGTGTGGAAATCGATGTTACAGGTGTCTACGAAGGAAACGAGCCACATGGGCAGGTTAGGAATGACAAGGACATGGTTCGTGTCCTATTGGTTCAAGTAAATTCGTCAAAGGAAGCCGCGGTCAAAGCCATCCACGTGGAAGTCAACTATGGAGTTCTATGTCGGCTGGACTCTGTTTCGTGGCATATAAACATCCATACGGCCGTTTCTAAGCTTGCGGAGGTTAATTGACATCTGTGCAAAGTTCTGGAGTTGAATTCAAGCACCCACCTTCCATAGATCTGTTTTCCAACATGGCCATACTCCTATATCCGTGGCCTTAGTGGTCTACGTGTTGGCTGCTATCATAAACTTCAGGAGACAGTTACAGTTTATTGCTTTATATAGAGCGTTTGCATACGCACGTAGAGTTAGTTGATAGTTGTTAGTTGATCATAGCTGTTGAGTTGTTAATTGATAGTTGATGTGCGTACTCTGTTATGTAGTGATTACGCTGCCTTGAGCCGTAATACTACCAGTCTGTAATGAACTGCTTCTTAATGTGAAAAGACTCTGTTTTCAATTTAATTCATGTTGAGGATCATACCGGAGCTGTGTAGAGGGCCTCTGCTCAGCCGAGGTTCTGTGTATTAATGTATATATATTTCATTTTATTTCTTTTAAAAGTCATTGTATCATAATCCATTACATGTTCATATTTCATAGTTGCTTCATTTCTGTTCATACATTTTTATAATTTCCATTGCATTCTTGTCTTTCATGTTTTTATGATTGTAAATCACTGATCAGTTTTCTTGTGCAGGTTTTAGGTAGACAGCCCGGGGCATTTTCATAGTATTTTAGCTAATGATATGAGACTGACATTATTCTGCTACTAGTTTCCTTTTCATAGCATTTGTTTAACTTCAGTCTTGCTTTGTTCATTTCAGTTTTGTTTATCTGATTCAGTAGTTAAATTTAAATATATTAAGCTACTCATAGTGTCTTCGGTTACCTCCGAAAGCCACAGCTAGACTGATGGTGAGGGGATGTATGATGAAATGTGTAGTTTAGTATTAGTTTCCTTTCTGCAAAATTAGACATATTAAGCTGCTCATAGCGTCTTCAGTTACCTCCGAAAGCCACAGCTGGACTGATGGTGAGGGGCTGCATGATGAAATGTGTAGTTTAGTATTAGTTCCTTTTATGCAAATTTAGATATATTAAATCATGTATGACATCTTCAGTTGCCTCCGAAAGCCACAGCTGGACTGATGGCGAGGGATTGAATTATGTATGTATGGTTTAGTATTAGTTTACTTTCTGCAAATTAAATAATCAGTTACACAAGTTGTTTATGATTACTTCCTCAAGTCATAGCTGGTCTAATGATGAAGGGTCAGAAAATGAATTGATGTAATCTGATTTAGATTTATTTCATTGCAATTTTGAATTTCCATAAGAGTAGTTTCTTTTGTGTTCATTTGGCAGCAAGAATAGTTTAGTTTTCATGTTCACTAGTTTCTTGTTTTGATTCATTAGATTAGCAGCACTCTTCATTTCAGCAGTACACTTTTACTTTCTTTTGTCATTGTAATTTCAATTTGCTTTTAAAGTTTCGAGATTGGTAAATCATTATAGGGGATATCACTTCCTTGAATAAATATAACCAAGCTTGCTTTTCACTTTAGAATTTCCATTTTACCTTAGAAAGACCACAAACGACAAAAAGTTAAGAAAGAGGTTATCTTGCACATATAGTGCGCCGCACTTCATCAGCTTACGATTCCCGGATTGACAATTAAATGCAGCAATTTAGGACACACTAAATTGACCAAACATTTTGGCGCCGTTGCCGGGGAAGTGTAACTAGGTAGCCAATTTCTTAAAAAAAAAAAAAACATAAAATCATAAAAGAAGGGAAAACTTGATAACTTTTTGAAGTATGCTCTCCTCTTGCACCTAGTGTGATCTGGAGGATCAGAAAAGAGAGTTATTGGTTTAGTAATTTCTTAAGTATGCTCTCTTCTTGCACCTAGTGTGACCTGGAAGATCAGAAAGAGAATTATTAGCCCAACTTTTAAAAAAATAAAAATAAAAAAATGACATGCATAGAGCAAGAGATTCTAGGGGAAGGTTTGTAGCTAAAGCCAAGAGTTCGATTTTCACAACTCCATCTTCTTCAAGGCATAGACCAGATTCACCACCATCTACCCCTAGCCTTAAGATTTTTGGAAGTCAAAGAACAACTGAATTAGAGGATTCTCCTATACCACCTACTAAAACCCACTTAGAAAACAAAGAAACTTTCTCTCATCCTTCCTTGGTAGAAGAACTAGAGGACTATAAGGACTCTAAAGAAACTATCATGGAAGAGGAAGTAATAAATAGAGGTGGAGGAAGAGGAGGAGGAGATAATGAAGATAACAATGGTGAAGGAAATAACGGTAGAAATAGGGACAATTTTCTTGGATTCCCTATAGTTGATGAGGAAACTCATGCAACAATGAAAAATATCTCACCATCTGTTCTCCCTAACTTTTATGGATTACGAAGTGAGGATCCTGAAACATTTCTGTTTGAGTTTGAAGTAGTGTGCCGAACTTATGACTATATGAAAGATTCTCAAAAACTCAAACTGTTTCCTTCAACATTGAAGGGATCTGCTTTGAAATGGTTCATGGGATTAGCCACTCAATCTATCGGGACTTGGAATGAAATGAAACAAACATTTTTGGATAGATACTTGGACTATTGTATGCCCACCAATCACAAGGATGAGGTATTCAAAATGATGCAAAAAGAAGATGAAAATTTGGAAGACCTAATTGAAAGATTTCAATACAACTTGAAAAGAGCAAAGATGAACAACTTAGATAATGAAACCTTGAAAGCCCTCCTATTAAAAGCCATTAGAGATGAATGGATAGACATTTTAAACATGATGGGTAAAGGAGACATTTCTCAACTCCCATTTCATGATATAACAGAACTATGTATCCAATTTTCAAGGGGAAGATCTAAAACTGGAAAAGGGCCTAGGGATTCTTCTCTTATTAGGGCTAACAAATCTGCAACTGGATCAGTAAGTAGGGCAGAGATTGGTAATATGCTTGATGAGTTTAAAACTAATATCTTAGGGAGTCTTAGTGAACAACTAGACACCCTTAAAATCCAAAACAAGCAGAAAGCAGAAACAGATGCTTTAGCCATCTTTTGTTCGAAATGTAGAAAGAAACATGCTTTAAGGGAATGTCCCTTGGATGCAAAAGTTGTAGAAACATGTATGATTTGCTCAGAAAATCATGAGATCAAGGATTGTCCTTCAATCCCTGGACTCAAATCCGTTTTTCAAGAAGATCCAAATTCAATAGAATCTCTCTGTTTTGTCGCAAGGAGACCTTGGCAGGGACAACAATCTCAAGGGTTTAATAACCCTATGAATCTTCAAACCCCGCCAAATTGGACTCCTTGGCAACAATCTTGGCCCCAACATCAAAATTCATATCACCCATGGGTACAAGGGATGCAAAATCCTTATGGGAGATTTGCTCAATTTTATCAATATCCTCCATCTTTTCAAAATCAACAAGCTCTACAATTTCCAAGCCAAAATCCACAACAACTTTCATTGCCATTTCCACAACAACAACCTTCTCAACAAAATACAAATCCTCAACTCATGCTCCCATACCAACAGAAGAGAAATCAACTTCCAGCTCAGCCATTGCCAAATCCTAACAATAAGAATCCTCAAACTACTTATATGGTAGAAGGACAACAATTTCCTACCTATATGATTGTTCCTCTCAACGATGTACAACTCAGATCTGGTAGAGTTTTAGAAAACCTTCTATAGACATTCAAGAGCAAGATACCTCTGAGGAGGACTCTCTTCAAGTCAATAAGGGTTCTGAGGAAGAATCTCTTCAAAATTCAAAAATTCAAAAAGAAAAAGAAAAGCTAGCATCCACAACTCCTATAGTTGAGCAACCCGTATCTTCATCTACACCTCCTTTTCCGGAAAGACTACAAATTGATAAGGGGGTGGAAAAACAAATTTTGTTGCCTAACTATGACTTTCTAGATGAATTCAAGAATGTTTGTATCAAGATTCCATTGCTACAAGCCATTCGAGAAATTCCTATTCTAGCAAAAACCATAAAGGAGTTGAGTTTCAAAAGACCAGGAAGGAAGCTAAAAGACACAAGAAGAATCCACCGGGTAGGAAAGATTGCAGACATTATGATGGGAAAAATTACCATGCAGAAGTATGTAGATCCAGGAAGTCCAATTGTCAAGACACATATAAATGGGATAGAAATTCCAAACACATTGATTGACTTAGGGGCCGCTATCAACATTATGAGTAGACAGACTATGGAACAGTTAAAACTTCCTAACCTTCTTTTTACACCTACTTTATTGCAACTTGCAGATCGATCGGTTATTAAACCAGATGGTGTATTAGAAGATATTTCAGCCTCCTTAGATTCTTGGGAATATCCAGTAGACTTTATGATTTTGACTCCCAAAAGTAATCTAGGAGGACATCCAATTATCTTAGGAAGACCTTGGCTGGCCACAGCTGATGCTTTTATTAGTTGTAGATCCGGAGACATGTACATTTCTAATGGTAATTCGACAAAGAAATTCAATTTGTATCCTCCCGCAAGAGCAATTACAGAAATAGGAGACAATGAATGGGTCGATGATGAGAACACTATACAACTTGTCTTTACCATTTCTGAAATTAGTGAGGATAGTCAAATTCTGAACACATTAGAAAATTTTGAGATAACTTCAGAATATGACCCCACACAATTTCAGTTGGAATCTGACATAGAATATTATCATCAAGACAAATGTCTCTCTACTCTATGGAAGAGTTTGGTAATTCTGCTTTTGAGATTTTTCCAGAAAAGACATTGAATATCAACAAACATCTGGAGAAGTCACAACAAGAAGAACTAACTAGAATCTTGCAAAAACATTCTACTACATTTGCATGGGAGTATACTGACATGAAGGGTATTGATCCTAAGACTTGCATCCATCATATCTATATTGAGGAAAACAGTAGACCAATCAGACAACCTCAAAGAAGGATGAATCCAAATCTTAGGGAGATAGTGAAAAAAGAGCTCCAAAAACTTCTCAATGTAAACTTCATTTATCCAATTTCAGATAGCCGATGGGTTTCTCCTTTGGTTATAGTACCTAAAAAGAATGGTAAATGGAGGGTATGCATTGATTACAGGAAATTGAACAAAGCAACTTTCAAGGATCACTTTCCTTTGCCTTTTATTGATCAGGTATTAGATACATTAGCAGGTAAAAAGTACTTTTCATTTTTGGATGGTTTTAGTGGCTATAATCAAATTCAGGTAGCACCTGAAGATCAAGATAAGACCACATTTACTTGTCCGTGGGGAACTTTTGCCTACCGAGTGCTTCCTTTTGGGTTATGTAATGCACCAGCAACATTCCAAAGAGCAGTACTAGGAATTTTTTCTGATCTAATCCATGATTGTGTAGAGGTTTATATGGATGATTTTACAGTTTATGGTAATTCATTTGAAGTAGCATTAGAAAATTTGGAAAAAGTTCTTATAAGATGTAAAGAAACAAACCTTTCATTAAGCCATGAAAAATGCTTTATGATGTTTACTGAAGGGATTGTTTTAGGACATCATATTTGAGGAGATGGGATTAAGGTTGATAGATCAAAAGTTGAAGTCATCTCCAAGTTGCCTATTCCAAATTGTCAAAGAGATGTTAGAAGTTTTCTAGGATTTACCGGTTACTATAGAAGATTTATAGAAAACTTCACTAAAATAGCATCTCCACTCTTCAAGTTGCTTACAAAAGACTGTGAATTTAAATGGGATCCTGATTGTTAATCCGCTTTTGAAACTTTGAAAACAAGAATATCTGAAGCACCTATCTTGAGAGGACCAAATTGGAAACTTCCTTTCCATATTTCTACAGATGCTTCAGATACAGCTCTTGGAGCTGTGTTGGGTCAAAAAGATTTAATTCCTTATGCCATTTATTACACCAGTAAAAATTTGACTCCCACAGAGTTGAACTATACTGTGACTGAAAAAGAGTTCTTAGCTGTTGTTCATGCAATTAATAAGTTTAGACATTACATAACAGGCTATGAAACTTTTATTCATACTGATCATTCTGCAATTAGATATTTAATGAACAAACCTGTTACTAATGGCAGAGTGACAAGATGGCTTTTACTTTTGCAAGAATTCAATATTAATGTGTTGGATAGACCAGGAAAACATAATACAGTAGCTGATTTCTTGTCTAGGATTCAGAATACTAAAGAATATTCTCCTGTAGAAGATAAGTTTCCTGATGAATACTTGTTTGCAGTAACTATTAAGACCCCTTGGTATGCAGATATTGCTAACTATTTGGTTACAGGGAAACTACCTTCACATTTATTTCCAAGTGAAAAACGAAAAATTATTCTGGAGAGTTCAAAATATTCATGGATTTCTAACGAATTGTTTAAAACAGGGCCAGATCTTGTGATCAGAAGATGTGTCAGGGAAGATGAAATGCCTGATATTCTTAAGGCATGTCATGATGAACCATGCGGCGGACACTTTGCGGACAAAAGGACGGCCTATAAAATCCTTTCCTTGGGATATTATTGGCTTTCTCTCTTCAAAGATGCAAAACAATATGTCAAAAGGTGTGATAGCTGCCAAAGAGTAGGGAAACCTACCCTTTCAAATGAAATGCCATTGCAAACACAGGTACTCATTGAACCCTTTGAAAAATGGGCTTTAGATTTCATTGGACCTATTAATCCACCATCTAAGCAAAAGAAGTATATATTGGTTTGTACCGATTATGTTACTAAATGGGTAGAAGCCAAAGCATTAGTATCTGCTACTGAAAATTCAGTTGTTCATTTTCTTTATGAGGATATTTTTACTCGCTTTGGTGTTCCAAGAGAAATTGTGACAGATCAGGGGAGCCAATTCACATCTAATTTGGTGGAGAAGTTGATGGAAGAATACAAAATCAAGCACAAAAGATCTACTCCTTATCATCCGCAAGCAAATGGTCAAGTGGAGTCCACAAATAATTTTCTTGAAAGTATCATCACCAAAAATATTCATCTACATAGAAGAGATTGGGCAGAAAGGCTTCGTGAAGCCTTGTGGGCCTACAGAACTACATGGAGAAATACAACAGGACATTCTCCCTATGAACTTGTTTATGGAAAGAAGTCTTGCTCCCCATTGAGTTCCAAGTCAAGACCTTCAAGATAGCAGTTCAGTTGGGGATGGACTTATCAGAAGCCCAAAAGCATAGAATGGAGCAGTTGAATGAGCTAGATGAGATCAGACAAGAAGCAATTCTAAGAACCGATCTAGTTCAATATCAAAGAACTAAATGGCATGACAAATATATCAAAGAGAAGAAGTTTCAAGAAGGAGATTGGGCATTGTTATTTGACTCCAAGTTTAAAGATTTTCAAGGGAAATTTCAGACTCATTGGCTTGGGCCATATGAGATTGACAAGATCTTTAATAATGGAGCTGTAAGAATCAAGACCATTGATGAGTTTCAAACTCCTCTTTTAGTGAATGGCCATAGATTGAAAGTTTATCATAAGCCACTTTCTAAAGAGGATTTTGTCAAGTTGTTTCAAGAAAGTTCTGCAATCAGGCTGGTACAGAAGAATTCTTCTTCTTCACTAGCCTAGCTTTTGTTTTTCAAGTTTAAAAAAAAAAAAAAAAAAAAAAAAATGGTATAAGCCTGAAAACCAATCATTGATTGGCAGTCTTATACAGAAAATATGGGGTGAAAATCAGGGACACCTGACACTCTATATTTTCCAAAAAAAAAAAATCTGTCTTTCATTTCATTTCATCTCACCACCCACTCCATTTCATTCCACTTCATTTCATTTCATTTCATTTCATTTTCACTTCATTCCACTTCATTTCATTTCATTTCATTTCATTTTCACTTCATTCCACTTCATTTCATCCATTCCATCAATAAAAATCTTTTTATGACCATTTCCACCTGGTCATTTGTCATTTGTTCATTTCTATTTCAGCCAAGTATTAGCTGTGTCAGTTTCCGCAGTTGACATCTGTTTCCGCAGCTGACTCCAGTTTCCGCAGCCAGAAGCAGATTCCGTAGCTGCTACTACTCTGTTTTCAAAAAGAATGTACAGTTAGTTGTTATTTTCATAAATTATGAAATAAAATGCAGGAGAGGATCAATGGAACATTCAAGACACTAATGAAGATCAATCAGCTGAAGACCAAGGGCAAAAGCAAGGATTCCAAAGGTATGAATAAATTTTATTTCAAATAGTATTGAAAAACACATTTTTATGTAATTTTAAACTATGAGCTCTACCCATAACGCGCAATGATTATATTGACAGTCCCGTAACCTTCCACGATCTCTATGTTATTCTCTTGCATTTATTCACCAACGGTTTCATCATTGAAATTCCGACTCTCACTCATGTTCAAATATTCCACCGTAGATAATGATACGTATTTGAGTTGACAAAGGACTCTTACAAGCCGCATAACTTCATAATCATTGATTGAAACGTGTTTGTATTTATTACACAGCCACCAAAATTCAAAATGCGGCCGAATGCATTACACTTTGTTAACCTCTTTGTCGTGTCTCTGTCGTGTTTACAAAACCCCACGCTACTCATTCTCACTCCCTGTTTCACTCCATTCCGTTCCTTTTGCTCACTCTCATTTCCGTATATCCACCCACAGTCTTATTCCATTCTGTTTATGGTGCTCATTTCCGTTTTGTGATAACATCCCCACAGTATTGTGCTAGATTCTGTGTATTCCATCGTTCCATTTCCGCTTAAACCCTCACAAAGGCAAGCCTGTGAAGCACAGAGAAGTGAAATGGGAAAATTATTAAGGGCAGAGCCGGAAGGACAGAAATTTATAGAGGGATTTCCACAAGCAAAAGAGATGTTGAGGAAAGCTAAATGGCTGCGTTTTATTCAGAAATTCAGGGGTTACCACAGAGAAGTTACCAAAGCGTTTGCAAGATCATTTGCTGGCTCGGAAGCAGAAGTGGGAGACCTCAAGTTTTTAGTCAATGAAGCATCAATAGCAGCAGCCACAGAGCTTCTTCAGGAAGGAGAACGTTGGTTCAAAAATAAAAGTATCAGTGATGAGGCATGGAGAACAATCCTCCGAAATCAAGGTATGGATATCACTGTTGTCAAAAGAGGAATCCCTGTGCATGCAATAAAAGATGAATGGGCCACTTTACTACTCATTGTTCAGAAATTTATTACATGTGAAGGCCGTTTTGGCTCTATGTACATGTATCATACTAGGCTATTGATGAATTTTCTTGAAAACCAAACTCTCAATCTTCCTTATTTCCTATTCAACAGCTTGAAGAAAATGGCTGTGACTGTGCAAAAACACCTAGGAGATGTAGAGCCTCATTTATATCACCATGGGCTTATAAAAATTCTGATTGAAAAGGAGCTAAAAGAAAGAAAAGATACATGGGAACAATTCCTAGTTAGAAACTTCTTTGAAGAACCTCAGGAAATTCTTGAAGGTAATCCAATTAGAAGGAGTAGAAGAAAGAAAATGGATGTTGAAACCCAAGTTGCTCCTACACAGGAAATTCCCGCAGCTAGCACAACAAAAAGAAGTAGAAGGAAAAGAACAGTAGATGAAATCCAAGATACTTCTACTACTACTATGAAGAAAACTGATAGGGAAGAGAGATTGGTAAAAAGGAAGAAGAAGGAAATTAAAGCTAAGAAGCCAACAATATCAAAAGGGAAAGAAATTATTGAGGCTGCCCATAAAACTTCTTCTTCTGAAGAAGAAGATCACCAAATTCTATCTGAAAGATTAATTTTTCTTCAAAAACAGTCATCTCTATCCAAGAAGGCAAAAACAGGAAAACAAGAACAAAAGGGTAGTGTACCACAGCATGTGAGGAGAAGCAGCAGGCTTAAGGGAAAACCGAGAAAAACACAAATTAAAGGTCCTCATTTCATTGATTTGGGTGAGGAGACATCTGAACAGTCTCCAACTGACCATAGTCCATTTCAGTCAGTTAGTGAACCTGACTCCTTTCACTCCCAATCAGACAATGAGTGTACTCCATCTTATTCTCAGCAAAATATTGATGAAAGTTCTCCTCAGCCAAATTTTGAACATAATTCTCCCTTGCAACATTTTTGAGGGTGAAATTTCAATGAAAAGATATCGGAAGTAGACCAAAATGTTTAAGGTATGATTATATAACCCTTGAGAAACAAACACAAAGCCCAAGTACTATTTTCTATTCAGCCTCATACATCGGGCAGGATGATTTGGTTCAGCCATTAAAACAGGAGATTTTTGAGCTTGAGCTTTTGAATCGGCATATCAAAAATGAAAATGAAACACTCAAAGAGCAAGGCAAACTGGACAAGATTATCCATGACAATACTATGTTACATTTGGGTATTTGGCAAAAGAAAAATAAGAAGCTAAAAAGGAAATGCCAAAAATTGAGCATAGCACTTGTGAATATCAAATTCAGGTGCCTCATGAAGAAACCCAGAATGATGGCAGTACCAAAGAAGAAGAGAAGGGGGTTAGATGTGTTGGCTGAAGTATCAAGGCACATGAATTGAACAAAGAGTGTCAAAATTTTGGTTGCATGAGGACATGCAAAACCTTCACAGTGGGGGTATGTTGAGTCCCGAATTTGCCTCTTTTCCATACACTTTTCCATATCTTTTCCACTCACCTAAACCTCCAAAATTGTCAATATCATGTGCAAAAGGGTATCTAACATGGTTTTTAATTATGTTTTTGTGTTTTCTATTTGATTTAGATTTTGTTCAGACAGCTGCGGAAACTTGTCACTTTCCGCAGCTGCTGCAACTTTCCGCAGCTATTTTGTGGAAATCTATGTTACAGGTGTCCACGAAGGAAACGAGCCACATGGGCAGGCTAGGAATGACGAGGACATGGTTCGTGTCCTATTGGTTCAAGTAAATTCATCAAAGGAAGCCGCGGTCAAAGCCATCCACGTGGAAGTCAACTATGGAGTTCTATGTCGGCTGGACTCTGTTTCGTGGCATATAAACATCCATACGGCCGTTTCTAAGCTTGCGGAGGTTAATTGACATCTGTGCAAAGTTATGGAGTTGAATTCAAGCGCCCACCTTCCATAGATCCGTTTTCCAACATGGCCATACTCCTATATCCGTGGCCTTAGTGGTCTACGTGCCGGCTGCTATCATAAACTTCAGGAGACAGTTACATTTTATTGTTTTATAAAGAGCGTTTGCATACGCACGTAGAGTTTGTTGTTAGTTGATCATAACTGTTGAGTTGATAGTTGATGTGCGTACTCTGTTATGTAGTGATTACGCTGCCTTGAGCCATAATACTACCAGTCTGTAATGAACTGCTTCTTAATGTGAAAAGACTCTGTTTTCAATTTAATTCGTGTTGAGGATCGTACCAGAGCTGTGTAGAGGGCCCCTGCTCAGCCGAGGTTCTGTGTATTAATGTATATATATTTCATTTTATTTCTTTTAAAATTCATTGTATCATAATCCATTACATGTTCATATTTCATAGTTGCTTCATTTCTGTTCATACATTTTTATAATTTCCATTGCATTCTTGTCTTTCATGTTTTTATGATTGTTAAATCACTGATCAGTTTTCTTGTGCAGGTTTTAGGTAGACAGCCCGAGGCATTTTCATAGTATTTTGGATAATGATATGAGACTGACATTATTCTGCTGCTAGTTTCCTTTTCATAGCATTTGTTTAACTTCAGTCTTGCTTTGTACATTTCAGTTTTGTTTATCTGATTTACTAGTTAAATTTAAATATATTAAGCTGCTCATAGTGTCTTCGGTTACCTCCGAAAGCCACAGCTGGACTGATGGTGAGGGGCTGCATGATGAAATGTGTAGTTTAGTATTAGTTTCCTTTCTGCAAAATTAGATATATTAAGTTGCTCATAGCGTCTTCAGTTTCCTCCGAAAGCCACAGCTGGACTGATGGTGAGGGGCTGCATGATGAAGTGTGTAGTTTAGTATTAGTTTCTTTTCCGCAAAGTTAGATATATTGAATCATGTATGACATCTTCAATTGCCTCCGAAAGCCACAGCTGGACTGATGGCGAGGGATTGAATCATGTATGTATGGTTTAGTATTAGTTTACTTTCTGCACATTAAATATCAGTTACACAAGTTGTTTATGATTACTTCCGCAAGTCATAGCTGGTCTAATGATGAAGGGTCAGAAAATGAATTGATGTAATCTGATTTAGGTTTATTTCATTGCAATTTTGAATTTCCATAAGAGTAGTTTCTTTTGTGTTCAGTTGGCAGCAAGAATAGTTTAGTTTTCATGTTCACTAGTTTCTTGTTTTGATTCATTAGATTAGCAGCACTTTTCATTTCAGCAGTACACTTTTACTTTCTTTTGTCATTGTAATTTCAATTTTCTTTTAAAGTTTCGAGATTGGTAAATCATTATAGGGGATATCACTTCCTTGAATAAATATAACCAAGCTTGTTTTTCACTTTAGAATTTCCATTTTACCTTAGAAAGACCACAAACGACAAAAAGTTAAGAAAGAGGTTATCTTGCACATATAGTGCGCCGCACTTCATCAGCTTACGATTCCCGGATTGACAATTAAATGCAGCAATTTAGGACACACTAAATCGACCAAACATTTTGGCGCCGTTGCCGGGGAAGTGTAACTAGGTAGCCAATTTCTTAAAAAAAAAAAAACATAAAATCATAAAAGAAGGGAAAACTTGATAACTTCTTGAAGTATGCTCTCCTCTTGCACCTAGTGTGATCTGGAGGATCAGAAAAGAGAGTTATTGGTTTAGTAATTTCTTAAGTATGCTCTTTTCTTGCACCTAGTGTGATCTGGAAGATCAAAAAGAGAATTATTAGCCCAACTTTTATTAAAAAATATAAAAAAATGACATGCATAGAGCAAGAGATTCTAGGGGAAGGTTTATAGCTAAAGCCAAGAGTTTGATTTTCACAACTCCATCTTCTTCAAGGCATAGACCAGACTCACCACCATCTACCCCTAGCCTTAAGATTTTTGGAAGTCAAAGAACAGCTGAATTAGAGGATTCTCCTATACCACCTACTAAAACCCACTTAGAAAACAAAGAAAATTTCTCTCATCCTTCCTTGGTAGAAGAACTAGAGGACTATAAGGACTCTAAAGAAACTATCATGGCAGAGGAAGTAATAAATAGAGGTGGAGGTAGAGGGGGAGGAGATAATGAAGATAACAATGGTGAAGGAAATAACGGTAGAAATAGGGACAATTTTCTTGGATTCCCTATAGTTGATGAGGAAACTCATGCAACAATGAAAAATATCTCACCATCTGTTCTTCCTAACTTTTATGGATTACGAAGTGAGGATCCTAAAACATTTCTGTTTGAGTTTGAAGTAGTGTGTCGAACTTATGACTATATGGAAGATTCTCAAAAACTCAAACTGTTTCCTTCAACATTGAAGGGATCTGCTTTGAAATGGTTCATGGGATTAGCCACTCAATCTATTAGGACTTTGAATGATATGAAACAAACATTTTTGGATAGATACTTGGACTATTGTATGCCCACCAATCACAAGGATGAGGTATTCAAAATGATGCAAAAAGAAGATGAAAATTTGGACGACCTAATTGAAAGATTTCAATACAACTTGAAAAGAGCAAAGATGAGCAACTTAGATAATGAAACCTTGAAAGCCCTCCTATTAAAAGCCATTAGAGATGAATGGTTAGACATTTTAAACATGATGGGTAAAGGAGACATTTCTCAACTCCCATTTCATGATATAACAGAACTATGTATCCAATTCTCAAGGGGAAGATCTAAAACCGGAAAAGGGCCTAGGGATTCTTCTCTTATTAGGGCTAACAAATCTGCAACTGGATCAGTAAGTAGGGCAGAGATTGGTAATATGCTTGATGAGTTTAAGACTGATATCTTAGGGGGTCTTAGTGAACAACTAGACACCCTTAAAATCCAAAACAAGCAGAAAGCAGAAACAGATGCTTTAGCCATCTTTTGTCCGAAGTGTAGAAAGAAACATGCTTTAAGGGAATGTCCCTTGGATGCAAAATTTGTAGAAACATGTATGATTTTCTCAGAAAATCATGAGATCAAGGATTGTCCTTCAATCCCTGGACTCAAAGCTGTTTTTCAAGAAGATCCAAATTCAATAGAATCTCTCTGTTTTGTCGCAAGGAGACCTTGGCAAGGAAAACAATCTCAAGGGTTTAATAACCCTATGAATCTTCAAACCCCACCAAATTGGACTCCTTGGCAACAACCTTGGCCCCAACATCAAAATTCATATCAGCCATGGGTACAAGGGATGCAAAATCCTTATGGGAGATTTGCTCAATTTTATCAATATCCTCCATCTTTTCAAAATCAATAAGCTCCACAACTTCCAAACCCAAATCCACAACTTTCATTGCCATTTCCACAACAATAACCTTCTCAACAAAATCCAAATCCTCAACTCATGCTCCCATACCAACAAAAGACAAATCAACTTCCAGCTCAGCCATTTCCAAATCCTAACAATAAGAATCCTCATAATACTTACATGGTAGAAGGACAACAATTTCCTACCTATATGATTGTTCCTCTCAACGATGTACAACTCAGATCTGGTAGAGTTTTAGAAAAACCTTCTATAGATATTCAAGAGCAAGATACCTCTGAGGAGGACTCTCTTCAAGTCAATAAGGGTTCCGAGGAAGAATCTCTTCAAAATTCAAAAATTCAAAAAGAAAAAGAAAAGCTAACATCCACAACTCCTATAGTTGAGCAACCTGTATCTTCATCTACACCTCCTTTTCCGGAAAGACTACAAATTGATAAGGGGGTGGAAAAACAAATCTGGTTGCCTAACTATGACTTTCTAGATGAATTGAAGAATGTTTGTATCAAGATTCCATTGCTACAAGCCATTCGAGAAATTCCTATTCTAGCAAAAACCATAAAGGAGTTGAGTTTTAAAAGACCAGGAAGAAAGCTAAAGGACACAAGAAGAATCCACCAGGTAGGAAAGATTGCAGACATTATGATGGGAAAAATTGCCATGCAGAAATATGTAGATCCAGGAAGTCCAATTGTCAAGACACATATAAATGGGATAGAAATTCCAAACACATTGATTGACTTAGGGGCTGCTATCAACATTATGAGTAGACAGACTATGGAACAGTTAAAACTTCCTACCCTTCTTTTTACACCTACTTTATTGCAACTTGCAGATCGATCGGTTATTAAACCAGATGGTGTATTAGAAGATATTTCAGTCTCCTTAGATTCTTGGGAATATCCAGTAGACTTTATGATTTTGACTCCCAAAAGTAATCTAGGAGGACATCCAATTATCTTAGGAGGACCTTGGCTGGCCACAGCTGATGCTTTTATTAGTTGTAGATCTGGAGACATGTACATTTCTAATGGTAATTCGACAAAGAAATTCAATTTGTATCCTCCTGCAAGAGCAATTATAGAAATAGGAGACAATGAATGGGTTGATGATGAGAACACTATACAACCTGTCTTTACCATTTCTGAAATTAGTGAGGATAGTCAAATTCTGAACACATTAGAAAATTTTGAGATAACTTCAGAATATGACCCCACACAATTTCAGTTGGAGTCTGACATAGAATATTTATCATCAAGACAAATGTCTCTCTACTCTATGGAAAAGTTTGGTAATTCTGCTTTTGAGATTTTTCCAGAAAAGACATTGAATATCAACAAACATCTGGAGAAGTCACAACAAGAAGAACTAACCAGAATCTTGCAAAAACATTCTACTGCATTTGCATGGGAGTATACTGACATGAAGGGTATTGATCCTAAGACTCGCATCCATCATATCTATATTGAGGAAAACAGTAGACCAATCAGACAACCTCAAAGAAGGATGAATCCAAATCTTAGGGAGATAGTGAAAGAAGAGCTCCAAAAACTTCTCAATGTAAACTTCATTTATCCAATTTCAGATAGCCGATGGGTTTCTCTTTTGGTTATAGTACCTAAAAAGAATGGTAAATGGAGAGTATGCATTGATTACAGGGAATTGAACAAAGCAACTTTGAAGGATCACTTTCCTTTGCCTTTTATTGATCAGGTATTAGATACATTAGCAAGTAAAAAGTACTTTTCATTTTTGGATGGTTTTAGTGGCTATAATCAAATTCAGGTAGCACCTGAAGATCAAGATAAGACCACATTTACTTGTCCATGGGGAACTTTTGCCTACCGAGTGCTTCCTTTTGGGTTATGTAATGCACCAGCAACATTCCAAAGAGCAGTACTAGAATTTTTTTCTGATCTAATCCATGATTGTGTAGAGGTTTATATGGATGATTTTACAGTTTATGGTAATTCATTTGAAGAGGCATTAGAAAATTTGGAAAAAGTCCTTATAAGATGTAAAGAAACAAACCTTTCATTAAGCCATGAAAAATTCTTTATGATGTTTACTGAAGGTATTGTTTTGAGGCATCATATTTCAGGAGATGGGATTAAGGTTGATAGATCAAAAGTTGAAGTCATCTCCAAGTTGCCTATTCCAAATTGTCAAGAGATGTTAGAAGTTTTCTAGGATTTACTGGTTACTATAGAAGATTTATAGAAAACTTCACTAAAATAGCATCTCCACTCTTCAAATTGCTTACAAAAGACTGTGAATTTAAATGGGATCCCGATTGTCAATCAGCCTTTGAAACTTTGAAAACAAGAATATCTGAAGCACCTATCTTGAGAGGACCAAATTGGAAACTCCCTTTCCATATTTCTACGGATGCTTCAGATACAGCTCTAGGAGCTGTGTTGGGTCAAAAAAATTTAGTTCCTTATGCCATTTATTATACCAGTAAAAATTTGACTCCCACAGAGTTGAACTATACTGTGACTGAAAAAGAGTTTTTAGCTGTTGTTCATGCAATTAATAAGTTTAGACATTACATAACAGGTTATGAAACTTTTATTCATACTGACCATTCTGCAATTAGATATTTGATGAACAAACCTGTTACTAATGGCATAGTGACAAGATGGCTTTTACTTTTGCAAGAATTCAATATTACTGTGTTGGATAGACCAGGAAAACAGAATACAGTAGCTGATTTCTTGTCTAGAATTCAAAATACTAAAGAAGATTCTCCTGTAGAAGATAAGTTTCCCGATGAATATTTGTTTGCAGTAACTATTAAGACCCCTTGGTATGCAGATATTGCTAACTATTTGGTTACAGGGAAACTACCTTCACATTTATTTTCAAGAGAAAAACGAAAGATTATTCAGGAGAGTTCAAAATATTCATGGATTTCTAACGAATTGTTTAAAACAGGGCCAGATCTTGTGATCAGAAGATGTGTCAGGGAAGATGAAATGCCCGATATTCTTAAGGCATGTCATGATGAACCATGCGGCGGACACTTTGCGGACAAAAGGACGGCCTATAAAATCCTTTCCTTGGGATATTATTGGCCTTCTCTCTTCAAAGATGCAAAACAATATTTCAAAAGGTGTGATAGCCGCCAAAGAGTAGGGAAACCTACCCTTTCAAATGAAATGCCATTGCAAACACAGGTACTCATTGAACCCTTTGAAAAATGGGCTTTAGATTTCATTGGACCGATTAATCCACCATCTAAGCAAAAGAAGTATATATTGGTTTGCATTGATTATGTTACTAAATGGGTAGAAGCTAAAGCATTAGTGTCTGCTACTGAAAATTCAGTTGTTCATTTTCTTTATGAGGATATTTTTACTCGCTTTGGTGTTCCAAGAGAAATTGTAACAGATCAGGGGAGCCAATTCACATCAAATTTGGTGGAGTAGTTGATGGAAGAATACAAAATCAAGCACAGAAAATCTACTCCTTACCATCCACAAGCAAATGGTCAAGTGGAGTCCACAAACAAAGTTCTTGAAAGTATCATCACCAAAACTGTTCATCTACATAGAAGATATTGGGCAGATAGGCTTCCAGAAGCCTTGTGGGCCTACAGAACTACATGGAGGAATACAACAGGACATTCTCCCTATGAACTTGTTTATGGGAAAGAAGTCTTGTTCCCCATTGAGTTCCAAGTCAAGACCTTCTAGATAGCAGTTCAGTTGGGAATGGACTTATCAGAAGCCCAAAAGCATAGAATGGAGCAATTGAATGAGCTAGATGAGATCAGACAAGAAGCAATTCTAAGAACTGATCTAGTTCAATATCAAAGAAATAAGTGGCATGACAAATATATCAAAGAGAAGAAGTTTCAAGAAGGAGATTGGGCATTGTTATTTGACTCCAAGTTTAAAGATTTTCAAGGGAAATTTCAGACTCATTGGCTTGGGCCATATGAGATTGACAAGATCTTTAGCAATGGAGCCGTAAGAATCAAGACCATTGATGAGTTTCAAACTCCTCTTATTGTGAATGGCCATAGATTGAAAGTTTATCATAAGCCACTCTCAAAAGAGGATTTTGTCAAGTTGTTTCAAGAAAGTTCTGCAATCAGGCTGGTACAGAAGAATTCTTCTTCTCCACCAGCCTAGCTTTTGTTTTTCAAGTTAAAAAAAATAAAAAATAAAAAAAAATAAAAAAATAAAAAAATAAAAAAATGGTATAAGCCTGAAAACCAATCATTGATTGGCAGTCTTATACAGAAAATATGGGGTGAAAATCAGGGACACCTGACACTCTATATTTTCCAAAAAAAAAAAAATTTGTCTTTCATTTCATTTCATCTCACCACCCACTCCATTTCATTCCACTTCATTTCATTTCATTTCACTTCATTCCACTTCATTTCATCCATTCCATCAATAAAAATCTTTTTATGGCCATTTCCACCTGGTCATTTGTCATTTGTTCATTTCTATTTCAGCCAAGTAATAGCCGTGTCAGTTTCCGCAGCTGACATCTGTTTCCGCAGCTGACTCCAGTTTCCGCAGCCAGAAGCAGATTCCGCAGCTACTACTACTCTGTTTTCAAAAAGAATGTACAATTAGTTGTTATTTTCATAAATTATGAAATAAAATGCAGGAGAGGATCAATGGAACATTCAAGACACTAATGAAGATCAATCAGTTGAAGACCAAGGGAAAAAGCAAGGATTCCAAAGGTATGAATAAAGTTTATTTCAAATAGTATTGAAAAACACATTTTTATGTAATTTTAAACTATGAGCTCTACCCATAACGCGCAATGATTATATTGACAGTCCCGTAACCTTCCACGATCTCTATGTTATCCTCTTGCATTTATTCACCAACAGTTTTCATCATTGAAATTCCGACTCTCACTCATGTTCAAATATCCCACCGTAGATAATGATACGTATTTGAGTTGACAAAGGACTCTTACAAGCCGCAGAACTTCATAATCATTGATTGAAACGTGTTTATATTTATTACACAGCCACCAAAATTCAAAATGCGGCCGAATGCATTATACTTTGTTAACCTCTTTGTCGTGTCTCTGTCGTGTTTACAAAACCCCACTCTACTCATTCTCACTCCCTGTTTCATTTCATTCCGTTCCTTTTGCTCACTCTCATTTCCGTATATCCACCCACAGTCTTATTCCATTATGTTTATGGTGCTCATTTCCGTTTTGTGATAATATCCCCACAGTATTGTGCTAGATTCTGTGTATTCCATCGTTCCATTTCCGCTTAAACTCTCACAAAGGCAAGCCTGTGAAGCACAGAGAAGTAAAATGGGAAAATTATTAAGGGCAGAGCCGGAAGGACAAAAATTTATAGAGGGATTTCCACAAGCAAAAGAGATGTTGAGGAAAGCTAAATGGCTGCGTTTTATTCAGAAATTCAGGGGTTACCACAGAGAAGTTACCAAAGCGTTTGCAAGATCATTTGATGGCTCGGAAGCAGAAGTGGGAGACCTCAAGTTTTTAGTCAATGAAGCATCAATAGCAGCAGCCACAGAGCTTCTTCAGGAAGGAGAACGTTGGTTCAAAAACAAAAGTATCAATGATGAGGCATGGAGAACAATCCTCCGAAATCAAGGTATGGATATCACTGTTTTCAAAAGAGGAATCCCTGTGCATGCAATAAAAGATGAATGGGCCACTTTATTACTCATTGTTCAGAAATTTATTACATGTGAAGGCCGTTTTGGCTCCATGTACATGTATCATACTAGGCTATTGATGAATTTTCTTGAAAACCAAACTCTCAATCTTCCTTATTTCCTATTCAATAGCTTGAAGAAAATGGCTGTCACTGTGCAAAAACACCTAGGAGATGTAGAGCCTCATTTATATCATCATGGGTTTATAAAAATTCTGATTGAAAAGGAGCTAAAAGAAAGAAAAGGTACATGGGAACAATTCCTAGTTAGAAACTTCTTTGAAGAACCTCAGGAAATTCCTGAAGGTAATCCAATTAGAAGGAGTAGAAGAAAGAAAATGGATGTTGAAACCCAAGTTGCTCCTACATAGGAAGTTCCCGCAGCTAGCACAACAAAAAGAAGTAGAAGGAAAAGAACAGTAGATGAAATCCAAGATACTTCTACTATTACTATGAAGAAAAATGATAGGGAAGAGAGATTGGTAAAAAGGAAGAAGAAGGAAATCAAAACTAAGAAGCCAATAATATCAAAAGGGAAAGAAATTATTGAGGCTGTCCATAAAACTTCTTCTTCTCAAGAAGAAGATCACCAAATTCTATCTGAAAGATTAATTTTTCTTCAAAAACAATCATCTCTATCCAAGAAGGCAAAAACAGGAAAACAAGAACAAAAGGGTAGTGTACCACAGCATGTGAGGAGAAGCAGCAGACTTAAGGGAAAACTGAGAAAAACACAAATTAAAGGTCCTCATTTCATTGATTTGGGTGAGGAGACATCTGAACAGTCTCCAACTGACCATAGTCCATTTCAGTCAGTTAGTGAACCTGACTCCTTTCACTCCCAATCATACAATGAGCGTACTCCATCTTACTCTCAGCAAAATATTGATGAAAGTTCTCCTCAGCCAAATTTTGAACATAATTCTCCCTTGCAGCATTTTGAGGACAGCCCAATGAAAAAGACACCGGAAGTAGACCCCAAACAACAGGAGGTGTATGATTATATAGAATCCTTGGAGAAGGCAGCCACAAGCCCAAGTACCTCTTCTATTCAGCCTCATACATTGCAGGATGATTTGGTTCAGTCATTAAAACAGGAGATTTTTGAGCTTGAGCTTTTGAATCGGCATATCAAAAATGAAAATGAAACACTCAAAGAGCAAGGCAAACCGGACAAGATTATCCATGACAATACTATGTTACATTTGGGTATTTGGCAAAAGAAGAATAAGAAGCTAAAAAGGAAATGCCAAAAATTGAGCAGAGCACTTGTGAATATCAAATTCAGGTGCCTCATGAAGAAACCCAGAATGATGGCAGTACCAAAGAAGAAGAGAAGGGGGTTAGATGTGTTGGCTGAAGTATCAAGGCACATGAATTGAATAAAGAGTGTCAAAATTTTGGTTGCATGAGGACATGCAACACCTTCACAGTGGTTGTATGTTGAGTCCCGAATTTGTCTCTCTTCCATACACTTTTCCATATCTCTTTCACTCACCTAAAACCTCCAAAATTGTCAAATATCATGTGCAAAAGGGTATCTAACATGGTTTTTAATTATGTTTGTGTGTTTTCTATTTGATTTAGATTTTGTTCATACAGCTGCGGAAACTTGTCACTTTCCGCAGCTGCTGCAACTTTCCGCAGCTATTTTGTGGAAATCTATGTTACAGGTGTCCACGAAGGAAACAAGCCACATGGGCAGGCTAGGAATGACGAGGACATGGTTCGTGTCCTATTGGTTCAAGTAAATTCGTCAAAGGAAGCCGTGGTCAAAGCCATCCACGTGGAAGTCAACTATGGAGTTCTATGTCGGCTGGACTCTGTTTCATGGCATATAAACATCCATACGGCCGTTTCCAAGCTTGCGGAGGTTAATTGACATCTGTGTAAAGTTATGGAGTTGAATTCAAGCGCCCACCTTCCATAGATCCGTTTTCCAACATGGCCATACTCCTATATCCGTGGCCTTAGTGGTCTACGTGCCGGCTGCTATCATAAACTTCAGGAGACAGTTACATTTTATTGTTTTATAAAGAGCGTTTGCATACGCACGTAGAGTTAGTTGTTAGTTGATCATAGCTGTTGAGTTGTTAATTGATAGTTGATGTGCGTACTCTGTTATGTAGTGATTACGCTGCCTTGAGCCGTAATACTACCAGTCTGTAATGAACTGCTTCTTAATGTGAAAAGACTCTGTTTTCAATTTAATTCGTGTTGAGGATCATACCAGAGCTGTGTAGAGGGCCCCTGCTCAGCCGAGGTTCTGTGTATTAATGTATATATATTTCATTTCATTTCTTTAAAAAGTCATTGTATCATAATCCATTACATGCTCATATTTCATAGTTGTTTCATTTCTGTTCATACATTTCTATAATTTCCATTGCATTCTTGTTTCTCATGTTTTTATGATTGTTAAATCACTGATCAGTTTTCTTGTGCAGGTTTTAGGTAGACAGCCCGGGGCATTTTCATAGTATTTTGGCTAATGATATGAGACTAACATTATTCTGCTGCTAGTTTCCTTTTCATAGCATTTGTTAAACTTCAGTCTTATTTTGTACATTTCAGTTTTGTTTATCTGATTTAGTAGTTAAATTTAAATATATTAAGCTGCTCATAGCGTCTTCAGTTACCTTCGAAAGCCACAGCTGGACTGATGGTGAGGGGCTGCATTATGAAATGTGTAGTTTAGTATTAGTTTCTTTTCTGCAAAATTAGATATATTAAGTTGCTCGTAGTGTCTTCAGTTACCTCCGAAAGCCACAGCTGGACTGATGGTGAGGGGCTGCATGATGAAATGTGTATTTTAGTATTAGTTCCTTTTCTGCAAATTTAGATATATTAAATCATGTATGACATCTTCAGTTGCCTCCGAAAGCCACAGCTGGACTGATGGCGAGGGATTGAATTATGTGTGTATGGTTTAGTATTAGTTTACTTTCTGCAAATTAAATAATCAGCTACACAAGTTGTTTATGATTACTTCCGCAAGTCATAGCTGGTCTAATGATGAAGGGTCAGAAAATGAATTGATGTAATCTGATTTAGATTTATTTCATTGCAATTTTGAATTTCCATAAGCGTAGTTTCTTTTGTGTTCAGTTGGCAGCAAGAATAGTTTAGTTTTCATGTTCATTAGTTTCCTGTTTTGATTCATTAGATTAGCAGCACCTTTTCATTTCAGCAGTACACTTTTACTTTCTTTTAAGTTTTGTCATTGTAATTTCAATTTGCTTTTAAAGTTTCAAGATTGGTAAATCATTATAGGGGATATCACTTCCTTGAACAAATATAACCAAGCTTGTTTTCACTTTAGAATTTCCATTTTACCTTAGAAAGACCACAACCGACAAAAAGTTAAGAAAGAGGTTATCTTGCACATATAGTGCGCCGCACTTCATCAGCTTACGATTCCCGGATTGACAATTAAATGCAGCAATTTAGGACACACTAAATTGACCAAACAATTAATAAGATAAATAATGATTTATCTAATTATTTCTCATTAATTGGGTTAAATATGACCAGGAATATTATTTAAACAGTGGTATAATTAATTATTCCTAGAGGAAAATCAAATAAATAAAGATTTATTTAATTATTCCTCATGGGGTTTCTTGTTTGGACAAGAAATAACTTAATAAACTATGGTTTATTAAATTATTTCATATAGTGAAATAAATTTTACTATGGTAAAATTGGTCATACATGGTGTATTTCAATCCATCTAATTATAAATGGTTAGATGACCAAAAATTGGTGTAACAGATTGCCCCCCAACGTGTGAGTGTTAGGAGCTAATCATATGACCGAAGTGCATTGTAAGAACGCAATCACTAGACACCGAAGGGGATTCATAGAGAGAGAGATACATAGGTGGAGTGAAGCGAGAGATGACAATAACCTGAGGGGGTGAGACCTACAAGTGATATAAGTCTCCTTTAATATTTTCGTATATGTTCTTAGTGAGGCGGGAGAGACATACCTATGCTCGTCAAGATGACAAAGTACAAAGAATTATGGTGCATCCAGTAAAATGAGATTGAGCTATAAAGTACATGATATGCTGGCATAAACTGGGCCAGAAAAAAATATAATGGATCCCACATACATACTGTGCCTAGGAAAACAACCAAGAATGAATACAATAATATCTGAGTACATGAGATATAATAACAACCATAGAAGCCATAATAAACAGGAAAGGGATCTGAAAATATGAATTGATCATCTAAGTGATACATGCATGCTATAGGTGCTGCAAGCGGCTGGGGACAAACCCATAAAATATGTAGAGTTTCATCTGAGGTTGTAGCATAAAATGAGGTCATCCGGGCATGTGGGGGGCTATCTGAAGGGCCACCCCATCATGAGGTCTGAAATATCTCACACACACCCAGGAATCACTAGATCAATTTGCTGGATCACCGAACTATCAAGGATATGAATATCAATCATGCTGAAGTCATAATAGCCCAAAAGGGAGAATGAAGTAATACTGAAACACAATATAAGAACTACAAAAAAGTAAAAAATAAATCTATATACACATCAGAATGCACAAAAATAACTGAGCCATTTTATTATATTGCAGGTGAAAAATCAAGTACAACAATGCTCAAAATATGAGACACTCAAGCCACAAGGGTGGCCTAGAATGACCCTACTATGATTTCCCAAGAGGGACTATGTAACTGCTGAACTGCTGGAAGGTAAACTGCTCTATCCCTACTGCAACTGTTGGGACTAAAACTGTCTGAAAGATAGAAATTCAGATCTAGGTAGAATGGGAGCTCCAATGATGCTGAAATTGTAGATATAGGCTCAATGATGGATTCCCAAGATAACCCAGAAAGGGCTTCTCAGATCTATAAGTATAAGAAAACCAACCTCTTAGGGCTTCACATACATGCTGCTGGGAATGCAGATCTGAAGCTATATCTGATGATATGATGGCTGCAATGATGCACAATCAGATCTAGGAAAGAAGGGCTAAATCTTTCACTAGATCCTTGGGCTAAAAGCTTAAGATGTGGCTCCTCCAATATCCTCCACTGAAAATAGCTACTGGATGAAAAACGTCTTCAGAAAAATCCATTGTTAGAGAGGGAGGCTAAATAGCCTACTGCTAGATGTGTCAAATCATCTCCTTAGTGATGGAAATAATAGATCTAATGTGAGGAGATGATCCCTCACAGGATTTCCAGCTGAAATACTGGAAGCTTCCTTCCTCCAATAGATCTATAGGACTAGACTACACAATCCTTGAAGGGATTGCTGCTGCATGGAGGTAAAACCCAATGGCCCAAATTCTGGATATAGATCTGCTACTCCTGAAAGTCTGAATGTGAAGAACAAAGTGGTAGGATGAATCCTCCACTGATTTCCTAGCTGAATGCTAGAAACAACCCCCTGAAGATGGCATCAATGCCTGATAAGGAATGAAGAACAATCCTCTTCCTTAGAGATCACTCAAAGAAAGAGGTGGGCTTCCTACTCGGGAACACCCTGTGCTACAAAAAATTGCAAACTCTGCTAAACAGTCCAAGTCTGCATAGAAATTTCCTAAGACAAATCTAGATCTAAATAGATCAAGAAATGTGTTATCACTAAAAAAAAAAATTTCAAAACATGGTATGTCAAATCTATTTTGATCATGGTCTAAATAGTTTTGAAAGTTATTTTATCATGGTTTAGGGTATGTCATAGTTTTAGAGGTTTACTTTTCACCATCAAAATTCAAATAAGGTCTTTATAGGTTCATTCCATAGTAAAAAAGTTCACATTTTTCATTTAAGGGTCATCTAAGTAAGTGTTGGGTCGATTTTCTACAATTAGCCACAAATACATAGTTTTGTAGCACCGTTAGTTCAAAAAGTGAGTTTTGCGCTACAAAAGCGCTGCTACTTTTGTAGCGCAAAGTGCGAAAATTACACTGTGAGCACTACGGAAGTGCGGTTTCTTAGCTTTCACGTCAAATAAGCCGTGATTTGTCAGTTTCAGTTGGGGAATGACATGAGAGGGGTATGGTGAGTCAGTTAGTTACCATATTCGATGTACTTACCTGTCCTTCATTTGTCATAGTCATGATAGGATATCAATCAAATATCATTTGGTCATGAGGTGACATCTCTAATTCGATTCTTTTGCCTAATTGAGTCATCTCTGTTTCATTTACCTTGACATATGTTCTCCAAGCTCTGAAGTAGTAAGGATAAGCTTGTGGTTGTTCTTTTCAAAGAAAACTCTCACCATTATCAAGCGAGGTTGTTCACCATTTGTAATATTCCTACTTAGCCTGAGCTAAGAGGAATATGCATTTTTGTTTTACTTTCTGTTGCATGAATAAATGAATAAAGGAGGACATGTAAAAATCTTGAAAAGAATGAATAAATCAATGCCCATATGAACAATGATAAATCAGGGTCATGTAAATAAATCACTTGCAGGTGTGAAGGGTTTGAGCTGTGAGACTGGGTCAACCTTGACCAAATCTACAACGCTGTCTAGATTCAATGTACCTAATGAAGGGACATCATAGTTCTAGAAGGAGGCCACTCATGTGAAAGGATCTAACTCATCAAGGTGGTTTAGGGTTTGCAAAGGATTTCATATTAGAAAAGGAAGGGGAAGGCAGCAAGAGAGGGTTGTTGATCATCTATATTTCTGAGTATCTTGTCTGTTTAGATGAATACCATTCTCTGATGTTTAGTGGAGAATTGTGCTGCTTAGCACTTGGAGTTCCTATGCAGGGATTTCACCTCTTCCATTGAGGATTCTTGGAGGAGTCTTGCTGACTTGATCCACTATCAGGCTTTGGGCCAAGCTCTACTTCCAATTGCAATGCAGATCCAGTGAGGGTTTGTTTGCTTTTGTAGGCTGCAGCAAGTGGAACTCTAGATCTGTTCAGATCTAGCTTGTATTGGAGCCTCTTCTCAGTGAGTGTGTCTTTTAAGCTCCTGGAAGAGTGCATCCACTGTTTGAGCTTTAGATTTGTATCTTGGCATCAGGCGATCTCTGTTATTCAAGCTACAACATAGTTTCCCTTAAGGTACTGCGTTATTTTCAGTGGAGGTTTTGCAGGATGTTTTGACCCCATTTTTGATGAGAGATCTCTGGTGCTGGGCTTTTATTTTCACTTTGGTGATCCACGGATTAGCTTGCTTATCCATGTTCTGTTTAGATCTGATCTATTGTAATGTAAATTTATCTTCAGAAATTTCTGAATAATATTGCAGATATGCTACTTAAAACTCAGATCTACTCTTTTTAATGCATGATTTGGTCAAAACCCTAAGGGGATCTTGTAATGGAGTCTTTCTAGAGTAAAGATCTAAAATGGATCTAATATTTCATCCATAGATCTATCCTAGATTTGAAGTGTAACATTTAGTTTCTGCAACTCCTTAAAATAATGCTATTAAGCCATTTGGCAGTTTATATATATGTTGCAGCCTTCTTTTCTAAAGATTTCTTGCTCTCTTGTCTCCTGTATTCTACTGTATAATGTAACAACATAATTTTAATTTTGATTTGATTCTATATGTTCATAATTTGATCTTATTTTATGGCCTCCTACTCATGCTTTCCAAAAATACGTTATTTCTGAAGCAGTTTGCTGTGCATAGCTGCAACCCCTCTTGTAGGGTGTTTTTCAGCTCGACTAGGTGGTGGGATATTTTTTTACCACACCTAGTTTGATTTTTTTTTGCTCCCATTTTGGATCTAGAATCCAGATCTGCTGATTTAAGGGATCCAAGGGCTGTAAACTCATTTTTGTGCATCAATATCTCAGGAGTGTGTTATTATTAGAAAGCTTGCTGTGCAATCCCAATTTTGGGATACTACAATGGTACTAGAGCTCCTTTCTTGGAACAGCCTATGCTTTCCTTGGAGAGCCATAGCCATGGTGCATTAAGAAGAAGATGAACCTCTTACTGAGAGAGAGAAGAGGTATCAGAATAGAAGTCACAAGAAGTTTGATTACACCACTGATGATCAAGACAAGGGTAAAGTCCCTGAAACTGCAAGTGATAAAGAAGGAGAAGAGTTTGCAAGAACTCTTTTGGTATCCATGCAAGATATTTCTAGAGAGATCAAAGAGATGAGAATGGACAGGATGAAGGAATATCCTAGGAGATTTCATATTGGGAAAAGCTCTCACATGTCTCGTCACTGGACTGGTCAACCAGTGAACCAACCACAAGTTCCACAAGCCCCACAACGCTCCACCATGCCTACCTTCTTGGATGTGGAGAATGAAGGAGCACAAGAGCAAGCATCCCTTGAATACTGCTTTGTGGAATATGAATCTTAGAATTAGAGATTCAAAGACCACTTGAGTTTCCAAGAGTTTTGTCACCTCAAGGAAAAAAAAAGACCAAGGCATCAATATAGAGATGGTGGGTCTTTCATAAACATGATAGACATCACTCTATGGGAATATTATTCATGCCCAAGTTTGATGGGTCATCCTCCAATTTTGCCAAGGCATGGGTAGAAAAGTTGGACAACTACTTTCAGTTGAACAAAGTCCCTGAGATTGAAGCCATCAAGATTGCAACATTGCACTTTGAATGTGAAGCACACAATTGGTGGTTCCATGGGTTTTCTACATTGGGCCATGCCAATGTGACTGTCTATTCTAAATTCACTAGAAGACCGGTGGAGATGTTTGACAGAAAGGATCCAGAAGCACCTTTCATGAGCCTTGCAAAGTTAAAACAATCAGGAAATGCAAAAAAGTTATATCTTTGAGTTTCTAAGATTATCTGTTATGGTTCTTGATCTATCTGCAGCAAGGAGGGTGTGAATGTTCATCGATGGCTTGGATGAACCTTTGCATGGGTTGGTTAAATCTACCAAGCCCATCACTTTGCATGATTCCATTGAGAGGGCTAGGGACCTCCAAGATACCTTGCCAAAAGCAAATGCCACTTTTCAAAGCAAGGCCCCTCACCCTTCTAAGGGGAATGAAGAGAAAGTTGCTCCTTCCAAGGAGAGCTCATTCAAGAATCTTCTTGATATTGAACTATTTAGGAGGGAGCTGAGAAAGAAGAGAGTATGTTTCAATTGCCAAGAGTCATAGGCACCTGGACATATATGTGCTACTGGGAAAGCACACTACATAGAAGTCTTCTCAGATCTTGAGGAGGAAGATGAAGATGATAAGCCAAGGAGAGGTCACAATGTTGACAATGTTGAGGGAGATCCAACACCATCTGGATATGGGAATGGAGCCTTTTCTCCAATGGGAGGTACTATTGCATCTTTGAGAGGAGTACCTAAGTACTTGACTTTAAGAGTACAAGGTTCAGTCATGAATCAGAGGGTATCTGTACTGATTGACAGTGGGGCAACCCATAAATTTATTTATGCTCATCTTGTGCATAGGAGAGCAATTCCCACTGATACATTTGAGGGATTCTCTATTTTGGTCCCAGAAGATAGGAACATGCAATGCATGCACTATGTCCCATCACTCTCAGTTACTATGGGGTCCTACACTTTGGTGGATCAATTTTTTGTAGTTGACATACCAGACACCAATATCATTTTGGGTGTCCAATGGTTGATTACATTGGGAAAGGTCACCACTGATTGGAAAGCTTTGCAGATGGAGTGGGTGGACATGAAGAGTGGTAAACCCTAAATGATACAACACATGCATACTTATCCCTCACCTATCACTTCCACACAAACAACAGAGATGGATTTGCACAGTGGAAGCAAGGATCTCACAGTCCCTTCACTGATGTTCATGAGCTTTCTGCATGGGACATTCCTATCTAGTGGACAACCACCTGGAAGGCCACCAAATTTAGATCTTCTGGGGGAGGCCTCAAAAAGTGCTACTCCAAACTTAGATCCAAGGGGGATTGGGCCAATGGAAGACCAAGCTACAACGCTGGGAGGCTTGGGACAGTTCAAGAGTAAGGGGGATCTTCTCCCTTCACCACTATCACCCCCTCTCATTTCCAGATCTACGCTGTGGGAGGAGGAGAATGGGAGGATCAGCCTTCCAACACACATCTTTGGTATTGGAAATGCCAGAGAAGAGATCAACATCATGACAAAAACTTCCATAGAGGTATCAACAGTGCTGTCTTTGTTGATCAGTGTGGATCTATACTGGAAATCTCAACTGCTTGTAGAGTATTCCAAAGATCTCCACACTGGTATGATACTAGATGACCTGCATAAAGAAGAGGGATATTTAGTCCAAGGGGGAGTCATATACTTTCATGGTAGGATCTTCCTGTCTAGAGCTTCTGAGCTCAAGAATAAGATACTACAAGGGGAACACAAAGAATTCCTTCTCAGCCATATGCAATCCATGAATATCTACACCCTGATTGGGAGGGGATGATAGAGGAATTACATCAACACTTTCAAGAGTGAATTAGCTATGAAGAATTGGGGCAGCCAAGGGACTCTTTACAAGAGTCATTTCAGCCAGTTTTTCCTTTTTTTGAGAGGAGGGAAATGCTCATGCACAACTCCATGTGTATGAAGAGCTATGATGGTAAAGGATATGATCATGCCAAGAAAGTTTTATTTTTTGATTTATCACATTATTTTACCATGTTTTTGAAGGCTATGACTCCTAAAGGGGATGAGAGATCATGTGGATCTCATAGCTTTTTGAGGGCCAATAGAAATACCGAACTTGGCCACTCCCTTGTTGTGCAAAGGGAGATTCCTTTTCATGATGGGTGCTTCCCAAAGGCACCAAACATATCTAATATCTCCAACTATGTTGAGATTAATTATGCAGAAAATGTGTGGGGGGAAAGCCACTTGCCACACCTTGATCTAATGCAGGCAGGAGATGCACTGCGCTGGCATCACATGTGGGAATTTGACCCACCTCTTCAAGGTCAAATTTCTGTTTGCATATATGTAGTTTTGCTCCCATAATTGGATGATATAGTTGTACTGTTTTTGGGATTGTATGGAGGAAGTATGGGTAGTTTGTATGTACCACATGGGTTGGAACTTCTCTATGTGCCTCATGCTACATGTTTTAGAGAAAGCATTGCTCCAGCCATGTTTATTTCTGTTGAATTTTTCACTCCTTGTGGGTTGAACTATGCACCTCTTATGATGACCTTGGAGGAACAATTCATGATGTACTAGCTTGGTGAACACTTGGCTTATGAGGAGGACTTGATCCTTGATGATGTCACCAATGGAGGAGTGGAAGAACTACAACACTCACCCTATCAGTTGCTTGAGGACTAGTAACATTTTGGAGGGGAGGATTGTGATATTCCTACTTAGCCTGAGCTAAGAGGAATATGCATTTTTGTTTTACTTTCTGTTGTGTGAATAAATGAATAAAGGAGGACATGTAAAACTCCTGAAAAGAATGAATAAATCAATGCCCATATGAGCAAGGATAAATCAAGGCCATGTAAATAAATCACTTGCAGGTGTGAAAGGGGTTTGAGATGTGAGACTAGGTCAACCTTGACCAAATCTACAACGCTGTCTAGATTCAATGTACCTAATGAAGGGATAGCGTAGTTCTATAAGGAGGCCCCTCATGTGAAAGGAGCTAACTAATTAAGATGTTTTAGGGTTTTCAAAGGCTTTCATCTTATAAAAGGAAGGGGAAGGCAACAAGAGAGGGTTGTTGATCATCTATATTTCTGAGTATCTTGTCTGTTTAGAAAAATACTATTCTCTGCTGTTTAGTGGAGAGTTGTGCTACTTAGCACTTGGAGTTCCTATGCAGGGATTTCACCTCTTCCATTGAGGATTCTTGGAGGAGTCTTGCTGATTTAATCCACTATCAGGCTTTGGGCCAAGATCTACTTCCAACTGCAACGCAGATCCAGTGAGGGTTTGTTTGCTTTTGTAGGCTGCAGTAAGTGGAACTCTAGATCTGTTCAGATCTAGATTGTATTGGAGCCTCTTCTCAGTGAGTGTGTATTTTAACCTCCTGGAAGAGTGCATCCACTATTTGAGCTTCATATTTGTATCTTGGCATCAGGCCATCTCTGTTATTCAAGCTACAATGTAGTTTCCCTTGAGGGACTGCGTTATTTTCAGTGGAGGTTTTGTAGGTTGTTTTGACCTAATTTTTGATGAGAGATCTTTGGTGCTGGGATTTTCCTTTCACTTTGGTGATCCATGGATTAGCTTGCTGATCCATGTTCTGTTTAGATCTGATATTTTTTAATGTAAATTCATCCTCAGAAATTTTTGAATAATATTGCAGATTTTCTACTTAAAACTCAGATCTACTCTTTGTAATACATGATTTGGTCAAAACCCCAAGGGGATCTTGTAATTGAGTATTTATAGAGTACACATCTGAAATGGATCTGATGTGCATAGCTGCAGCCCCTCTTGTAGGGTGTTTTTCAGCTAGACTAGGTGGTGGGAGATCTGTTTACCACACCTAGTTTGATTTGTTTTTTTCTCCCCTTTTGGATCTAGACTCCAGATCTACTGATCTAAGGGATCCAAGGGCTGTAAACTCATTTCTATGCATCAATCTCCTAGGAGTACATTGTTAGCCATCAAAATTTTTTTGTCATAGCAAATGATGGCTAAAACAATTCTTGAGCCTTCAAGAGATTATTTTCATGGAAAATTACTCATTCTTGAAGCCTTATGGTGTTTTATAAATAAGAAATCAACTGTTGTTTCTTAGCAGTGCCGTTCCTTAACTGTTGTTCCTTAGCAGTGCTTTTCTTAAGCTGCTGTTCCTTAGCAGTGTTGTTCCTTAACTATTGTTCCTTAGCGGTTTTGTTCCTTA
Source organism: Pinus albicaulis (assembly GCA_034641835.2). Classification (NCBI taxonomy): domain Eukaryota; kingdom Viridiplantae; phylum Streptophyta; class Pinopsida; order Pinales; family Pinaceae; genus Pinus; species Pinus albicaulis. Next base: position 1,518,930,449 of record CM076582.1, on the reverse strand, counting down.
AACTATTTTTCCTTAGCACTGCTGTTCCTTAGCGGTGCTGTTCCTTAGCTGCTGTTCCTTAGCAGTGATATTCCTTAACTGCTATTCCTTAGCGGTGCTATTACTTAACCTATTGTTCCCTAAGCTACTGTTCCCTAACTGTTGTTCCCTAAACTGTTGTTCCCTAAGATGTTGTTCCCTAAGCTGTTGTTCCCTAACTACTATTCCCTTTCCCCCGCACCCCTTGTAAAAAGGGTTTTTTCCTTTGTATTGATCCATAAATAGGTTTTTACGTTTTAACACTAAAAACCAAAATTTACCTCGCCGGGGCCTACCACCCACTACGCAAAGCATCCACCAATATCTGGCTACCACCTAGTTCCCATTAAAACCCTTACCCGTGCACCTTTCCTATCGTGCTCTTCTCCCCATCATAGGATCTGACCCTTCTCATCAAACGGTAGATATCACATATCGCGCAAATTTTCCATCCGAGGTTTAACAAGAAAACATTGCGCGAGACCGCTGGTTTTTCAAAGGCCATGCGTCTCCTTTTAATTGGATCACGTTCCCTCCAGGAAAAACCGTTTACCACTCAATCATCACGTGAAAACCGCTGGCGATTTCTAGAAAACCACTTTCCATAATTTCGTTCCAAATTCAAATTTGAACTCGTTTTCATAGGTTTTATCCATAAAACCTCCTTTGCCTACATATCCCGCTCCTCTACACTACTCCTCCGCCCACGCCCGAGCCCTCTGTTGAAATTAAACCAAGAAGCGCAAGATTTATTAACTATTTTGTTGTCGTGTGCAAGTTTAATGGTGGATTTATCCACAGGTCTCCAGCAACCAAAGAATTAGTGTTTAAAGGGTCTGAGGGATCGAAATTCAAAGCTTAATTAGTGTTTTAATGGACACAATTACAAATAAAACCTCCATCGTAGAAGAAGCCGAGCCACTTGTACACAAAGGAAAACAAGACATGTCAGCAGAAAGAAAGTCAGAGCCACATCTACAGCCATTATTGCTCCACCAAGAGGACACCTGTAGTCTGCTTTAATTTACAAAGACACTTTGACAACCATTACTCTGACAGAGTCTCATTAGAACTTTTAGAACAATTATTAAGTAGGCTTGGGGCTACAAGGCCCAAAAAACTGACAGTTTGCTTCTCTGAGAAGTCAAATAGGGTACTTCAACCACATTTATCTTCAAAGAGACATTTCAGAGTTATTACCATGCTTACCAGATATGCATAAAACAAGAAAAACTTCCAAAATGATACAAACAATTAATGCAGTGTTCATTAAGCAGAATGGGCATTCAAACACTTCTCCCACTCTGTCTTAATTCATATTTTTTACCATTTCTACAACACTCTTCCTCTTTCACCTATAAGTATTCAAAGAAAATTCATTGTAATGGTTGGGAAATTGTTAATTGCCTAAACTGTCATTGAGTAAGATATTATGAGTAGTTGTAATATAGTAGGCTGGGAAGAAAAGCATTGGACTATAAAGAGCTATTAGACTCAAAGTATGTAACTGGTTTTGCACATCAATAGACAAGAAGAGTCAATGGATCCTGATCTAAATCATTGGTGATGTTATTCTCACTGTAATTGTTATTTTATTTATGTTTATAATGTGTTCATAATTCTATGATAAAGAACAACAAATATAGAGTAGGATATACTGAAAAGTACCCTATCTCTCATTGAAAATCTTTATCTTTATGTTTTCTGTTGAATGTGTGTTTGGGAATGATTTCAATAGAGTATAACCAGTCAATAAATGTTGGTGAGCCCATGTCTGGCTGAGTAGAACTTGAGTTATTGTTCTTGAATGCTATTTTCATTGTAGGCTAAGTAGAGTCTTAATGAAGGAAGTTTATGGTTAGCCCTGTCCCTTGTTTATGTCTTAAACAGCTATTTTGAAGATTTCCCTTAAAAGTGTGCCAAAAGTAGGTTTTGTTAAAGGTCCTTACTTGATCTTAGGTGACTTTTTATGTTTATCTTAAATGTTATCCTTTAGAGTATGTCAAAATCAGGATAGGTTTAAAGCCCTTACCTGATCTTAGGCTGCCCTTTGTTTCTTACATATTGCTTCTTTCACCTCATCCATTAATGTTTCCATACCATCAACTCAACTTAAAATATCTTCTAATATAGATGACTTGCCCTTTGAAAACCCTTGAATAGATGTTGTGCAAGTAAACCCTTTTATGACTCCATAGCCCAATGGTTTAGCACTTTTTTTTGACCTATATTCCCATGCTGAAACATCCTTCCACTTATTTCCTTCTTCACTTCACATGACCTTCTCATTTAATGATCCCCAACCAAAAAACCAACAAACCCTTTTTGCTGCATAACTGGCCTAATATCATTATCATAAGCCTTAAAGACAAAATCCTTTGAAAACACATATAGAGAGATCCCTCTCTGAATCCAGGAGGGCTAGATCCTAGGATTCCATAGTGGTTTTGATGTTGCCTTGTCATTTAGTATGCCAGTCTGCTAAATCACAGGACCCCAACATACTGGTGACTCCACTGGGAAACTGTTGAGTGAATCACATTTCCTATATTCTTTAGAGCCCAGAAGACCCAAAGAAACCTTAAATTGGTAGTTAATTACTGTGGTGGACAACATTCATCTTAAAACACTTGAAATCATCCACCTGGTGACTCCACAACTCCTAAAAGACTAAAATACTCCACTGGTGATCAGTAGGCTTCTTTATTATTCCTGGTTTCACAAAGAATCCACTGGGGGCAGCCCACACTACCATTAATACATCATACACACCCATGATGAGGAAACTTTGAGGATTAAGTTTTCCTTGTTGAAAGAATAGTTTGCCTCTAAAGACTGTTATATCTAGCTAAATTTATTTTTCTTTGGGTTTGAATCTTAACATACTGGCTTCAAGAAGAATTCGTACTAGAGCCTACCTAGACCCTAATCCTCCTGAGATAGTTGATAATCCTGAAAACATTCTTTAGAAATCTCCTGTATCTAGGAATCCAACTATTGTCAGACCTATTTATAGAGCTAACTCTGTCCCTGAAAACCTTTCAGCTCTTCAAGAGATCCAAGGTGACTTAGATTTCCCAAGTAATTTACCAAGAACAAAGTCACTTAGTGATATAAATTAGATAGAATTTGAGCCTCCAAATTCACCAGAATATAGTGGCCAACATATTGGCAGCAGAGAAACCCCACCATCCACACCTCCGGATCTTCATTTCATTCATAACTTTGGTTTCTCTCATCCCAAATCTGCTCAATAGTCTCTTGCTGGTCCAAGCATTTCTGTCACCCATATACCTGCTGTTCAAACCATTCCATCCCTCCCACAAAATCCCATCATGGAAGCATGTTATGCTCCACTAGTGTTACCACAACCTCTGGTCCCTATACCAAATGAATATCAGTCCAAAATTCTTCATTTCACAGGAAGTGAATCCACTACTGCTGAACAGCGCATAGACAAGATGAATGATTCCATTGACTGTATGGAAATAGAATATGAGACCGTTAAGATGAGAATCTTTTCCCAAAGTCTAGGATGAGAAGCCAAGAAATGGTTTAAGGGCTTGACTCCTAGTAGTATAAATGATCTCCCTTCTTTACATCAAACATTCATAAACAAATGGGAAATGAGGAAGAACCCTCTCCAAATACTCTCAGATTACAACAACCTCAAGAGAAACGTCGGGGAGAGTGTTCAAAGTTATTGCACTAGATTCAATAGCGTTTATAACACACTACCACCAGATTTAAAACCTCCATAAAGCTTAGCTTTGGCCAAATTCCCTCAAGGATTTGATCTCGAAATGGCCTACCAGCTGAGAGAAAGGGATCCCTTGACTTTAGAAGACATGCAGAAGGGAGCCCTCAGTGTGGAAGAAAATCTGATTGAGAAGAGAGCTAGGATGAGGTCTGAAAAGAAAGTGACATATAGGGAAGACATTGCACCTTCCACATCTGACTCCAAATTAGACCATCTAGCCAAGAACATGGAAAGTTTAGAAAAAATGATGGAGAGGTTGGCTGTCCAAGAAAATGCTCAGAATAGGAACCAAAACCAAAATCATAACTAGAACTTTAGGAAAAAACCCCCTCAGATGAGACAAAGAGATTCTAATCAACATATCAGACCTCCATTCCAAGAAAATTATGTTGATGAAGATGAGGGAATGATAGAAGAGCCAGAGGGGAACGTTATAAACATGCTGGGAGGAAGTAATGAAGACCCTTCCTTTTTCATAGAGGATGACCAGGCCACATATACATACTATGATAATGAAGGATCTGAATCTAAAGACTATAGGCAAGGCTTTGAGAATGCTATCATGGAGGTCCACAAACAATACGATCTCAGAAGAAAAAAGAACCAAGAAACCTGTCAAACAAATACCTCGAAATATGTTGCTAAAAACAGATCTGAAAAAGTGGTTAGAAAGGCTGCTGAAAACAACAAAACAACAGCTACCAGTTCTGGTAAAAACAAGGGTAAAGACACTCAAACCTCTGATAAATCGAGTGTTGACCCTAGCAGCACTAGCACTTCAGTTAGTGCCCCTGAAAAAACCGTTTTAACTCATGTACATAGTGAAAAATAGCAAGCTGATTTTGCTAGTAAATTAGTGACTAACAAGATAGATTTGAACCTTTCAAAGAATCAATTCCCTTTCAACTTAGAAAGTAAAATTGCTAAAATCAAAATCTCTGTCCACCTCACTGAGTTAGTCACTCAAGATGTATATAAATGTTAATTTTTGAAAGCTTTAAACATAGAGGAAAATAATGACTTAGTCAACTTAAATGATGATCAGCCAACCCTTTTATTTGGTCCTAAAATTAAAGGAAAGTTCCAAGAAGGAATAGTCCCTCCTTTCTATGTCAGTTTGAATATCCATGATAAGATTTTGCACAATGCTATGCATGATTCAAGGGCTTCTCATAACCTCATGCCCAAATTAATCATGGAGAGGTTAGGCTTTGAGATAACCAGAACATACAAATATTTGTATTCTTTTGACTCAAGTAGAGTAAAATGCTTAGGCCTAATCAATGACCTTTTTGTAAACTTGACCCAAATCCCAGCCAAGTGCATGGTAATGGATGTAGTAGTGGCTGATGTGCCCCTGAAATATGGCATGCTGCTTTCAAGGTCATGGGGTGCTAAGCTTCAAGGTACCATGCAAATGGACATGACATATGCCACCATCCCTATATTCAGTCAACTTAGAAGAATTTATAGGGAATCACACATGAAATTTATGGTGAGTAGTCAGGAAAAATAAGTAAACTCCCTGCTTTATTCTGTCCATACTGACCTAGACTCGTTCATTCTCTACAATGATGAAGGCTTTGGTGAAATAGAGTTGGATAGTGAGCAATCACCCAACACAATAGAAAATAGGGAGGGAGAAGCTCTCAAATAGTTTGCTCACTCTGAAAATTGCAGCAAACAAAAAAGAGAGTCTGAACCATCCACTGTCCATCAGCTAAGAGAAAATCAAGAACGTCAAGAAGAAAGGCCTGAACTCCACGAAAACTTTAATGAACAAGACCAGCACAAACATACTGCAGAACCCATAAAACTGCATAATGATAGTTAGAACACACAAGACCAAGAGGACAACAATGAAAATAACACCAAGTATGAAACTAACCCTCTTTGAAGTATGAGTTTTGATGGGTCCTGTAATAGAACTGGTGCAAGAGCAGGTGTGTGGCTTCACAACACAGAAAACAATTATGCTGAAAGCCATGCATAGAAGCTAAAATTAAAATGCACAAATAACAAAGTAGAGTATGAGGCACTCCTCTTAGGACTACATTTACTGAAGAAATTAGGAGCCAAGAGGATAGTTGTTCATGGAGATTCTGAACTGATCATTAGACAAATAAAGGGAGAATACGATGCTAAACATCAAAAACTAAGAGCCTATAGGAATGATGCTATGGACCTGTTGAAAACATTCGAGGAATATGAACTTGTTTTTGTCCCTAGAGACCAAAAAATTCTGGCCAATGGATTAGATTACGCTTCTAGTTCATGCCAAAGACCCTATGACAACAAATAGTTCATGGTCGAAGTAAAGTATAGGCCAACTGTCCCAGACAACGAAAAGTATTGGCAAGTATTTGAGGGAGATAAACATATAGAGGAATTTTTGCAGTTCATAAATGAGTTTGAAGTGGCAAATTCAGACTCAAAGTATGATAAGGGCTGTCTTGGTAAGAAACAACCTATAGAAAAAGAACCTCCACCCATTATAGAAATAAATCTGATAACCAGTGAGTTCGAAAATCAAACAGAAGAGTAACTAAACTCGGGAAAAGAAGACATAGAAGTATTACAGTCTAAAGACAAAGGTTTGCCCAAAGGACTAGCACCTTTAGAGGACTTGTTTGATTTTAACGATGTTACCCAGAAACTGAAAATAGAACCCACAGAATCTGATATTGAGGAATGCAATATAGGCAGTAAATACAAGCCTAAAATGATCAAATTATCGAAAACTTTTCGTGGTCACATTAAACTGAAATACATTGAGCTTTTTAAAGAATTTTCTGATGTTTTTGCTTGGAGCTATGAAGATCTAAAGGCATATCAAATAGAGACCATTCAGCAAAAGATAACTCTTAAAGAAAACCAGAAACCATTGAGGCAAAAATTGAGCAGAATAAACCCTGTGCAGTTACCTCTGGTGGAGAAAGAGATTAGGAAAATGTATTATGCTAGGATCATTGTCCCTATGAGATACTCAGAATGGGTGTCTAATTTGGTAGCTGTAAGAAATAAAACAGGAGAAATTAGGCTCTATATTGACTTTAGGAACTTAAACAGAGCCTCATTAAAGGACAACTACCCCCTACCTAAAATGGAATATATCCTACAAAGGGTAGTTGGTTCCAAAAGGATCTCTTTGCTAGATGGTTTTTCAGGATATAACCAGATTTTGGTACTTCCTGAGGATCAACTGAAGATAACTTTCACCACTCCTTGGGGCACTTTCATGTATGTGAATATTCCTTTTGGTTTAATGAATGCAGGTGCCACCTTTCAAGGGCCATGGACATTTCTTTCTCAGAATAAATAGGACACTTCATCGTGATTTATTTAGATGACATTATAGTATATTCCAAAATAGATGAAGAACACCTAGCTCACCTCATGAAAGTCTTTGACAAATGTAGAAAGTTTGGGCTATCTTTAAATCCCAAGAAGACATTGTTTGGTCTCCAAAAGGGTAAACTTCTGGGTCACATCATATCAAAAAAAGGGATTAAAATAGACCCAAAAAGGGTTGAAGGTATATTACAAATTAGTCACCCCAGAAACATCAAAGAACTTCAATATTTCATTGGAAAGATTAATTTTCTGAGAAAGTTCATACCCAACCTAGCAGAACTCCTTAGGAACATGAAAAACATGCTAAATAAAGAGATAGGAGTTAAATGGACCTTAAAATTAAAGAAGTCATTTGAACTGGTCACACAAGCACTCACCCAAGCACCAGTCCTTATCAGCCCTGATTTCACTAAGGATTTCCTCATATTTTTCTTTTCATCAGAACATACTGTGGCCATTGTCCTATTACAGAAAAATCCAGAGGGAAAAGAGTAGCCAATTTCATTTTTCAGCAAGGCATTAAGAGATTCACCTCTGAAATAAAATATCATGGAAAAATAGGCCTATTCTTTGGTCAAGGCCTTGAAGGATTTCAGAGTTTATATTCTACACTCTCATGTTATTTCTTTTGTGCCTAATATAGTGGTAAAAGACATTCTGTCATAAGATCCCGATGGCAAAAGAGGGAAGTGGATTGCTGTGATATTGGAATATGATTTGGAAATTAAACCCACTAAAATCATCAAGGGTCAAGGCCTGGCACAATTAATGGTTGAATATAACTTGCAAGCACTTGATATAAACATGGTAGATGAATTAGATGAACAGGAAGAATTACCAACCCCAATTATTGAAGATAGTTTCCTCATTTCATCTTGGTATGCTGATATTTTGTACGTGCTTACTAATCTAAATGTCCCTCCTGGTATGTCTAAAACTAAGGCAAGATTTTAAAGGTTAAAGCTATTAACTACTGCATTTTAGATGAATGTTTATATTGGAAAAATGCCAGTGGATTATTGCTTAAATTTTTGCTTGAGGTTGATGCAGACAGGATCAAGCATGACTTTCATGGAGGAGAATGTGGGGGCCACATAAGTTGGAAAACCACTGCTAATAAAATCCTCAAAGCTAGCTATTACTGGCCCACCCTCTTCCAAGATGTCCACAAAATGATAATTTCTTGCCACAAGTGCCAAATCTTCGAAGGCAAGCGAAAATTGCTTCTCTTACCATTGCAATTAGTCACTTTTGAAGCTCCTTTTCAACAGTGGGGCCTAGAATTCATTTGGGAAATCCATCCCGCCTCATCTACCCAACATAAATGGATACTCATAGCCACTGAATATTTCACCAAATGTATAGAAGCCATCCCTTCTAGGAATGCCACAGACTCAGTTATCACAAAATTCCTTGAAGATCATATCCTGTCTAGATTTGGTTGTCCCAGGAAAATCATCACTGACAATGCTGCTGATTTTGGTTAGAGAAAGATGGTTGATTTCTGCCATAGATATTAGAATGTTCTTGGTCATTCCACAGCTTATTACCCTCAAGGTAATGGGCTGGCAGAATCTTCCAACAAGAGCCTGATAAACATCATAAAGAAGCTGCTGGAAAAAATCAGAGATCCTGGCACAAAAAGCTGGTACAGGCTTTATGAGAAGATAGATTGACAACAAAGAAATCAATTGGAATGTCTCCCTATCAGTTGTTTTATGGAGCTGATGAAGTTTTTCCTACCAGTTTAGGAGTGCTAGTGATGAAGTTGGTCCAAGAAATACAGTTAGAAGAAGATAGCATGATGAGAAAGATAAATAAGACCATACATCTTCAGCAAACCAGGGAGGAAGTTTATAACAAAGCACAGAAATTACAAGAGAACATCAAAAAGATGTTTGATAAGAGGACAAAGGCCAGTGATTTCAAGATTGGTGACAAAGTACTCAAATGGGATTCTAGGAGAGATGATAAGGGAAAACATGGAAATTTTGACAGTTTATGGAAAGGCCCTTACATGATTCAATCTGTTATCGGTCATAATGCATTTTTTCTACAGGAGATGGAAGGTACAGACCTATTTGGGGGTCCTGTCAATGGCAGGATGCTTAAACATTACTACTGCTGAAAACGCCGCTTGAAGCTTTCATTTTTCATTTTAAATATCACTGCTTTGTTTTGTTTTGAAAAAATTGAAAAATACAAAAATAATAGAAAAGAGAAAAGAGGGCAGATTAGAAAAACAAGAAAGGTACAACCCCATACCAAAAAAGAAATGTAAAGACTGAAAGTGTGAAAGCTTAAATGCCACTACTTAAAAGAGCACTGCTATCTAGTAATACAGCCTAATCATGGCTAGATAGATTTCAATTTACTGCTAATAGGTTAGTAAATCAGATTTTCCAAACAGTTTAATATTGGCTTGTCAGTAGATTAGATAAGGACAGAAAAATAATCCATTCTAATATGCTCAAAATATGAACCAAAGAATTAAAAAAAATATGGCTCAAATCAGATCAAAACCTAAGCCAAACAGACAAAGAAGACTAGTTCTAACATGCTGAAAACTTGAACCAGGTAAAGAAGAAAAAACAACTCAAAGGAGATCAAAATCAGAGCTAAAAGAAAGAATGAAGGAGGCTTGTAATGTTCAAATCTTAAGCCCTCCAAGTTTTCTTTTTCCTTTTTTCAAATAAAGGTCTATGAGCAGCTTGTTTTTATGCCATAGCCTCACAAAAAATCATACAGCTTAATCCTGATTTGACTTTGTTTCAATTTCTGTTTTAGAATATAGAGAATGCCAGATCTGTTAAACAGTTTAATCTTGACAGATAGTAGATTAGGTAGAGAAGCAATGAGTTCAACTGTTTAATCTGAATTCATGGAGAAATAAGGGTAGATTTAGATTAGTTTTCATGTTTTCAAAAGAATAAAATATTGATGTCAAAGGGTTTGCAAGTCCAAGTGCACCCTGCTGAAGAAAAAATGCTAGGAAAGTAGGCTGTGTAGGTAGTTGTTTGGGAAAATTGATTTGATATAATGAAATACTGATCATCTTTTGTAAGAAGCATGATCAAGAAAGAGAGGGTTGTCAAGGATAAAAGCATTGATCTACATTCCAGAGACAAAGTTTTTGAAGTTCTTGACACCTCCAAGGAGTAGCCATCCCCAAGTGGAGCCACTGTTAGCCATAATTTTTTTTTTTTCATAGCAAATGATGGCTAAAACAATTCTTGAGCGTTCAAGATATTATTTTCGTGGAAAATTACTCATTATTTAAGCCTTATGGTGTTTTCTAAAAAAGAAATCAACTGTTATTCCTTAGTAGTGTTGTTCCTTAACTGCTGTTCCTTAGCTACTGTTCCTTCGCAGTGTTGTTCCTTAATTGTTTTTCCTTAGCGGTGTTGTTCCTTAAACTATTGTTCCTTAGCAGTGATGTTCCTTAACTACTGTTCCTTAGTAGTGTTGTTCCTTAGTTGCTGTTCCTTAGCAGTGTTGTTCCTTAACTGTTGTTCCTTAGCAGTGCTGTTCCTTAACCTGTTGTTCCCTAACCTGCTGTTCCTAAGCTATTGTTCCCTAAGCTTCTGTTCCCTAACTGCTGTTCCCTAAACTCCTATTCCCTAAGCTGCTGTTCCCTAAGATGTCGTTCCCTAACTGCTATTCCCTTTCCCCCGCGTCCCTTGTAAAAAGGGTTTTTTCCTTTGTATTGATGGATAACCAGGTTTTTACGCTTTAACACTAAAAACAAAAATTTACCCCGTCGGGGCCTACCACCCACTACGCAAAGCATCCACCAATATCTGGCTGCCACCTGGCTCCCATTAAAACCCCCGCCCATGCACCTTTCCTATCGCGCTCTTCTCCCCACCATAGGATTTGACCCTTCTCATCCAATGGTCGATATCACATATCATGCAAATTTTCCATCCGCGTGAGACCGCTGGTTTTGCAAAGTCCACATGTCTCCTTTTAATTGGATCGCGTTCCCTCTGGGAAAAACTGTTTACCACTCAATCATCGCGCGAAAAATACTGATGGTTTCCGCAAAACCACTTTCCATCATTTTGTTCCAAATTCAAATTTAAACCCATTTTCACAAGTTTTATCCATAAAACCTCCTTCGCCTGCATATCCTGCTCCTCTGCACTGCTCCTCCGCTCACGCCCGAGCCCTATGTTGCAGTTAAACTAAGAAGCACAAGATTTCTTAACTAGTTTGTCGTCGTGTTTAGGTTTAATGGTGGATTTATCCACAGGCCTCCAACAGCCAAAGAATTAGTGTTTAAAGGGTCTGAGGGGTCGAAATTCAAAGCTTAATCAGTGTTTTAATGGACACGATTACAAATAAAACCCTCTAGTGCAAAAGAAGTTGAGCCACCTATACATGAAGGAAAACAAGACATGTCAGCATAAAGGAAGTCAGAGCCACATCTACAGCCATTATTGCTCCACCAAAAGGACACCTGCAGTCTGCTTTACTTTACAAAGACACTTTGATAGAGATTCCTCTGACAGAGTCTCATTAGAACTGTTAGAACAGTTATTAAGAAAGCATGGGGCTACAAGACCCAAAAAACTGACAGTTTGCTTCTCTGAGAAGTCAAACAAAGTACTTCAGCCACAGTTATCTTCAAAGGGACATTTCAGAGTTATTACCATGCCTACCAGATATGCATAAAATAGGAAAAACTACCAAAATGATACAAACAATTAATGCAGTGGTCATTAAGCAAAATAGGCATTCGAACACTTCTCCCACTCTGTCTTAATTCATATTTATTACCATTTCTGCAGCACTCTTCCTCTTTCACCCATAAGTATTCAAAGAAAATTCATTGTAATTGTTGGGAAATTGTTAATTTCCTGAACTGTTATTGAGTAAGAGATTCTGAGTAGTTGTAATATAGGAGGCAGGGAAGAAAAGTATTGGACTATAAAGAGCTATTGGACTCAAAGTATGTAACTGGTTTTGCACATCAATAGACAAGCAGATTCACTGAATCCTGATCTAAATCATTGGTGATGTTATTTTCATTGTAATTGTTATTTTCTTTATGTTTACACTATGTTCATAATTCTCTGATAAAGAACAACAAATATAGAGTAGGATATACTGCAAAGTACCCTAGCTCTCACTGTAAATCTTTATCTTTATTTTTTCTGCTGAATGTGTGTTTGGGAATAATTTCGATAGAGTATAACCAGTCAAGAAATTTTGGTGAGCCCATGTCTGGCTGAGTAGAACTTGAGTTATTGTTCTTGAATGATATTTTCATTGTAGGCTAAGTAGAGTCTTAATCAAGGAAGTTTATGGTTAGCCCTGTCCCTTGTTTATGTCTGATATAGATGACTTCCCCTTTGAAAATCCTTGAATAGTTGTTGTGCAAGTAAACCCTTTTATGACTCCATAGCCCAATGGTTTAGCACTATTTTTTGACCTATCTTCCCATGCTAAAACATCCTTCCACTTATTACCTTCTTCACTTCACATGACCTTCTCATTTAATGATCCCAAACCAACAAACCAACAAACCCTCTGTGCTACATAACTAGCCTAATATCATGATCATAAGCTTTAAAGACAAAATCCTTTGAAAAAACATATAGAGAGATACTTGTCTGAATCCAGGAGGCCTAGATCCTAGGATTCCAAAGTGTTTCTAATGTTGCCTTTTCATTTAGTATGCCAGTCTGCTAGATCACAGGACCCCAACATATGTTATTTCAGTAGGCTTTCTGTGGAATCCCAATTTTGGGATACTACACCATTATCAAGCGAGGCTGCTCATCATATCAAGCGAGGTCATTCTATAGATTTTAGAGAAGCTAACAAGTTTTGTTTACAAGAAACATGGCAGAGGAGAAGAAGGTCCACAGAGGGGGGAATTGTCTAAGATATGAGCCCGAGAATGTAAATGTTGTTATGGAGGATCAAATGGTAATGTCGTATTTTAGCAGAGCTGGCTATCTCAAATTTTGTGAAAAGTTGCAGGGTTGCCACACTCAAGTGTCCAAAGAGTTTGCTCTACATTTCAGTGGAACCACTACCAAATTTGGAATGATAAATATGCTAGTCACACCTAAGATCATAGATGCTATGATAGAGATACCAAGGGGAAAAAAATCTCGGTTTAAAGGTTTTAGGTTTGACATGGAGCCATGCAAGGAGTTTATGAAACCTGAATATGTAGACATGGACTTGAACAATGCAATACCCAGAAGCTGTATCAAGGACAACTATGCAAAGATGCTATTCAACATCCAAATATATTTCACATGTGAAGGCATGTACCATAAAGTATACGCTTATCATTTCAAGCTGCTGTTGCATTTCACAGGAATGATATCATTAGATTTACCATTTTACTTGCATAGAAGTCTTGCCAAAATGGTTGAGAAAGTCCAAGCTAAATCTGATGGCTGTGAAAAATTTTTGCTTCATCACGGTTTGATTAAGTTACTGGTTTTAAATGAGCTTCAAAAAATAAATAGAGATTGGTCTTCCTTTTTATTTATGAGTGGATTTGAAATGGAAGCCCTAACCCTAGCTAGAAACCCTAAGATCAAGGGGAATCCTTCACCACTAGTAGAAGAATCCAGTCAGCCAGTGGTTACTAAAGCAAAGAGGTTTGTGAAGTTGAAACCAAGGAAACAAGTTGAATATAGAACTGAGAAAGAATCAGTGATTGTTTCATAAAACCCATCATCTACAAAACAAAAAGTAGAAAGGGTCAAAGAAACAAAACAAAAACAGGTGGCCAGTAAGCAGGAGAACTAGAGAAAGACAAGAAGTCAAGTATCATAATCAAAGGGAAAAGCAGGGGTTTCAGTGACAGAGGACAAAACAATGATTAAAGGAAAATTGGATGATATAATGCATGTAATTGATATAGAATAATCACCCATTGCACATGCATATTTCATTGAAGTGAATGAACCCAAATAGAGAAAAATGAAATGAACAAAGACATTGGAATTTGAAGGTGAGAATGCAGATTTTGTTTTTCAAGCTAGGAAACCTTTAACTAGGCATGAAAAGAAACTCCAAGAAGGTAGTAAAGATATCCAATTAACTATTAAAGCAGCCAAAGTCCTTGAAGAGGTGGTTGATCTCTCATCACCTATAGTGGAGCATGCAGCCAGCAAGATAGAGAAGGGAAAGGAACACATGTCAGAGTGTCAAATGATGGAAGAAAGGTTGAAACTAGAAAATAAAGAAATGGAAATGATGAGAAAGAGGGAAAGAAATCACAACATTGAAAAGACAGAATTCAAGAGGATGAATGCTGTTTGGGAAGGTCAAATAGTTGCTAGGTCAAAGACCCCAAGCAGTGCACAACAGTTATTTACATGGACAGTTCTTGCCATTAAAGAAGCAAAATTTGTTAGAGTGGTCAACACCCATTTGAGAGCCAATAATAGAAAGCTAAGATGTCAAATGGAATATTTCGAGCTACAATTAAAACATTCTCAAGATGAACTAAAGAGAAGAGGTACAAAATGACAAATTCAAAGCAAACTCAAAATGGAAAATAAGGATTAACTTTTGTGAAGGTTATGTTTTTAGTCCAAATAACTGATGGCTTTGATGAATCCAATGATTTTCTGGAGCCGTGGAACCTTTTTGTTTTAAATTTTGTGAAAATCTGGTTAAAATTGCTTACATAAAGATTTCGTAGCGCCTGTAGTGCAAAAAGGGTGAAATGCGCTACGAAACTACTGTAGCAGTTTTTTCACCCTTTTCCTTATCAAGTTTTGGAAGGAAAACCATGAATTTTGACTTGAAATTTCTAAGGAAGCTATGTCAAGTGAGTATCAAAGCAACCCTGAAGAAAGGAAGCTAAATTTTGAAGGAAAATGGGTAAAAATACTGCGCCACGAAAAGCGCTACAAAATTGTGTTACTTTCGTAGCGCAAGTCTGTTTTCACTTTTTTGAGAAGTTAGAAGTGGTTTTTCATAGCTGGCATGAAGGAATGACTTGGGAAATATGCTATCATGTTCCTAAGATCAATTATCCTCGAATTTATTGGTTAGAAGTGGTCATAATATCTCAAAAAACTAAAAGAATCCTAGGCCTAAAACAGGGGAGCAGTTTCCTAAATTGCAGGAGATCAACATCATCAACATTATGGTCATAACAAGTTGGAATTCATCATCAGGATTTGACTTAATGGAAATATAGGTGGAAAATGATGTAATTAAGTTTAGATAAAGCTGTTTTGAGTGGAATCAAAAGAGTTCTAATTCTATTTGTAATAGGACTCTATATCAGTTTTACACCTGTGTTTGTAATAAATACCATGTTTTATGGTTAGAATAGGTGTCAAAGCATAGGAATTCGATGTATCTAGTTGTGGAAAAGCTTATATTATGGTGTAAATGATCTATAAAATATCAAGGAGTCAAAATATAATGGATTGGACATTTGTTAGAAAAAAGACTCTGTTTTATGTAAGTGACTGTTTTCAGCCTAATACAGAACTTCTACTTAGACAACTCAAGATTCATAAGGAGTTCTTGTATGTTCTTGTTCTGATGGCATATTTTAAATATTCTATTTCAGTGGAATTTTCTTATGTTACTTAGAATTCATCAATGGTGACCTAACTTCCTTCATAGACAAACTGACTGTGTGTTTCACTATTCTACATGTTTATTCCTTGACTTGAACTCTGATATTCCTTGACTTCCATGCTAGGTAGATTATTTTGGTTTTGCTGAAACTATTATGACTCCATAAGCCCAATGTATACTTGCTAATGTGATTTACAACCAGTTTATACCATTTATCTATTTTTATCCCATATAGAGTTAGCCATCTACATATTTATCAAAAATCATAAACACTTGAGAGAGCCCTCTCAGGTTGAGGAGGCTAAGCCTCAACCAAAAGATTGGTTTGAAATAGTTTCACAAGATTGGTTTGATGAGTAGCCTATCAGGTCTGATTTTGTGATAACAAAATAAATAATCCAAATCATGCCTTCCATTGTGCCTTTACCTTCATTATATGCATGAGCTTTCCATAGCCTAGGCCCACTCCAAATCTACGCTGTACATGTGGACATAGTCTCTATGTTTGACAACGTTGTAGCCTCATGTCCTCCATCAAGTTCACATGGGGT
The DNA here is from genome assembly GCA_034641835.2 of Pinus albicaulis. NCBI lineage: Eukaryota > Viridiplantae > Streptophyta > Pinopsida > Pinales > Pinaceae > Pinus > Pinus albicaulis. Next base: position 1,518,914,192 of record CM076582.1, on the reverse strand, counting down.
GATCACCCTCTCCATCATATGTGCATTAAATACGCAACTTCCTCCACTATCTTATCATAAGTGCTTCATGATATTCTTTGAATGCACTATGATCTTAGTTGACCTTATCCACAGGGGCTTCACTCAATGAACCTATGACCTATCACATGCATTCATGGCATATTAAGAAATACACTTAATTTGACTACATATTGGAAAATAACCCTAAAAATCACATTATTTAACCCCCTACCAATACAAACCAAATATAACTTTCTAATTTAAAAAACCCCTACTTCCACTAGATATTGTAGGTACCCATTTTTAATTAACATTTTTTATACCCCTTTATATTTTTTCATTAACTTTGAGCTCCATTTTTTTATAACTACCAATGTAAAAACCCTTTACCCCCTATATATCCCCCAATATATTATGCAATTTTTTCCTCAATATAAATCCCCCAATATGAACCCACGTGGTATGGTATTTCTCCCCCAGTGAAGCCCCTGTGACCTTATCAAATATCCTCATGATTTTATATTTAAGATCCATGATCTTATTTGACTGTTTCATCCTCCATAATCTATCTCATAAATGAGACACGATCTCTATTAATGGAGCTGATCTACTACTCCATGATTTTAGATCTAGATCTAGAATATCCACATACACACATTAAAAGTGGATTTTATTCATCTTTGAGGTTTGTGGGTCCCTCCACCCTTTTATTTACTTAATTTATTAAGAAAATTAAGGACTCTAATATTCCAAATATGATTTTAAAATTTGGGACTATTATAGTTCCCCTTGGAAAAATGTTTCTTGTCCTCAAGCAGCTCAAAAAGTAGATGCAAATCCATCTATTTCCCTCCAAATGGCATCCACATAAGGAAGGCTTCCTCCATTTGCTGCAATGTGTTATGGATGTTTGGTTCCAAAGTTGTATTTCAAAAACACATAGAATGACCTCCAACTACATGGTTAGATGTCCTTCTTCCACCATGAAGTACCAAGTGACAACCATATGATGTCCAAAACCATAATTACTATATGAGATACATAAAATAAAGTGGCTCTTTCCACAAAGGAAAAGCTCCATCTCACAATACATCTCTTCATCCCATGCTTTATGAATTTGATTGAGCATTGTCATGCTCTCATCCTTAACCCTGTTGGCCTTGTTGGATCCAAGAATCATTCCAACATTATGAAAAATAAGGAAAGGAGATATATGGGCAGACAAAGATTTCAAACCATATTTTCCCAATAGTAGCCACCGGAGTAAGGCCCTTTGCTGCCATCCTCCATCTCCTCCATGTAAGATGGACAAGCCAAACTCTCCCAAAAGCAACCAAAGAAACAAGACATCTTGCTGATTTCTCTCCTCCTCATGTGCATCATGGAGCAAAAACATACTGATAGACATGTGAAATGTCACATCAACCAAATACAAACAAACACCATCAATACACATCATGAGAGCATCATGAAAAAGTTTACCCAATACAAAACACATAGACATAGGAGATGTCATGTGGTGGCCAAAATTTGTTAAGGAAAACCAAAATGAACATGCCTCCTTTTGTTGCATTCTATCATTGATACACAAGGCATGAATCAGAAAAATATGAGTTATTGGGTGGTAACCATAATCACCCAAGAGCAGCCAGTGCAGCCATTCCTCCTTCTTCATTTCATAAGTGTTTTTCAAGGCATGGATCAAAGAAATAGGTGCCTTTGGGTAGTGACAAAAATCTCCCAAGAGAAACCAACGTAACCAATCTTGTTGGCCCATGTCATATATCTACAAGTGGTCATGCAACCCCTTGCTTATCCTTCTCACCCACTCATCCCAATGTGGATGATGAATGATGGATTGCATAATCATGGTATCATCCCTTTGCATAATACCATCCTTCCCAAATTGATGAAGAACTTTGCACTTCATGAAATGTTGAAGTGCACCTCTAATGAGATCTCTCAAGGAGATTCTATTTTCACCAAAGGACCTCTAAAACCAATGAAGTTTTGGATCTGCTGCAAGTAGAAGTTTCTCTTTGAAAAGTGAGATGCTCATTGAGAAAGTGTCATCTAGAAAGGAGAAAATATTCCTCATCTCAATATGTCTACCATCTACCATCTTTACCTCCATTATTTCATGAGTGAATATACCTTTAGAATGCTCCAAGAATGATGGGGCCTCTTCATTTTCACAGCTACTAAGTGACAATGCTGTAGATTTTCATGGTAATACATGTGCTATCTCAAAGCAAGGCACAATACTGATCTCATAACTAGTTATTGTACACAGGATCATGTTCATCCCATTTTTTGAAACTATACACTTCAACTCAAAGGGTTGAATGTAGCTCCACAATGATGAACTGGGACAATTCTTAACCTCCTCCTTGATTAGATAAAGGGTCCTCTGTGCTGTGATATGTTGCTACTTCAAATTAGCATTTGTTATAATCCTTGGTTATGCATTGACCCTGATGGCATGTCTTCATAAGTTTCAATAAGATCTATTGAAGAAATATGTGATGAAAGCTCATGCATACCTTGGATTAACTGATGTGTGAAAACCTCTTTCTTGAACATAAGAGTTCCTCCAACCCAGAAAATAGTGTCTCCAACTGCCAGTAAGAGTGATGAATGCTCTTCTCCAAGTGTACCAATGCTGGAATATTCCTCCTCTTCCTCATGCATCTCCTGAATCATGCATGGGACTCTATGTGTCAAGAGCTCAAGACTATCTTGCAAGGTTGCAAGTGTCTCTTTTCTGAATGCAAGTACTTCTGTAGCTGGTGGTGAATATAGTGACTTCTGGTCCAGAGTGACAATATTGACATCCTCCTTTGTTTCCTTAGGAAATGCTTCTTTGTGACACATCTTTGTTTTTATCACATCAAACTTCTTCCTCAACTTGTGAAATAAATATGAATATTTAGTCCCCTTTGCATGCTCCATGTGACCAAACCACCAATCATTGGCTTCAGCTAAAAGTTGAAGTGATGCAATTTGGAAAACCTCTTCTTCAGCTACAGGATGTAGCCTGAAAAATGAATCTAACTCTTTCCTCAAAGCCTTAACAGTTCTTGAGGAATATCCATCAAATGTACGAAAATAGAATCTATTATGCCTCTTTCTTCTATTGCTGCTATAGGATACTCTTTCTTCTTTGATTTTGAAGAATTGTTGGAGAGTTAGCTTCTCATTGGATGCTCTATACTGTGCTTTGTACTCTTCAAGATATAGAATGAGAGTCTCATGAGTCTCAGGTTCTCTTCTTTCTTCATTGCTATACCCTTCACCTTCTCCAAAGGAAGTGGACATAGTGGATCTAGGAGGAGATCTATGATTCTCTGGTCTTCCTTTCTGCTGATAGGAAGTGCTTGGGCCTTCCTCATCAAATCTTCTTCTTGGATATTCTTCTTGCCTTTCTCTCTTCATTTGATAGACCTCCTTGGAGAGATCTTTCATGGATCTAAAGAAATGAGTGGCAAAATTTTCCTCCTTCATGATAGATCTCATCTGTCTGCTTCTTCTTTTGATGCAAAATATGAAGTGTCCACAAGCTGAGCCAAAGATCATGCTCTGGTACCAATGTAATATCCCAAAAGGGAGAATGAAGTAATAATGAAACACAATATAAGAACTACAGTAAAGTAAACAATAAATCTATATACACATCATAATTCACAGAAATAGCAGAGCCATTTTATTATATTGGAGGTGAAAAATCAAGTACAACAGTGCTCAAAATATGAGACACTCAAGCCACAAGGGTGGCCTAGAATGACCTTGAAATTATTTCCCAAGAGGGATTGCGTAACTGATGAACTGATGGAAGGTAAAATACGATGTCCCTGCTGCAACTATTGGGACTACAACTTCCTGAAAGATAGAAAGTCAGATCTAGGCAGAATGGGAGCTTCGATGATGTTGAAATTGTAGATCTGGGTTCAATGATGGATTCCCAAGATAACCCATAAAGGGATTCTCATATCTGTGAGTCTAAGAAAATTTCCCTCTTAGAGCTTCACATATATGCTGCTGGGAATGTAGATCTGAACCTAGATCTAATGGTATGATTTCTACAATGATTCAAAATCAGATATATGCAAGAAGGGCTAACCCTTTCACTAGATCTTTGGGCTAAAATCTCAAGATATAGCTCCTCCAATCTCGTCCACTGAAAATAGTTGTTGGATGAACAACAACTTCAGAAAACTATGTTGTCAGAGAGGGAGGCTCACTAGCCTACTACTGGATGTGTCAAATCAATTCCTGAATGATGGAAACAATAGATCCAATGTGAGGAGATGATCCCTCATAGGATTTCCAGCTGAAATATTGGAAACTTCCTTCCTTCAATAGATATATAGGACTTGACTGTGCAATACTTGAAGGGATTGCCACTGCATGGAGGTAAAATCCAATGGCCCGAATGATGGATATAGATTTGTTGCTCCTAAAAGGATGAATGTGAAGAGCAAAGCGGTAGGATGAATCCTCCACCGGTTTCCTAGCTGAATGCTAGAAACAACCTCTTGAAGATGGAACCAATGCCTAATAAGGAATGAAGAACAATCCTCTTCCTTAGAGATCACTCAAAGAAAGAGGTGGGATTCCTGCTTGGGAACACCCTGTGCTAAACAACACTGCAAACTATGCTTAACAACCCAAGTCTGCATAGAAATGTCTTAAGACAAATATAGATCTAAAGAAAATAAGAAATGAATAATACAAATCATGCCTTCCATTGTGCCTTCACCTTCATTATATGCATGAGCCTTCAATAGCCTAGGCCCACTCCAAATCTGCATTGAACATGTGGACATAGTCTCCATGTTTGACAGTGCTGTAGCCTCATGTCCTCCATCAAGTTCACATGGGGTGATAACCCTCTCCATCATATGTGCATTAAATGCACCACTTCCTCCACTATCATATCATAAGTGCTTCATGATCTTCTTTGAATGCACTATGATCTTAGTTGACCTTATCAAAGATCCTCATGATTTTATATTTAAGATCCATGATCTTATTTGACTATTTCATCCTCCATAATCTATCTCATAAATGAGACATGATCTCCATTAATGGAGTTTCTCTACTACTCCATGATTTTATATCTAGATCTAGAATATCCACATACACACATTAAAATTGGATTTTATTCATCTTTTAGGTTTGTGGGTCCCTCCACCCTTTTATTTACTTAATTTATTAAGAAAATCAAGGACTCTAATATCCAAATATGATATGAAAATTTGGGAATATTTCAGAAGTGGAGCGGATGAGGAAAAATCAAGTCAAAGGGAAATAAGGAGTCCCTTTTCCTAATGCGAGGCACCAAAAAAGAATGGAAGCTAGAACCAAGATACACCACCCTCTAGACTTGTCTTGTGGAATGAATGTGCTCATTTCGACAAAATGAGGTCCGCCAAAGGTGAGGAAATGATGTTCATCAACTAAGGCATGAGAGATCATAGTAGAGTTACTGATGGACTAACACTAAGGATGATGATGGAATGGGGGATACTGAGTAGCAAACAGATGAATTCCCTTGTCAGAGCATCTAAAGCATGGATGACCTGGTAGCAACTGACTCGAATCCTGAGGGGATGGGGGACAATGGGACTGGGGTCCAAAATGGGCTACACGAGAGAGGGATAAGACATGAATGGATGTAATATTGTAATAGGAGGCAAAGGGACTCGGAACAGACTCCAAGAATGTGATGATGACTCAACTCCGATGCTCTAATCAAGGGCGACTTGATGATTCTTCCACACATAATAGGCCTAGTGGGGACCATAAAAGCATGATAAAAATATGGTTACTCATGACTAAAATTGTCACACACATCAAAAAATATGAAAGCTAAGTGGTGCCCAAAGTACAAGTGGCATGGGTGCAAAAATTTTATTTTTAGAGGTGGCGAAGTGACCCTTCTTGGAAAAAAGGCTTCTTGATGAAGTATCAAATCAACAAAAACAAAGGGATACCCATTTTAGAGCTCGGTGAGATATTTTCAACAATGTTGACACTTCGTTAAACAGAGCTACGGTTTGGTCATAATTGGCAAAAGAATAATTAGGGTTTCCCTTTTAATAGGGTGATTTCCCTCCAATTTGGTTCATTTTCTTGTGGTGCTGTGGTGAACGTGGAGAGGAGGAGAAGGCCCTAAATCTTGCAATGTTCATAGTAGGAAAACTAACCATTGGAATGGAGTTGTGTTAGTTGTAGGTAGGTGGCCTAACCATACTCTTCAGTTTCAGTGGTTTAGAATTTCAGATTAGGTACCCAGAGCCTGGGAAAAACACTCTGACCCTCTTCACAACCATCTCACACTTTCTGGGGCCTGTTTTGCAAGCTGGGTAGCAGGTTTTAGAGGAAAAACTGCGACCTAGTAGGGACAGGGCTAAAAAAGTGCGAGCTGCCAAAATTTAGGTTTTGTTTTGTTTTTTGCTAGGAACTGGGGCTTGATATTTTTTATGCATTTTTTCCTTCTTCTGACTGAAATATTGTTGTGTTTTTGCAGGTATAGGAGAGTTAAAGATCAACTGGAAAGAGAGAGACTTGGATGCACTTCATTCCAAGATATAGGGGGATCAGGTGGTCAGATGCACACTAGTGAGATATGGGGTTCTCAAGTTGGTTGATAACCCATTGATGAGGGCAGGGGATTCCCTGCTATCCAGGATAGTGAGCTATGGGGACCCAGACCTGGAGGTAGTCATCATACAGGGGCACAGGATCGAGCTGAATATTCAGAATATCTATTTCCTAACCAGTCTCTCGCCACTAGGAGTGGTGGGAAATATCCAACTAGTATTACCACAGGGTCGGAATATATCTAATTTCCTGGAACTCCATTGCTGACCAGGTCTCTGTGTCAAGGGCACGACTATACCAATCAAATATCTAGAGAGGCTAGAGACTCAAGTTGTCGACGCAACAGTGTTGTGGTTCTTGGGAAACCAGTCCTTCCACCATGTTATCACAAAATTGTACTTGATTCACTGCTTATCAAACAACTCCATATAACTACAAATGGTAAAAAATGAAGATATAGATCAATAAGAAATTAAAAACCTCATGAGAATCTCAGGTCTGTCAAGAAGAATATCACTTTGTATTACTGATATAAGTCAAATACGTAAAAGCAACAGTTTGGTGCAAAAAATCTCCAACCCCTCACTACTTCAATGATTTGTATTTAAATAAAAATTCTTTACAACAAGGATGATCTGCCTAGTGGCTTGACCATCAAATTATCCTATGACACATCACATAACTAAAAAACATGACTTCTAACAAAAAAGTGACAGCTATACCTTAAAGAAAACATCTCATAATAGGACTCTAACTCCGATTAATTATTACATAACTCTACCTTATATTTGAAATAGTTATATGATGGTTACAACATAAGTATCACATGCTTGAAAGACACATGCCAGTTCATCAAACTTTACATATTAAAAAACCCTCCTAGATCTATGGAGCATAACCCTACTATTTAGGAAAGCATGACCCTTATCCTCAAATCTGCTTTGGCTGATGACCTATCTTCATAGAACTTCCTTCGAGTCATAAGTATTTGATGATAAAATCCCTTAACATGTTGGAGGAGTCTAGCTGTCCAAAAATACCATTAATATTCTCCAAAACCTTTAACAATTTCTCGCTACGAAAACAGGATAGTTTCGTAGCGTGTTTTGGTAGCGTTGAAAAATTGGCTTCTGCACCCAATAACTTCACTGCTTTGCTGTTCTATGGTGTCAATCAAGTCATGAAACATCACCACCATCAATCTCCCTCCTTAAAAACTGTTAAAAGTGACTTTAGAGGAAAAAAGGCTGCTACACGTTTTTTCGTAGCGTTTTCGTGGCCTTAAGCCTAGGGAATGCTACGAAACTGTGTAAAAGTGAAGAAATTTCACATTTCAAAAATTTCTTCACAGACTGACCTCCAGCTAAAAAAAATTGATTTTCTACATGTAAGGAACCCTCTAAAGAATATTAAATCTTAAATTATTGCTCTTGTGGTGTTTCCTCCTCATTTATGATTAGTTGAGCTATGGGTTCATCAACGACAATTATCTTCAAATATTTCTTTTCCAACTCTTCATGAATCAACTCTAATTTCTTCTCTAGGTCTTTCACTTGATCCTTCAGTGTCCTGTTCCTGTCTTGCAAGTGTAATTATAACTTTTTGATGTGCTTGACCTCTCCTCTTAGTGGCTGAGTCCACTTTATCAGTTTTTTTGAATTGTCCAAGGTCTTTGAGACACTTATCACTTGATCCTCCCAAATCTTGCTCATTTGTTAAAAATAGACCCTTTCATCTCTATGCTTCTTTGCCTCTTTCTTTAGGATTGATATCTCTTCCATTGCCTCTTTCAATTGCTCCTTAAGGGTTTCTACCTCTGACTTTTCAGTGATTTTCTCTTTTCCCTTCTTCTGTTTGATGACCAGATCTTCTTTTGTAGGTGAGGAGAGGTCTATCATGTTTGGTGGTGGCTGAGTAGTTTCACTGACCTTCTAAGCCTCTTTACTGCTTTCCAAGACCTTTATTGCATGCCTAGTCATTGGTTTTCTAGTTTGAAACATGAATCCAACATCATCACCTACAAAATCCAAATTTTTAGCTGTTTTTCCTTTCTTAAGCTTCCTCCCTCGCTCTTCAATATCTTCAGCTTGGACAATGGGAGTTTCTTCAATATCAATGGCATGCAAGATGTCTTCTAAGTTACCCTTGACCACTGTTTGGCTCAAGTAACTCTCTTTTTGCCATGTTTTCTAACTGTTGGCTTATGTTTTTCCGGTGTAGCTTTGGGTGTGTCAATATTTTGCAAAGGCTTTGTCTCCATGCTCACTGGTTCTAACTGCTCTGCCACTGAAGGTGATGGAATATATCTAGGTCTAGGAAGTATTTTAGGAGTGACAACATCTACTTCAAAACTACCAATGAACAAAAAATATGTCTAATCTCTGCCTAATCTCTTTAACTCCTCTAACACCAACAATTTGATCAAACAATGGTGAAAGAGAGAAGTTTCATTTCCTTCTTTTTTAACTTGGACATTATTTGACATTTTAGTTAGACTTCTGTATAAGTAAAAGGGCAAGTCAAGAGACCTCCTACCCACAAAATGAAGCATAAGCCTAAGGTAGTAGGAGTAGACCATGTGACACCTCCCTTCATAGGTGAAGTACTTCTGAATGATCAACATCATCTTTGAGTAGTTGTCCTTCATGTAGCTCCTTTGGATAGAATTTGTGAGATTAATTTCACTTTTCTCTGGCTTGATGAATTCTGTGCAGACATGCATGCTGAAATTGATGCCTTTAAACCATTTTTACCCTCCTCTAGGGATTCTTTTTGCTTCTGTAATGGTTTCTAGTGTTACTGTGAGGTTTAACATTCCCACCTTTGACATTGTCGCATTGAAACTAATATAAAACTCCTTAGAAACCTCTAAATGACAACCCTGCAGCCTTTGGAAGAATTTCAAACAAAATGTTCTTCTAAATATATCCAAGGAATTTGGGTCTTCATTTAGAAAATTCATCTCCATGGGCTCATCCTTGTGGCACTGACCACCTTTTCTGGTCTTCTTCCCTGTAGCTGTGGTGACTTTATATCTTCTCAGGCTCGCTTGATTAATGATACTTGCAAGCTTTGAAAATGCCAACAAATTTCTTGGCTTGATGAAGCAGCTCTCTAGAAACTCAATAACATGCAAAGATGAAGGGGAGAATGAAAAAAGACTCAATTGGGTAATTTTTTATGGTTTCAATGACAACTCATGCCTTTAATCATGACACATGCATGCTAAAAATGGTAATGATGACCTCAAACATGACCTCTGTACCTTGATTTAACCCTAACATACTTGAATGACATCCACCCTAACTCCTCCAATGATGAACTGAAACTTCACCTCAGGTTTGACAAGACAGATAGAAAAATAGATTTTCGTAGCGAATCTAGTTCAATTTCTGATAGTTTCACTACGAAACTATTAGACAGTTTCATAGCAAAAACTGTTGTTTCACAGTGTAAAATGCTAGGAAAAGATGTCAAAGTAGCTTAAGTGTCCTTTCTGAATTTGAATTCTTGGGAAATGAAATATGACACCTAATGATGAATCATGGGACATGATATGACCTAAATGGAAGTGGGTTTGAACCTTAAGATTGGTAAAAGATGAAAAAATTTAAATTATCCTATACCAACTTGTGACAAATGAACTCTATGACCATACCTTTGACAAATGAAATCTATGACCATGTCAAATAATGTTTCACTTTTTTTGAGTGATAACAATGTCTCCAATTGGGATGGTGTGCCCCTGTGGTGCAGCAAAGAACCTGTAGTTCTAGTGCTATCCATTTTCTTGGAAATAAAAAATCTGAAATTTACCAAGCTTCCTTCAAAATCTAATGGCCTTGACCTTGGGCTCAAGCTTGATGATGAACTTGTCTTTTTTAGTAGAAAAACATAAAAAAATGGAATATATACAATGGAATGAAATATCAGTAGAACTTAAAGAGGAATAATGCTTCAAAAACCTGCCATTGACAGGCCCTCCAACACAAGGTTTTCCATCCATCTCCTGCAGTATGTAAGTGTTATTTCCATGGAATGCAACCACTATGAATGGAACTTTCCATATATTCTCAAACTTACCATGTTTCCCCTTTTCTTAAATTATGTCCTCCCACTTAAATACTACATCTTGAATCTAAAAGTTTTCTTCTTTGACCTTCCTGTCAAATGTCTTCTTAATTCTATATTAAGATTGTTGATTGCTGTTATAGACTTCCTCCCTTTTTTCCTGCAGAGCTATCAATTGGTTTATTATCCTCTAAATTGAATTTGGCCCCTCCTCTAATCCTTGCAGAAGCTATATAACATGCACTCCCAAGGATGTAGGAAATATGGCTTGAGCTCCATATACCAAATCATAGGGTGAAGTACCAATTGACCTTTTTGTGCACACTCTATTGGCCCACAAAGCATATTTCAGCTTTAGATTCCATGAAATTTAATTTTCCTACAACACCTTCTTAATAATCCTTACAATGCTTTTGTTAGAAGATTCAACAAGAACATTACCTTGTGGATAATATGCAGTAGAGTGTCCAAGTGTAATGTGATATTGATGGAAAAAACTGATCAGCCTCTTGGATTTAAAAGCCTGTGCATTATTAGTAATGATCTTCATAGGGCAACCAAACCTGGACAATATGTTATTCTCCAAAAATGAAATGATAACTCAATCATTTGCTTTCCTAGTTGGGATTTCTTCAATCCACTTGGTGAAATAATCAGTTGGTGTCATAATCCAACGATGCTGGCTTGAAGATGATGGATGAATCTCACCAATAAAATATAGCCCCCACTGTTGGAATGGAACCTCAACATAAATAGGCATCAAAGGTAAAGGAAAACACTTTTTCTTACCATAAAAAATCTAGCATTCATTGCAAGCAACTATCTTTTTGTAGACATATTTGAACATGGTAGGCCAGTAGTACCCTACTCTGAGAATATTGTTTGTTGTGGCCTTCCAATAATGATGACCTACACAATCTCCTTTGTGAAACTCCTCAATCACTTTTTCATCCTCCTCTTCCAGCAAACAATTCAAAAGAATACCACCAGTATCTTTCCAATACAGATTTTTATCTATGATGCAGTACCTCAGAGATTTCAGCTTCACAAAACTTGCCTTAAATTTTGTCAATTCAGCAGGAGCTCTATGATTATGTAAGACGAAAAAAATGTCTTTGTACCAGTCAGATAGGATGTACTTTTCTTCAATGGGAATTAGCTCTTCATCTTCATCTGATACTTTTGAAATTTTTGCAATTAAATTCATATCAAGACAGTCAAAATTGGGATGTGCCATCAACTTTGCTAACCCCTGACCTTTCACCAATTGTGTAGGTCTGATTTCTATGTCATATTATAGCAAGTTATCTATACACTTCCCTCTCTTAGCATTAATATCAACTTGAGTCAAGATGTCCTTCACAACAACATTAGCAACAAATTCTATGACATGAGAATGCAGAATGAAAATTCTGAAATATTTGATGGCTTTGACCAAAGCATAGGCCTGTTTCTCTAGGATATTTTACTTTAGTTCTGAATTAAATAAGGTCCTACTAAAAAATGAAGTAGGCTTCTCAGTACCTTGTTGTCCTTTCTACAACAAAACTCCATCAATTGTATTTTCTAATGCAAATGTAAAAACCAGAAATTCCTTTGAAAAATCTGGGATAATCAACATTGGTGCTTGAGTGAGTGCCTTCTTTATTTCCTCAAATGAGTGCTTTGATTCAACTATCCATTTAATGTCAACTCCTTTCTTCTGAATCTTGGTTATGTCTTTGACAATCTCAACAAAGTTTGGAATAAACCTTCTCACAAAATTCACCCTTCCAAGGAAAGATTGAATTTCCTTCCTACTTCTAGGAAGGTCCAATTTCTGAATGCAATTGACCCTATTTGGATCAATATTTATCCCATATTTATAAATAATATGCCCAAGTAACTTTCCAGAAGTTAAAGCAAAAATAATTTTAGTGGGATTGAGAGAAATTCCAAAATTTCTACATTTCAGCACAATATTCTCTAGATGCTTCAAATGTTATTCCTCTCTCCTTGAGAAAACTGTTATGTCAACCAGATATATAACCACCAAATTATCCTTCTCCTCAGCAAAGGAAATGTCCATTTCCCTTTGAAAAGTCGCTCTTGCATTCAACAGACCTAAGGGCATCTTGGCATACATGAATGTGCCCCATGGTGTGGTAAGGGCAGTTTTCTCCTGGTCTTCTGGGTGTACTATGTTAGGGTCTTATAATAATAGGATTCATAATTTTTGAATTGACTATGATAGTCTTGTAAATATGTACATACCTTGCTTTCTACAAGTAGTTTTCCCACATTTTGAAAAATGAAAAATAATAAGAAATAAAAGAGGGTAAAAAGTCCTAATAGAATGATCAAAGGACTTAAAAAGATAGACCCCAAAAAGAAAAAGAGATGAAAATAAGACATGAAAGTGAGCAAGTCAAAATGCAACTACCATTTAATTTTATTGCAAGAATAATGATTATGTGCAGATTGTCAATAAATGCCATAATCCATGATTAGTTAAACAATTTAATCTTAACTTTTCATGCTTTCAATTTCATGTTTTCGATAGAGAATAAATATATGTCAAACAATATAAATTTGACAAATCAGTGGATAGTTAGAGAATAAATGAGGAGCTCAACAGTTTAATCTGAGCCCTCGGATGAAATAAGGTTAGAATTAGATAGTTTTTATGCTTTGAAAGAAAATTGACTTAGAGTTGCAAGCTTAAATGCACCCATGAAAATGAAGTAAAAAATGTTAGAAATAAAGATGGGTAGGTAGAAAGCAGTTGTGCAAGCATGTAATAAAGTATCATTGGGAAAAAATCACTAATTTCCCCTCCCCTACAAATATTAAGTATTCTAAACTATCAGTTAAAAAGGCTCAGAGAATTTCTCTGACTTCTCTTGGGTCCAGACCCAAGGCTCGATGACTGATTGGTTAAAAATATTGAATCCCTACACAAAACCCACATTCATCAACATTTATCATTCATTCATAAATCATAATTCCTTTCCTAAAGTAAAAACCCATTTTTACTTAGTAAAAGTAAAACCCTAAGTAACTAATTTCATTTTCCTTTCAAAATACTCAAAACCCATGAAATACATTTTATCCTAAGTTAAAAGTGTGAAAAACAAAAGAAACAACAATGCTTTATTTTTTCTATCATTTTCACTTTACTTAGATTTAAAACATGTATTTTCATATCCCCTACACTTCACCCTTTATTTCATACTAACTACTAACTATATATATTAATTCCCTAAGTTACACCCACCCGTATATTATTAAATTCCTTTAATCTTAAATAAACCCACAAAAACCCTTTATTATTACTTTAAACCAATGTTTAAATATCCCATGTGCACAATATTATCCCTGCCCATTAACCCATTAGTTTAAAATTATTAAAATAATAAATTATTCCCCATTCCCCTATAGTTTTTAAACTCTTCTCATAGGTTTAAACACTATATAATAAAATCTGCGTCCACATGATTTATTAAAACATTGATTAAATGTTTTTTTGTATATATTACATTACTCTCCACCATCATATAAACTAAGGTTTTAAAACTTTAAAATAAATCATTATTTATAAATTTAAAACCAACCTCGTCGCATTGATCAACCTTGTCCCCACTCCCCAATCCCGACGCAGCTTTCATAACGAATCTTGATCGTTCACAGTCTTACCCTGAAATCCAATGGTGGAAATGGCATATTGCAAATAAACTACCGCAATCACTAGCATTTCGTTTCTATGCGAAATGGGTGGTATTCCCATTTCCTCTCTCCTCCACGTGCTCCCTTTTCATTGGATTGCATTCAATCACTCCAAAACAGCTTACCACCCAAATGCTATGCGATAACCATTCGTGGTTTTCATTCTTTGAACCCAAAAACCACCATTCCCACCCGACGTGACCATTATTCATTGCAGATTAAATGTAACCTAACATGCCTAATAAACATAGGAAATGCATTCATTTCCTCTCCTATTGCGCGTAAAGCATGTATAAAGTTTTCCGACTTCAAAACCAACATTTTACATTGTTTCCAAGCCAAGAGCCTACAAATTTCAAGCCTGTTAGCATTTAATATTGCTGAAAAGCTTTGAATTGCTCCAAAAGACTAGAAGGAGCTGTTCAAACCTTTCAAAACCTCAGAAACCTCTTCGAAACATTCTACCTACGTATAATAGGTATTTCTCTGGAATTCAGACCCGTTATTAATTTGAAATACGTTTAAAAGGAAAATTCTATTCATAAGTTCAAATTTATCAAAAGAAACCTGTCAAAAACCTCAAAAATAGGCCATACCCTGTCAAATTTTTTGCAAAATCCCTATTTCTTGCCGCACGTTGTTTTTAAGAGAAATTGTGAGTTTTTTTTATAGTTTTTATAAACTGTTTAAAATCCAAATCAAGCCAGAAATCCTCTGAAGGTATCCTAAAGCCTCTGTTCCCAATCTCAAAATGATTTTTAGCCCAATTTCTCAGTGAAAAAGCCCAAGAATTCTTGTGTCTAAACTAATAAAATCCTATAAATCCTTTTGAGAATCCAAAAGTGAAGAATAAACCCAAGAAAGAGACCATATTTTAACCATTTTTATCCAATGAAATTCTGCTAAAGTAAAAATACCTTTGCAAATTGTCTAATCTTGGAGAAGTCGCCTAAATGACTAAAAAACAGAGTTCTATAAATCATGAAGGTTCCAAAGTTCCAAAATTAACTCCAGCCATGAATTCTAAGACTACTATTGTTGTAAATCCTTTGCAATCCCCTGTCATAGACATTGAGCATATTTCATTAGCTAATATTGATTACAAGATAGAAAACCCAATTGTTGAATTTAATCTACTAAACATTCATAACTGGAGCTATGAAAAATCCTTAGATAATGAAGAATAATTCCATATTTGGGAATCAAACTTGCCCAAATATGTTGTTCCAATTACTCATCCATGTCAAAAGTTCATTAGGTTATTTCAACAGTATTATGTGCCTGAGCAGAGAGCCATAGTAAATGCCAAAAAAAGGTTCTTTTTACCATTATTGTTGAATCCATCAACCAAATACTACAACTTCAACCTGATCCTCAAGCAGTCCCTTTGTCTATATAGGCCCTTACCAAGCTATATATTGGCCTATATTTTCCTAAGAGATTCCTAATATTCCAAACATTTATGCCTTTGCATGTAGATATTACTCAAATTAATCCTCCATATTCCACTGCAAAATTTCTAGAGGGTTCAAGAAATGTAATTTCCATGCTTTCATTCATTAGGAAACTGAAGAGAAAGATCTAGACATCAAAGAAAAGTATAAATAGATCAAGTTAAAGAATGAAGAAATAAAAAACAATATCTACTCCCAATATCTGAAACAAACACCAAGTGTGCAAAATAGACTTTTGTCTACCTTTGATTATTCAAACAAAAATTTAATCATGTCAGTATTGCAGCCTACAGTCAAATCTCCAAAGACAGTGGCAGATTATAAGAAGGTTGATTTGGAAGTCCAAATAGAAAAAATACATGCTCTTGATCAGATTGAATTCAATACATAGACTTCAGAAATGTTGTAATCTACTATTACAACTAAAGCCATGAGTGCTCATAAACTCCAGAATACCATCTCAAACATGAAAGATCAGATGAAAATGGATAAAGGATCTTTG
This sequence comes from Pinus albicaulis, assembly GCA_034641835.2. Taxonomy (NCBI): domain Eukaryota; kingdom Viridiplantae; phylum Streptophyta; class Pinopsida; order Pinales; family Pinaceae; genus Pinus; species Pinus albicaulis. The sequence goes on along the minus strand of CM076582.1, from coordinate 1,518,897,854 downwards.
TATGCTAAGGATCTAAGAATAAAATATTTGGAAGAATTGGTCATACATATTGGATTTGACTCAGTAAAGGTCAAGGCAGCAGAACAATTAATAAAGAAAAATAATGAGGATATTGCAGCTTTGAGGAAATAGCTTAAACTTCCTCAAAGTGAACATCCTCAAACCAAGGAAATAATAGAAGGAAAAAATAAAAAATATGATATGATGAACATAATATTTCAGCTTACAACAAAGATAAAATAAATGGAGGTTCATATGGACAATCTTGTCTAGGAGAAAGAAACACCAAAAGCACAGGAAGCACCTACAACCATCCCTATGGTTACTACAGCTGTGCCATCAACTCTAGCTGAAGAGTTAGCACCTAAAGTTCCACTAGCTACTGCAGTGCTAGTAATATGATCCACAACATCAGCTAAAGAGTTATCTACAGCAGCAGTTCACCCTATAGACGAGGCCAACAAACTGGTAAAGTCCATGGAAGAAATGTCTCTAAAAACAAGTGAAATTAACAAGTTGAAACAGATGATTGAAAATCTGGAAGGTGAAAAGATGTTGGCTCAAATTAATGAAAAAAATCATGAGCAAAAGGCCATCAGATTAAATGAATAATTGGAGAAATTTCAGAAGGAATTGACCATGAAGGAACATATTTCCTATGTGAAAAATCATTTGTGGAACAACATCATAGAAGCCATCAATGATGTATGACCCTCCATTCAAGTGATTTTTGAAGAAAGAGACTTACTAAAAGTAGCATTAGAATAAATTCAAAAGACTAAAGAGGAATTGGATAACAAACCAGAGCAAGCTTTAGAACTGATAAAGTTCTTCAACAACAAGAACAGGCAAGAGTTGGAAGAACTTGATATTACTGATAGAACTAAAACTATCCTTGAGATAAAGAAGGTTATAACTAAAAATAACCTGATGAAGCCGTTAGAGGAAAAGTGTGAGAACATGAAAATTTCCATAACAAGGTTTATTGTAAAATTTGAGAATTTGAGGGAAAGAAGTTTGCCTAATATTTTGGTCATCAGTGACAAATTGATGCCTCAGGAGGATTATAATAAAAATATCAGAGAATATGCCAAGTGTTAGCCCCCTATGAATTTTTTGACAAGCAAACAGGGGGCTAAAATGTTTTTTGAGCCTTCAAGGAATGCATTTCCTTTGAAAACTCATCATCCTTGAAGCCTCCTTACGCCTTTTTCCCTTTGAAAAATCCCCATTGCTATTTCCATTATAAAGCTTCTCTGTTTGTGAAGAAGAATGCCCAAAAAGGCCTTTCCCCCTTATTTTTATTTCCACAAAACTCTGTTTTCTTCCCTTTTTACTCCTCTCTATTTCATTTTTTAACCCTCTAGATCATCTTCATTCCCCTTTTAACCCTACAAATAACCTTTGTTTGGTTTGATACCCCCTTATTCTCTCTACCATTTCGCTCTTTAGCCTTAAAAATCCTCTTTTTTGGCTTAAAAACCCATATTTTACATATACAAGCTAAGCCCATTTTGGCCAGCCCCCTTAAACCAATTCCCCATATTCCCTATGCCCAGGACCAAGTACTTAAGCCCCAGGCGCTTACCACAATCGGAACGATCAATGTGGGTGTAATCCTTTGCAAACCCGATTTTTCCGACATGATGGTGTTATGGTCTGTGGAGCGCGGGTGTAATACCCGCCGTCAATCTATATAGATCCGATGGCCTAGCGCTAATCGCATCGCACCCATCATACCCCCCGTTGACCCCGCTGATAAATATCAACCATCAATCTGTCCCTAGATGCGACGGCCAGTGCACTTCACTCCAATCGGAATCAGAACCTCTTGATGTGCCGTCCATCTGACCCCCCCCCGATTGGCTGATCTCTGATTGAATGTGGGCCGTCTATCTAGTTCCAGATCGAACGGTGGGCGCATAATCGCATCGCGCCTATCCATGCATCCCCTCCTCCTCTCTTCCCCGATCGCGATCCTCCGATCTGATCGCGGCCATTGACCTCTCAAGATCCAACGGTCCAGATCTCATCGCTCCCGCTCATCGCATCAGCCTTCCTCCCCGCCAATTAAATCTCCGCCATCGATCTAGTTCCAGATCGAATGGCTGGCACTTAATCACGCATCACCAATTGCAAGTTCTCAAATGTGTCACCCCCCGTGCCCTGATTTGTGATCCTCCGATTCGATCTTAGTCATCCATCCCTTCAGATCTGACGGCTGGAAATCTAATCGTGCTCTACTCGTTTTCCTTTCATCAAGCCTCCCTAAGACTTCATCCTTCAACCATCAATAACCCATTTCTCACCATTATGTAGCGTTTTGCCCATTTTTCACCGTTCCATTGCACTTTCCACTGTTCCCCTCGACTTCCATAACATCTCTTCCGCTGCCACCTTGGTTTTATAATTGGTTTATTTTATGGTGTAGGTTTTCGAAAAGTGATTAAATCACCCTGTTTTCCATAATCACTGTTACTGTGGTTTAGAGCACAGAGAGGCCATTACAACCATGACTAGTGTAACAGCAGTAGATATTTAAAGGTTGATTAAAGCCCGAAATTGAAGATTAAACACTTTAATCCTTTTTCAAAAGGAAAGGACACAGTTGGAAGACTAAAGAGAACACAAAACAACCATATCTATGTTTAATATCAGTGGGATGTTTTCCTCCAGACAGTACACCTTCCCACTAAAGTCTCCATACCTCCTCGAGCCTTTCAATATTATTTCACTGATAGAAGCTTCTCTAAGACTGTCATACAACGGTTATGGAGGTATGGAGAGACCTGCGGACCTTTCTACCTAGGTCATTTATTCCAGAAGGCAGTGCAGAGTTTCAAACAACCAGAAGAACTTCAAGAACATATCTGAGGTCAATGTCGACCTAACAGAGATCTCTGAAACAGACTACAGAGTACAACACAAGGTTATTAAGCAGTATGGGTGTGAACACTTCTGCCATTCTATCTTAATGAACTAATTAAATGGACATATACTTCTGCCATTACTCATTCTCCTATAAGAATCCCCAAGAACATATTGTAAAGGGTTCGGTTGTTGTTGTTGCTGTTAGTGTAGGGGACTCATTCGACTGTTAGAACAGTTTATGAGGGAGAGTAGCTGGGTATCTTGTAATTTAGTAGGCTGGGAGGAGAAAGTTTGGATTGTATTAGCCATTGAGCTCAGTGTATGTGACTGGTTTTTCATATCAACTAATCAAGAAATTTCACAGGATCCTAGTCTATTACTACGGGTGATGTTTCTCTTATCATATTGTTTTATTACATTTTTCATGTTGTTCATTGGTATTCTGGCACGCATCATAAATCTGGCATAGGATATACCCTTGCATGGTACCCTATGTTTCTGCTCTCCGTACCTTTAATGTTTTCTGCTGATAGTGAATCTAAGAGCAAATTCATGTAATTTAACCAGTGTAGTAGTTGTTTTCACTACTAGCTGATCTGTGAATTCAGGGTTTGCTGCTTGGATGTTCTTGCTGGTGTCAAAGCAGGGGAGGTTAAAAGTCCTTCTCTGATCTATAGACTCTAGCTCTATGTTAAATCTTATCTATGTTTTCCCTTGGAGCATGCTAAAGCAGGCCTGGAGTTAAATGACCTCTGGTCTGATCTTCAAGCTGCCCTTTGTCCCTCCATTGAGAGTTGCCTTTGAGTATGTCAAAGTAGGCCTAGAGTTAAATGACCTCTGACCTGATCTCCAGACAGAAATCTAGTTTCTTTCCTTCTTTCACCTTCACTCCTTAATGTTCCATTTCACCATCTATCTAGAAGATCCTTTAGTATAGATGACTTTCCCTATGAAAGCCTTGCCTACTTGTATGCAAGTAATCCCTTTTCATGACTCCATAGCCCAATGGATGGAAAATTCCTCACATATCCTCTTTTATCGAAACGTCCTATTACTTTGCTCCTTTCCTTCCATTACCTCCTCAGTTGAGGATCTCATGACCAAACCAAAAACCAACCAAATCATTTTAAACCCCCCATTGTGCTTCATACCTAGCCTAACATCCTATTTGAGCTCCAAAGATATATCATTATTTGTTTTATTGGAGAGATCCCTCTCCGGGTCCAGGAGGGCTAGATCCTAGGGCTCTAAAGTGGTTATGATGTTGTCTCATCTTTTAGTCTTGCCAATATGGCCAAAACATGGGAACCCAAACATAATGGCGACTCCAGTGGGGAACTAAGTGCATTTTATCTCATACACCTTTAGGCACTCAAAAAACCCAAAATCTCTGGTTATATTGGTATCTCATTGCTGATGGTGGACAACAGCCTACTTCGAATAGTTAATTCATCCACCTGGCAACTCCACACTCCAGAACTCTCAAAGACTCCAATGGAGGAAGAACCTGAAATATGGCCAGGCCTCATAGAAGGGTAGAAAATTTGAGTTGTATTTGGTTTAAAGAATTAATTTTTTTTATCTATCACTATGTTCCGTCCTACTTTAAGCTTGATCAAGTGTACAAAGATGAGGCCCGCATTGAGTATGGGAAAGATCTCAAGCCTAAGTCTTCAGAACATGAGTAGACCTGTACTCTTGTTAAAGAACTGGTGGAACAAGAGCCTCATGGTGTACCTCTCACTCTTAAAGAAACTTCAAGCATCCATGAGCCTATTGTTGCACCACCTACCCCTACAAAGGTCATAGAAAGATACAAGCCTATGGTTTTTCCTCTTTTCTTTCAACCCTTCCCGCAGAGCTTATAAACAAGCTGCCTCTTTTTGATGGAGAAAACAAAAGGGCCACTGCTGAAGAACATGTTCAAAATCTTGAGGATTTACTTGACTTGTATGAAGTAGAAGAAGATGATACGCGTATTAGAATGTTTGCCTTGTCATTACAAGGAAATGTTAAGAGTTGGTTTAAAAGCCTTCCAGCAGCAAGCATTTTTAGCTTTCATCAATTTTCTCAAGTTTTCATTAATAAATGGGTAGCCCCAAGGAATGTTTTCCTCATCCTAGAAGAGTATCAGAATTTGAAAAGGCAGTGGGAAGAGACAGTACAAGAATTTTCAGCCAGGTTTAATAAGGTATATCACGCGATACCTACTAGCATAAAACCACCTTTGGGATGGGCTCTACTACACTATCCTAGTTATTTTGACCCCGAGGTGGAATTCCATATAAGAGAAAGAGAGTCTTCGATCCTGGAAGAAATGCAGAACATAGAATTTACTATCAAATGCAACATAAAGTGTAGGGAGGAAAAATTAACAGTAGCAAAGAAAGACCGAGTAGAGAAAACAGTGCAGATCTCTTTAGAGAACAAGTTGGAAAGATTGATAGAGACTGTCAATAGCCTGTTGAACAGAGAAGAGGAGGAATATGAGTTTGAAACTAGAGATGAAGATTGGGAAGGACCTTCACCTTGTCCTCAAGAAAAATGAATTAGATCATTTCAAGACACAAGCAACATGCATAGCATGTAGGATGAACAAGATGTTGAATCAGAAGGTGAACTTGTAGATTATATCGAAGAAAGACTCACTGAGACTCCCATGGCTTCAATAGGTAGCATTGCTTACAATTATTACTTCTCTTACGATGATCTGCCTGATGGCAATTTTTTCCAATGGGAAACTGAGCTTACAGGGCCATCATCAGTAGATTCGTGGGAGAGAGACCCGAGCCAACAACTTCAGAAAAGCAATTAGCCGATCTATGATACTGATGAAGAAAGCATTGAAAGCATGGTAACAAATGAAGATTCGTTGAATCTTCACTCTGTTATATATCAGATCATCAGTAATAATCACCATGAAGATGGAAGCCAGCATCTCTTCAGTGCAAAGGACAAGGAAGAAAGCAATGAAGAAAATCTTGAGCAAGATAAATATCCATAGCCTTCTCTTGAAAGGGTCAAGGTAGTCAAAGCAGCCCCCGCTCAAGAATATGTTAATTTTTTCACAGAGTTCAATTCACTCCAGCAGAACCGGCCAGGGTCAAAAGAGGAAAGCCCTGCCATATATGATGAGCCCTCAAGTTTAGGCTGCAGTAAAGATGAGGGAGACCTTCTTTCCCATAGACATCTTTGTCTTGATCCAGTGGAAGAAGAGGTGTTCCTGGTTGTTGCTCATATGCCAAATACTCCCAGCCAGGAAAGAGAGGAGTGTGATTATAAAGGCCACACTGCAAATGTAATGATTGAAGTTGCCAGGGATACAGATAGCCTACCGGCCATGGTAGGCCTTAAAGAATAAAGTTTATATCATGTTCTGATTGATCCTGTGGCAGAGTACATGGAGGCCCTGATTGGCTCAGCCCCTCAAGCATTAATCCTTTGAAAGAGCCAAATACATCAGAAATGATCACCATTGCTGGTGGCCTCATTTTTGAAGATCCACATGCAGAGCACCCTATGGTTGTCTATGATGAGCAGTCAGTTCTTCTCACCTTTTTTACTATTTCTTGACTGCCTGCATTTGCATTATTGTATCGCCTAGAGCATCAGAGATTTCCAGGTTAGAGTAGAGTAGGTAGGAAGTATGAAATAAGGCTCAACCTAAGAGCATTTAGTTAGTTTTTTTAATTTCTACAAATTCCAGCGAGCCAGAAAGTCTAATCCTGGCTTGGCTTTTTTTCAATTTCTGTCTTAGAATGTAGAGAAGAAATCTGCTAGACAGTTTAATCCTAGCAGACATTATTTTAGGTAGAGAAACTATGAGGCCAATATTTTAATTTGGTCTCATGGTGTAATAAGGGTAGAAGTAGAATAGGTTTATTTTTCTTGTTTGTAAAAAAGTAATGATGTAAAGGGTCTGCAAGTCCAAATGCACCCATGAGAAAAATTGCTAGGACTTACTATGGTTAGGTAGTTGTTTGAGATAATATTACTGCTGATATGGTGTCTTCATGATTTGTGGCAGTTGATCCAAGAAAGAAAAGGATGTGTCAAGCACCAAGCATTTGGCCTACTCCAAAGATCATTCTCTGAATTCTTGACTCCTTCAAGAAGAAGCCATCCCCATGTGGAGCCACTGTTAGCCCCCTATGAATTTTTTGACAAGCAAACAGGGGGCTAAAATGTTTTTTGAGCCTTCAAGGAATGCATTTCCTTTGAAAACTCATCATTCCTGAAGCTTCCATGCACCTTTTTCCCTTTGAAAAATCCCCACTGCTGTTTCCATTATAAAGCTTCTCTGTTTGTGAAGAAGAATGCCCAAAAAGGCATTTCCCCCTTATTTTCAATCCCACTAAAACTCTGTTTTCTTCCCTTTTTACTCCTCTCTATTTCCTTTTTTAACCCTCTAGATCATCTCCATTCCCATTTTAACCCTACAAATACCCTTTGTTTGGTTTGATACCCCCTTATTCTCTCTACCGTTTCCCTCTTTAGCCTTAAAAATCCTCTTTTTTGGCTTAAAAACCGATATTTTACATATACAAGCTAAGCGCCTTTCAGCCAGCCCCCTTAAACCACTTCCCCATATGCCCTATTCCTATGACCAAGCACTTAAGCCGTAGGGGCTTATCGCAATTGGAATGATCAATGTGGGCACAATCCTTTGCAAACCCGATTTTTCCGATGCGATGGTGTTGTAATTACGTAGACACCTAATGTAATACCCCGTAGTCGATACATGCGGATCGAAGCGGCCCAACATGTCCGCATTGCGCCCATCATTCCCCCCATTCATCATTCCGTAGCTGCGATCAACATAAACGTCGTCGTCGCCGTCGACGGCCAGTGCCCTTCGCTCCAATCGGAATCGAGAACCTCTTGTTGTGTCGTCCCTCAACCCCCCCCCCCCCCGATTGGTCGATCTTCGATTGAATGTGGGCCGTCGATTTGGTTCCAAATCGGACGGTGGGCATGTAATCGCATCATTCCATTCCATGCATCCCCTCCTCCTATCTCCCCCGATCATGATCCTTCGATCCGATCGCAGCTGTTGACCTATCAAGATCCAACGGTCTAGATCTCATCGCTCCTGCTCATCGCATTAGCCTTCCTCCCCACCGATTGAATCTTTGCCATCGATCTAGTTGCAGATCGGACGGCTGGCGCTCAATCGCGCATTTCCAATCGCAAGTTCTCAAATGTGTCACCACCCGTGCCCCCGATTTGCGATCCTCCGATTCGATCTTATGCATCCATCCCTTCAGATCCGATGGCTGGAAATCTAATCGCGCTCTACTCATTTTCCTTTCATCAAGCCTCCCTAAGACTTCATCCTTCAACCATCAGTAACCCGTTTCTCACCATTCTGCAGTGTTTTTCCCATTTTTCACCGTTCCACTGCACTTTCCACCATTCCCCTCGGCTTCCATAGCATCTCTTCCGCCACCACCTTGGTTTTATGATTGGTTTATTTTATGGTGCAGGTTTTTGCAGAGTGATTAAATCACCCTATTTTCCATAATCACAGTTACTGTGGTTTAGAGCACAGAGAGGCCATTACAGCTGCGACCAGTGTAATAGTAGCAGATATTTAAAGGTTGATTAAAACCCGAAATTGAGGATTAAACACTTTAATCCTTTTTTAAAAGGAAAGGACACAGTTGGAAGACTAAAGAGCACACGGAACAACCATATCTGTGTTTAATATCAGCGGGATGTTTTCCTCCAGACAGTACACCTTCCCACTAAAGTCTCCATCCCTCCTCGAGCCCTTCAATATTATTTCACTGACAGAAGCTTCTCTAAGACTGTCAGACAACAGTTATGGAGGTATGGAGAGACTTGCAGACCTTTCTACCTAGGTCATTTATTCCAGAAGGCAGTGCAGAGTTCCAAACAACCAGAAGAACTTCAGGAACACATCTGAGGTCAATATCGCCTTGACAGAGATCTATGAAACAGACTACAGAGTACAATGCAAGGTTATTAAGTAGTATGGGTGTGAACGCTTCTGCCATTCTGTCTTAATGAACCAATTAAATGGACATCTACTTCCGCCATTACTCATTCTCCTATAAGAATCCCCAAGAACATATTGTAAAGGGTTCGGTTGTTGTTGTTGCTGTTAGTGTAGGGGACTCATTCAGATGTTAGAGCAATTGTTGAGGGAGAGTAGTTGGGTAGCTTGTAATTTAGTAGGCTGGGAGGAGAAATTTTGGATTGTATTAGCCATTGAGCTCAGTGTATGTGACTGGTTTTGCATATCAACTAATCAAGCAATTTCACAGGATCCTGGTCTATTACTATGGGTGATGTTTCTCTTATCATATTGTTTTATTACATTTTTCATGTTGTCCATTGGTCTTCTGGCACGCATAAGAAATCTGGCATAGGATATACCCTTGCATGGTACCCTATGTTTCTGATCTCCGTACCTTTAATTTTTTCTGCTGATAGTGAATATAACAGAAAATTCATGTAATTTAACCAATGTAGTAGTTTTTTTTACTGCTAGCTGATGTGTGAATTCAGGGTTTACTGCTTTGATGTTATTTCTGGTGTCAAAGCAGGGGAGGTTAAAATTCCTTCTCCGATCTATAGACTCTAGCTCCGTGTTAAATCTTATCTCTGTTTTCCCTTGGAGCATGCTAATGTAGGCCTGGATTTAATTGACCTCTGGTCTGATCTTCAAGCTGCCCTTTGTCCATCTATTGAGAGTTGCCTTTGAGTATGTCAAAGTAGGCCTAGAGTTAAATGACCTTTGACTTGATCTCCAGACAGAAATCTGGTTTCTTTCCTTCTTTGACCTTCACTCCTTAATGTTCCATTTCACCATCTATCTAGAATATCGTTTAGTATATATGACTTTCCCTATGAAAGCCTTGCCTAGTTGTATGCAAGTAATCCCTTTTCATGACTCCATAGCCCAATGGATGGCACATTCCTCACATATCCTCTTTTACCGAAACATCCTATTACTTTGCTCCTTTCCTTCCATTACCTCCTCAGTTGAGGATCTCATGACCAAACCAACAACCAACCAAATCATTTTAAACCCCATACTGTGCTTCATACCTAGCCTAACATCCTATTTGGGCTCCAAAGATATATCATTATTTTTTTTATTGGAGAGATCCCTCTCCAGGTCTAGGAGGGCTAGATCTTAGGGCTCTAAAGTGGTTATGATGTTGTCTCATCTTTTAGTCTTGCCAATATGGCCAAAACATGGGAACCCAAACATAATGGCGACTCCAGTGGGGAACTAAGTGCATTTTATCTCATACACCTTTAGGCACTCAAAAAACCCAAAATATCTGGTTATATTGGTATCTCATTGCTGATGGTGGACAATAGCCTACTTCGAATAGTTAATTCATCCACCTGGAAACTCCACACTCCAGAACTCTCAAAGACTCCATTGGAGGAAGAACCTGAAATATGGCTAGGCCTCATAGAAGGGTAGAACATTTGAGTTGTATTTGGTTTAAAGAATTATTATTTTTTATCTATCACTATGTTCCGTCCTACTTTAAGCTTGATCAAGTGTACAAAGATGAGGCCCGCATTGAGTATGGGAAAGATCTCAAGCCTAAGTCTTCAGAACATGAGTAGACCTGTACTCTTGTTAAAGAACTGGTGGAACAAGAGCCTCATGGTGTACCTCTCACTCTTAAAGAAAATTCAAGCATCCATGAGCCTATTGTTGCACCACCTACCCCTACAAAGGTCATAGAAAGATACAAGCCTATGGTTTTTCCTCTTTTCTTTCAACCCTTCCCTCAGAGCTTATAAACAAGCTGCCTCTTTTTGATGGAGAAAACAAAAGGGCCACTGCTGAAGAACATGTTCAAAATCTTGAGGATTTACTTGACTTGTATGAAGTAGAAGAAGATGATACACATATTAGAATGTTTTCCTTGTCATTACAAGGAAATGTTAAGAGTTGGTTTAAAAGCCTTCCAGCAGCAAGCATTTTTAGCTTTCATCAATTTTATCAAGTTTTCCTTAATAAATGGGTAGCCTCAAGGAATGTTTTCCTCATCCTAGAAGAGTATCAGAATTTGAAAAGGCAGTGGGAAGAGACAGTACAAGAATTTTCAGCCAGGTTCAATAAGGTATATCACGCGATACCTACTAGCATAAAACCACCTTTGGGATGGGCTCTACTACACTATCCTAGTTATTTTGACCCCGAGGTGGAATTGCATATAAGAGAAAGAGAGTCTTCGAGCCTGGAAGAAATGCAGAACATAGAATTTACTATCGAATGCAACATAAAGTGCAGGGAGGAAAAATTAACAGCAGCAAAGAAAGAACGAGCAGAGAAAACATCGCAGATATCTTTAGAGAACAAGCTGGAAATATTGATAGAGACTACCAACAGCCTGTTGAACAGAGAAGAGGAGGAATATGAATTTGAAACCAGAGATGAAGATTGAGAAGGACCTTCACCTTGTCCTCAAGAAAAATGAATTAGATCACTGCAGGACACAAGCAGCATGCAGAGCACTCGCTAAACTTGCAGATTATATCGAAGAAAGACTCGTTGAGACTCCCATGGATTCAATAGGTAGCATTGCTTACAATTATGACTTCTCTTATGATGATCTGCTCGATGGTAATTTTTTCCAATGGGAAACTGAGCTTGCAAGGCCATCATCAGTAGATTCGTGGGAGAGAGACCCGGGCCAACAACTTCAAAAAAGCAATGAGACGATCTATGATACTGATGAAGAAATAATTGAAAGCATGATAGCAGATGAAGATTTGTTGAATCTTCACTCTGTTATATATCAGATCATTAGTAATAATTACCATGAAGATGGAAGTCAAAAGCTCTTTAGTGCAGAGGACAAGGAAGAGAGCAATGAAGAAAATCTTGAGCAAGATAAGTATCCAGAGCCTTCTCCTGAAAGGGTGAAGGTAATGAAAGCAGCCCCTGCTCAAGAATATGTTAATTTTTTCACAGAGTTCAGTTCACTCCAGGAGAATTGGCCAGGGTCAGAAGAGGACAGCCCTGCCATATATGATGATCCCTCTAGTTTAGGCTGTAGTAAAGATGAGGGAGACATTCTTTCCCACAAACATCTATGTCTTGATCCAGTGGAAGAAGAGGTGTTCCTGGTTGTTGCTCATATGCCAAATTCTCCCAGCCAGGAAAGAGAGGAGTGTGATTACAAAGGCCACACTGCAGATGCAGTGATTGAAGCTGCCCAGGATACAGACAACCTACCAACCATGGCAGGCTTTAAAGAAGAAAGTTTATATCATGCTCTGATTTATCATGTGGCAGAGTAAATGGAGGCCCTGATTGGCTCAGCCCCTCAAGAATTGATCCTTTGCAAGAGCCAAATACATCATAAATGGTCACCATTGCTGGTGGCCTCAGTTTTGAGGATCCACATGCAGAGCACCCTATGGTTGTCTTTGATGAGTAGTCAGTTCTTCTCACCTTTTTTACTATTGCTTGACTGGCTACATTGGCATTATTGTATCACCTAGAGCATCAGATATTTCCAGGTTAGAGTAGAGTAGGTAGGAAGTCTGAAATAAAGCTCAACCTGAGAGCATGTAGTTAGTTGTTTTAATTTATGCAAAGTCTAGCGAGCCAAATAGTCTAATCCCGGCTTGGCTGTTTTTCAATTTGTGTCTTAGAATGTAGAGAAGAAATATGCTAGACAGTTTAATCCTAGCAGAAATTAGTTTAGGTAGAGAAACTATGAGGCCAACAGTTTAATCTGGTCTCATGGAGTAATAAGCATAGAAGTAGAATAGGTTTATTTTTCCTGTTTGTAACAAAATAATGATGTAAAGGGCCTGCAAGTCCAAATGCACCTATGAGAAAAATTTCTAGGACTTAGTATGGGTAGGTAGTTGTTGGAGAGTATATTACTGCTAATATGGTGTCTTCATGATTTGTGGCAGCTGATCCAAGAAAGAAAAGGATGTGTCAAGCACCAGACATCTGGCCTACTCCAAAGATCATTCTCTGAATTCTTGACTCCTTCAAGAAGAAGCTATCCCCATGTGGAGCCACTCTTAGCCCCCTATGAATTTTTTGACAAGCAAACAAGGGGCTAAAATGTTTTTTGAGCCTTCAAGGAATGCATTTCCTTTGAAAACTCATCATCCTTGAAGCTTCCTTGCGCCTTTTTCCCTTTGAAAAATCCCCACTGGTGTTTCCATTATAAATCTTCTCTGTTTGTGAAGAAGAATGCCCAAAAAGGCATTTCCCCCTTATTTTCATTCCCACTAAAACTCCGTTTTCTTCCCTTTTTACTCCTCTTTATTTCCTTTTTTAACCCTCTATATCATCTCCATTCCCCTTTTAACCCTACAAATACCCTTTTTTTGGTTCGATACCCCCTTATTCTCTCTACCGTTTCCCTCTTTAGCCTTAAAAATTCTCTTTTTTGGCTTAAAAACCCATATTTTACATATACAAGCTAAGCCCCTTTCGGCCAGCCCCCTTAAACAACTTCCCCATATGCCCTATGCCTAGGACCAAGCACTTAAGCCTCAGGCGCTTATCACAATCAGAACGATCAATGTGGTCACAATCCTTTGCAAACCCGATTTTTCCGATGCGATGGTGTTATGGTCTGTGGAGCACGGGTGTAATACCCACCTTCGATCTATATGGATCCGATGGCCCAGCGCTAATCGCATCGCGCCCGTCATTCCCCCCATTCACCCCTCCGATCAATATCAACCATCGAGCTATCCCTAGATCCGACGGCTAGCGCACTTCACTCCAATCGGAATCAGAACCTCTTGCTATGCCATCCCTCCGACCCCCCCTTGATTGGCCGATCTCTGATTGAATGTGGGCCATCGATCTGGTTCCAGATCGGATGGTGGGAACGTAATTACATCACGCTAGTCCATGCATCCCCTCCTCCTGTCTTCCTCGATCGTGATCCTCCGATCCGATCGCGACCGTTGACCTCTCAAGATCCAACGGTCTAGATCTCATCGCTCCTGCTCATCACATCAGCCTTCCTCCCCACCGATTGAATCTCCGCCATCAATATAGTCCCAGATCAGACGGATGGCGCTCAATCGCACATCGCCAATCGCAATTTCTCAAATTTGTCACCCCCCGTGTCCCCGATTTGCGATCCTCCGATTCGATCTTAGCCGTCCATCCCTTCAGATACGACGACTAGAAATCTAATCGCGCTCTACTCGTTTTCCTTTCATCAAGCCTCCCTAAGACTTCATCCTTCAACCATCAGTAACCCGTTTCTCACCATTCTGCAGTTTTTTTCTCATTTTTCACTCTTCCACTGCACTTTCCACCATTCCCTTCAGCTTCCATAGCATCTCTTCTGCCGCAACCTTGGTTTTATAATTGGTTTATTCTATGGTGCAGGTTTTCGTAGAGTGATTAAATCACCCTGTTTTCCATAATCACAGTTACTGTGGTTTAGAGCACAAAGAGGCCATTACAGTCGTGGCCAGTGTAATAACAACAGATATTTGAATGTTGATTAAAGCCTGAAATTGAACATTAAACGCTTTAATCCTTTTTCAAAAGGAAAGGACACAGTTGGAAGACTAAAGAGCACATGAAACAACCATATCTATGTTTAATATCAGCGGGGCATTTTCCTCCAGACAGTACACCTTCCCACTAAAGTCTCCATGCCTCCTCGAGCCCTTCAATATTATTTCACTGACAAATGCTTCTATAAGACTGTCAGACAACAGTTATGGAGAGACCTGCAGACCTTTCTACCTAGGTCATTTATTCCAGAAGGCAGTGCAAAGTTCCAAACAACCAGAAGAACTTCAAGAACACATCTGAGGTCAATATCGACTAGAAAGAGATCTCTAAAACAGACTATAGAGTACAACACAAGGTTATTAAGCAGTATGGGCATGAATTCTTCCGCCATTCTATCTTAATGAACCAATTAAATGGACATCTACTTCTGTCATTACTCATTCTCCTATAAGAATCCCCAAGAACATATTGTAAAGGGTTTGGTTGTTGTTTTCACTGTTAGTGTAGGGGACTCATTCGAATGTTAGAACAATTGTTGAGGGAGAGTAGCTGGGTAGCTTATAATTTAGTAGGCTGGGAGGAGAAAGTTTGGATTGTATTAGCCATTGAGCTCAGTATATGTGACTGGTTTTGCATATCAACTAATCAAGCAATTTCACAGGATCCCGGTCTATTACTACGGGTGATGTTTCTCTTATCATATTGCTTTATTACATTTTTCATGTTGTTCATTGGTCTTCTAGCACGCATCAGAAATATAGCATAGGATACACCCTTGCATGGTACCCTATGTTTCTGCTCTTCGTACCTTTAATTTTTTCTGCTGATAGTGAATTTGAGAGAAAATTCATGTAATTTAACCAGTGTAGTAGTTGTTTTCACTGCTAGCTGATGTGTGAATTCGGGGTTTGCTGCTTGGATTTTCTTGCTAGTGTCAAAGCAGGGGAGGCTAAAATTCCTTCTCTGATCTATAAACTCTAGCTCTGTGTTAAATCTTATCTCTATTTTCCCTTGGAGCATGCTAAAGCAGGCCTGGAGTTAAATGACCTCTGGTCTGATCTTCAAGCTGCCCTTTGTCCCTCCATTGAGAGTTGCCTTTGAGTATGTCAAAGCAGGCCTGGAGTTAAATGAACTCTGACCTGATCTCCAGACAGAAATTTGGTTTCTTTCCTTCTTTCACCTTCACTCCTTAATGTTCTATTTCACCATCTATCTAGAAGATCCTTTAGTATAGATGACTTGCCCTATGAAAGCCTTGCCTAGTTGTATGCAAGTAATCCCCTTTCATGAATCCATAGCCCAATGGATGGCACATTCCTAACATATCCTCTTTTACCAAAACGTCCTATTACTTTGCTCCTTTCCTTCCATTACCTCCTTAGTTGATGATCTCATGACCAATCCAACAACCAACCAAATCATTTTAAACCCCCCATTGTGCTTCATACCTAGCCTAACATCCTATTTGAGCTCCAAAGATATATCAATATTTGTTTTATTGGGGAGATCCCTCTCCGGGTCTAGGAGGGCTAGATCCTAGGGCTCCAAAGTGGTTATGATGTTGTCTCATCTTTTGGTCTTGCCAATCTGGCCAAAACATGGGAACCCCAACATAATGGTGACTCCGTTGGGGAACTGAGTGCATTTTATCTTAGACACCTTTAGGCACTCAAAAAACCCACAATCTCTAGTTAGATTGGTATCTCATTGCTGATGGTGGACAACAGCCTACTTCGAACAGTTAATTCATCCACGTGGCGACTCCACACTCCATAACTCTCAAAGAATCCACTGGAGGAAGAACTTGAAATATGGCCAGGCCTCATAGAAGGGTAGAACATTTGGGTTGGATTTGGTTTAAGGAATTCATTTTTTTTATCTATCACTATGTTCCGTCCTACTTTAAGCCTAATCAAGTGTACAAATATGAGGCCCGCATTGAGTATGGGAAATATCTCAATCCTCAGTCTTCAGACCATGAGCAGACCTATACTCCTGTGAAAGAACTGGTGGAAAAAGAGCCTCACGGTGTACCTCTCACTCTTAAAGAAACTTCAAGCATCCATGAGCCTATTGTTGCACCACCTACCCCTACAAAGGTCATGGAAAGATACAAGCCTCTGGTTTTGCCTCTTTTCTTCCATCCCCTTCCCGCAGAGCTTATAAACCAACTGCCTCTTTTTGATGGAGAAAACAAAAGGGCCACTGCTGAAGAACATGTTCAAAATATCGAGGATTTACTTGACTTGTATGAAGTAGAAGAAGATGATACGCATATTAGAATGTTTGCCTTGTCATTACAAGGAAATGTTTAGAGTTGGTTTAAAAGCCTTCTAGCAGCAAGCATTTTCTGCTTTCATAAATTTTCTCAAGTTTTCCTTTATAAATGGGCAGCCCCAAGGAATGTTTTCCTCATCCTAGAAGAGTATTAGAATTTGAAAAGGCAGCTGGAAGAGACAGTACAAGAATTTTCAGCCAGGTTCAATAAGGTATATCACGCGATACCTACTAGCATAAAACCACCTTTGGGATGGGCTCTACTACACTATCCTATTTCTTTTGACCTCGAGGTGGAATTCCATATAAGAGAAAGAGAGCCTTCGAGCCTGGAAGAAATGTAGAACATAGCATTTACTGTTGAATACAACATAAAGTGCAGGGAGGAAAAATTAACAGCAGCAAAGAAAGACCGAGCAGAGCAAACAACACAGATCTCTTTAGAGAACAAGCTGGAAAGATTGATAGAGACTGCCAACAGCCTGTTGAACAGAGAAGAGGAGGAATATGAGTTTGAAACCAGAGATGAAGATTGAGAAGGACCTTCACCTTGTCCTCAAGAAAAATGAATCATATCACTGCAAGACACAATCAGCATGCAGACCATGTACGACGAACAAGATGTTGAATCAGAAGGTGAACATACAGATTATATCGAAAAAAGACTCGCTGAGACTCCCATGGATTCAATAGGTAGAATTGCTTACAATTATGAATTCTCTTACGATGATCTGCCCGATGGTAATTTTTTCCAATGGGAAACTTAGCTTACAGGGCCATCATCAGTAGATTCGTGGGATAGAGACCCGGGCCAACAACTTCAGAAAAGTAATGAGCCGATCTTTGATACTGATGAAGAAAGAATTGAAAGCATGATAGAAGATGAAGATTACTTGAATATTCACTCTATTATATATCAGATAATTAGTAATAATTACCATGAATATGGAAGCGAGCAGCTCTTCAGTGCAGAGGACAAGGAAGAAAGCAATGAAGAAAATCTTGAGCAAGATAAATATACAGAGCCTTCTCCTGAAAGGGTCAAGGTAATCAAAGCAGCCCCTGCTCAAGAATATGTTAATTTTTTCACAGAGTTCAGTTCACTCCAGCAGAACCGGCCAGGGTCAAAAGAGGATAGCCCTGCCATATATGATGAGCCCTCCAGTTCAGGCTGCAATAAAGATGAGGGAAACCTTCTTTCCCACAGACATCTCTGTCATGATCCAGTGGAAGAAGAGGTGTTCCTGGTTGTTTCTCATATGCCAAATACTCATAGCTAGGAAAGAGAGGAGTGTGATTACAAAGGCCACACTGCAGATGTAGTGATTGAAGCTGCCCAGGATACAGACAGCCTACCAGCCATGGCAGGCCTTAAAGAAGAAAGTTTATATCATGTTCCTGATTGATCCCGCGGTAGAGTACATGGAGGCCCTGATTAGCTCTGCTCCTCAAGCATTAATCCTTTGCAAGAGCCAAATACATCAGAAATGGTCAACATTGCTGGTGGCCTCAGTTTTGAATATCCACACGTAGAGCACCCTATGGTTGTCTCTGATGAGCAGTCAGTTCTTCTCACCTTTTTTACTATTGCTTGACTGGTTGCATTGGCATTATTGTATCACCTAGAGCATCAGAGATTTCCAAGTTAGAGTAGAGTAGGTATGAAGTCTAAAATAAAGCTCAACCTGAGAGCATGTAGTTAGTTGTTTTGATTTCTGCAAATTCCAGCGAGCCAGACGGTATAATCCCGGCTTGGATATTTTTCAATTTCTGTCTTAGAATGTAGAGAAGAAATCTGCTAGATAGTTTAATCCTAGCAGACATTAGTTTAGGTAGAGAAACTATGAGGCCAGCAGTTTAATCTGGTCTCATGGAGTAATAAGGGTAGAAGTAGAATAAGTTTATTTTTCCTGTTTTAAAAAAAATAATGATGTAAAGGGTCTGCAAGTCCAAATGCACCCATGAGAAAAATTGCTAGGACTTAGTATGGGTAGGTAGTTGTTTGAGAGAATATTACTGCCGATATGGTGTATTCATGATTTGTGGTAGCTGATCCATGAAAGAAAAGGATTTTTCAAGCACCAGACATCTGGCCTACTCCAAATATCATTCTCTGAATTCTTGACTCCTTCAAGAAGAAGCCATCCCCATGTGGAGCCACTGTTAGCCCCCTATGAATTTTTTGACAAGAAAACAGGGGGCTAAAATGTTTTTTGAGCCTTTAAGGAATGCATTTCCTTTGAAAACTCATCATCCTTGAAGCTTCCTTGTGCCTTTTTCCCTTTGAAAAATCCCCACTGCTATTTCCATGATAAAGCTTCTTTGTTTGTGAAGAAGAATGCCCAAAAAGGCATTTCCCCCTTATTTTCGTTTTCTTCCCTTTTTACTCCTCTCTATTTCCTTTTATAACCCTCTAGATCATCTCCATTCCCATTTTAACCCTACAAATACCCTTTTTTTGGTTTGATACCCCCTTATTCTCTCTATCGTTTCCCTCTTTAGCCTTAAAAATCCTCTTTTTTGGCTTAAAAACCCATATTTTACATATACAAGCTAAGCCCCTTCCGGCCAGCCCCCTTAAACCACTTCCCTATATGCCTTGCGCCTAGGACCAAGCACTTAAGCCTTGGGTGCTTATCACAATTGGAATTATCAATGTGGGCGCAATCCTTTGCAAACCCGATTTTTCCGACGCGATGGTGTTATGGTCTGTGGAGCGCGGGTGTAATACCCGCCGTCGATCTAAACAGATCCGACGGCCCAGCGCTAATCGCATCGCGCCCGTTGTTCCCCCCATTCACCCCTATGATCAATATCAACCATCGATCTGTCCCTAGATTCGATGGCTAGCGCACTTCGCTCCAATTGGAATCAAAACCTCTTGCTGTGTCGTCCCTCCGACCCCCCCGATTGGCCGATCTCCGTTTGAATGTGGGCTGTCAATCTGGTTCTAGATTAGATGGTAGGTGCGTAAATGCATCGCGCCAGTCCATGCATCCCCTCCTCCTATCTTCCCCATTTGTGATCCTTTGATCCAATCATGACCGTTGACCTCTCAAGATCCAAGGGTCTAGATCTCATTGCTCCTGCTCATTGCATTAGCCTTCCTCCTCGCCAATTGAATCTTCGCCATCGATATAGTTCTAGATTAGATGGCTGGCACTCAATCGCACATCGCCAATCGCAAGTTCTCAAATGTGTCACCCCCCGTACCCCCAATTTGCGATCCTCTGATTCGATCTTAGCTATCCATCCCTTCAGATCCAACGTCTGGAAATCTAATCGCGCTCTACTCATTTTCCTTTCATCAAACCTCCCTAAGACTTCATCCTTCAACCATCAGTAACTCATTTCTCACCATTCTATGGCATTTTGCCCATTTTTCACCATTCCACTGCACTTTCCACCGTTCCCCTCAGCTTCCATGGCATCTCTTCCGCTGCCACCTTGGTTTTATAATTGGTTTATTTTATGTTGCAGGTTTTCACAGAGTGATTAAATCACCCTATTTTCCATAATCACAGTTACTGTGGTTTAGAGCATAGAGAGGCCATTACAGCCACGGCCAGTGTAACAGCAGCAGATATTTAAAGGTTGATTAAAGCCTGAAATTCAAGATTAAACGCTTTAATCCTTTTTCAAAAGGAAAGGAAACGGTTGGAAGACTAAAGAGCACACGAAATAGCCATATCTGTGTTTAATATCAGCGGGACGTTTTCCTCTAGAAAATACACCTTCCCACTAAAGTCTCCATGCCTCCTCAAGCCCTTCAATATTATTTCACTTACATAAGCTTCTCTAAGACTGTCAGACAACAGTTATGGAGGTATGGAGAGACCTGCAAACCTTTCTACCTAGGTCATTTATTCCAGAAGGCAACGCAGAGTTCCAAACAACCAGAAGAACTTCAAGAACACATCTGAGGTCAATATCGACCTGACAGAGATCTCTGAAACAGACTACAAAGTACAGTGCAAGGTTATTAAGCAGTATGGGCTTGAACGCTTCCACCATTCTTTCTTAATGAACCAATTAAATAGACATCTACTTCTGCCATTACTCATTCTCCTATAAGAATCCCCAAGAACATATTGTAAAGGGTTCGGTTGTTGTTGTTGCTGTTAGTGTAGGGGACTCATTTGACTGTTAGAATAGTTGTTGAGGGAGAGTAGCTAGGTAGCTTGTAGTTTAGTAGGCTGGGAGGAGAAAGTTTGGATTGTATTAGCCATTGAGCTCAGTGTATGTGATTGGTTTTGCATATCAACTAATCAAGCAATTTCACAGGATCCTGGTCTATTACTACGGGTGATGTTTCTCTTATCATATTGTTTTTTTACATTTTTCATGTTGTTCATTGGTCTTCTGGCATGCATCAAAAATATGGCATAGGATATACCCTTGCATGGTACCCTATGTTTCTGCTCTTTGTACCTTTAATGTTTTCTACTGATAGTGAATCTAAGAGAAAATTCATGTAATTTAACCAGTGTAGTAGTTGTTTTCACTGCTAGCTGATGTGTGAATTTGGGGTTTGCTGCTTAGATGTTCTTGCTGGTGTCAAAGCAGGGGAGGTTAAAAGTCCTTCTATGATCTATAGACTCTAGCTCTGTGTTAAATCTTATCTCTGTTTTCCCTTGGAGCATGATAAATTAGGCCTGGAGTTAAATGACCTCTGGTCTAATCTTCAAGCTGCCCTTTGTCCCTCCATTGAGAGTTTCCTTTGAGTATGTCAAAGCAGGCCTGGATTTAAATGACCTCTGACCTGATCTCCAGACATAAATCTGGTTTATTTCCTTCTTTCACCTTCACTCCTTAATGTTCCATTTCACCATCTATCTAGAAGATACTTTAGTATAGATGGCTTGCCCTATGAAATCCTTGCCTAGTTGTATGCAAGTAATCCCCTTTCATGACTCCATAGCCCAATGGATGGCACATTCCTCACATATCCTCTTTTACTGAAACGTCCTATTACTTTGCTCCTTTCCTTCCATTACCTCCTTAGTTGATGATCTCATGACCAACCCAACAACCAACCAAATCATTTTAAACCCCCCATTGTGCTTCATACCTAGCCTAACATCCTATTTGAGCTCCAAAGATATATCATTATTTGTTTTATTGGAGAGATCCCTCTCCGGGTCTAGGAGGGCTAGATCCTAGGGCTCCAAATTGGTTATGATGTTGTCTCATCTTTTGGTCTTGCAATTCTGGCCAAAACATGGGAACCCCAACACTAAGGAAAAAGTTGAAAAAGTAGGTGGTGGACAAGGCATTCCAACAAGAAAAGTCGTACTCAACAGTTTTGAAGACTTATTTTACTTGCAGCATGAAATAAAACACATGTTTTTTTATTAAACCAACTTTTTCCAGATACACAAAGGCAGATGAAAAATTTAGAAAGCTAAAAAAAAAAAAATTCCAAGTGAGGAAGATTGGCAGTCATTGACAGATTTAATGTAAAAAGTAAGAAGGCAGAAAGATAACAGTGAAATTTTTTTACTGATTTATCAGTCGAAACAGATTTTTTACAGCAGTAAACATGTTTTACAAATGGTCAAAGATTATCAAATATTAAAGAGTATCAATAAAAGTGTATCAGATAAGCAGATCATATTTCAAAACAAACTCGAAATATCTAAATCCAGCAAGGAAGACATCAAGACATCCAACTGCATCTTATCTACAATCAGTTTCTATTTTATTGGAATTAATAGGACAACTTGTTGATTTGTTGAGCAACTGTCTTGATTATTGTTGTAAATATATTTTATTTCCCTTAGATAACTCCTAGAAGCATTCTAGGATATTTTGTAAACAATTATGTATAAATACTTCATATTTAGAAGTATTATTGTGGAATAAATTGCTGAAGATTTCTATAGTCATTTTTGTGGACTTGAAGGCTTTTTGTGTTTCAAATTTCGAGTAGCAGACTAGATCATATCAACTAGCATCATATTTCAGGATTCACGTGATGAGCTATTTGGAGTGAAGTATTTTCTACTTGTCATTGTTTATCTTTCTTTGTTACATGCAATCCATTATGTGTTCTAAATTTGAATGAATGAATAGGATGATTACTTCAGGATTTGTTAAAATAACCTTGCCTTAAATATTTATCATTTCTATGTTTTCATTTGATTTCCAAAGTAGGAAAAACTTAATTGATCCCTCTTTCGTTTGACCTCTGCCTACTACTTCCCTTTTCTAGATCAAATAACCCTTCATTGCTCTTTACCCTGATCATATCACCTCACAAAACAACTTTCCAAGATATCCAAGGGTTATCTATCTTGCCCTGAAAATTTTGAATTTTTTGCCTTGATCCTAGTTCTGTCTACTTGAATTTTGACTCCTCAGCCCAATGGACAAATAGATTTGCCACTATCCATCTCTTCCAGTTATTTTTCACACCAAACCAATCAAAAACAAAACCAATTACACATCATAACTAGCCTAATATTTTATAAAACAAAGAAAGTTAAATCTTATAGAGAGAGCCCTCTCTGAACCCTAGGAAGGCTAGATCCTAGAGTTTAAAAGTTGGTCTATGTTTACCTCTAGTTTTCTCAACTAAAAATAAAAAATATCACAACTAGAAAATTACTGGAGTGATAACACACTAGAATATGATTGTATCTTGAAAAACCATCGAGCATAGACATCCTTTGGGAACCAACAATGTTCTGTAGAATTTGGTCCATCTTAGGGAGAGGGTAGTTTCCTTTCAGAGAGGCTTTGTTCAAGTTTCTGAAGTCAATGCAGATTCTGATCTCTCCACTCTTTTTTTTTACTGGAACCAAGATATCAAGCCATTTGGAAAATCTAATGGGAACAATTATTTTTGCATCAAAGAGCTTCTTAATTTCCTTCTCAATCAGAGGCATGAGCAATGGATTAATCCTCCCCAACTTATTTTTGAAAGGCTTCTCATTTTATTTAATAGGAATGGTATGCTGAATAATAGTAGGATCATATTTCTTCAAATCAACATAACTCCATACAAAAGCATCTATGAACCTTTTCATCATCTCAGTATATTTATGTTCCATGTCTACTGAAAGAAACTTTGAAATCTTAATCATTTTTGGCATTGCTACTATACCAAGATTACAACTCTCTACCTCTTCATCATCAACTTGCATCCTAGGGGCTTTAAACACATCATTTTGGTCAATTTTTTTTTCAAGTGGGATAAGACATTTGGGCATAGAATTAATATTCAGTTGCATCACTTCAGAATTACCCTTTGTTTCGGCAAGCATGTTTTGTTGATCTACTTGTGTGCTTTCAAACTCCTCTTTCAATTCTATGAAGTTTTTGACTTGCTGGTCATCTTCAAAAACTTGCCAATGAATAATGCTATCTAGGATAGTAGGCCTATGGTGAAATTGAACCTCATACCTTTCAGTGGAATGTGCAGGGATAACAAACATACTTGCAGAAACAGCTAGGGAGTCAACTACTTAGTTTTGGTCCTTAGTCTTCACAATAAATGAATATTCTTGAATTTTTTCTAACATCTCCATGATCAAATTTCTGTGTGCTCTCATTCTTACATCCTTGGTTTGATATACACCCTTGACTTGTCTAATAACTAATTCAGAATCTCCATAAAGATAAATCTTTTGGGCACCCAATATTTTCAAAATTTCTAAACCCAAAAATATAGATTCATACTAAGCCACATTATTTGTGCAATCAAAGTTCAGTTTGAAAGAAAAGAACTTACTTTCATCCTTTGGAGTTGTGATCCAAATTCCTTCTCCATCCCCCTCTGTTCCAGCTGATCCATCAAAGTGTAACAACCACCAACCTTCTACCTTCTCTTCACTGATTTTCTGATTTTATGCTTGCTGATTTTCAACCTCCTGAATTTCTACTTTCTTCTCATCTTCTGCTTCATTAGTTAGTTCATTGAAAAGTATAGCAGATCCTAATTCAGTCTCAACAACATAAATTGGGAAATTCTGAGGTTTTTCCTTACTACTTACCATATAATACATTCTTGTTTCTCTATACAACCTTCTTTGCTCACCAAAAACATGAATGGTGGCATATGTTAGGTCCATCTTCATGGTGCCTTTAATATTTTCTGCCCAAGACCTGGATAGAAGCATGCAAAGCTTTGGTGGAATGTCTGCTACTACAATTTCCATTACCACTATCTTGGCAGGGACTTGTGTGAGACCAAAAACAACATCTTTTATCAAACCAATGCATTGAATTCTTTTTGAATGAAAGGAAAAAAAATCATTATATGGCCTAGTGATTTCCAATCCCATCCTTTCCATGATCACTTTAGGCATGAGGTTATGAGAGGCCCCTGAATCCAACACGACATTGTGTAATGTCATGTCATGAATACTAATACTGACATAGAAAGGGGGTACCTCTTCATTCTTCTCATCTTCCAATCTTGGTCCCAAATAAACAGTAGGATGGTATTCTTGAACATTAAGGATGTCAGCAGCTCCAGGTTGGGAATTCAACATTTTTGTAATTTTACTTCTGTATTCATTCACCTTAAGAACTTATCCAAAAGGGACTGAGATCTTGATCTTGGAGATCTCATTCTCCAAACTGAAAACATAAGTAATTTTTTCAGTCTCTTTGACAAGCGGAGGAGATGGTGGATCTTTTCTAACCTCGGCTGCTTTAGGGGCATCTTTCTTGGGTTGTGTTTTGTTTGAAGTAATAGGAACATTTATGTTTCTGAGGTTTTATTTCTTTTGCATATCAAATATTACATGTTGGTAACCTTGAAGGTAATCAAATGGTTCCTCACCATTGTTTACATCATGATCAGACTGATCATGTTATTCCTTAGTAAAAAATATTCCCGACATGTTTTCATCTAGGCAATGAATAGAGACTTCTGGTATTTTAGGCTGATCTTCTTCATCAACTAAATTTTGCTGAAAAATAGGCCTTACTTGAGGGTCAGGCTGATTTCTATTTTCCCTTGGTCTTTGCTAGTTTTGAGGTCTTCTGAACTAAGGATTTCTAAATTGTGGTTCATGTTGTGCAGGAGAAGCAAAAGAGTTTCCAAGGGAAAGCCTATCCATCAATTTTTCCATTGTTTTCATCATAGAGTCAAAATTTTCATCTGAGGTGGAAGGCTTATCTTCTTCTTTCAATTTTTTCTTTCCCATATTGGAATTTCTACCTGCTATCATATTGACCTACACCTTCACATCATCATTTTTCATTTCAGCTAGTGAAGGGGATTCTCTTTCTCTTAGCAGGATATAAAATTCATAGTCAAATGCCTCAACATATCAAAGTTGAGCTACTCCTGGTGGAGGCTTTAGATGGGCAGGGATGGATTCATAAAATTTATTAAATATCTTGGAGAAAATTTGGGCAGTTTCATCTACAACCCTTTTCAAACTATTGTACTCAGTGAGGGATTGCACAGGGTTTATTCTATTTCCCCATTTTCTCAAGAAGCCATCTTCAAATTCATTCCAATTATTCAAACTCCCTGGATCAAGGGCCTTGAACCACTTTCTAACCTCACCAATAAATCTTTGAGAAAATAGTCTCATTTTGATATCCTCATGGTCAATCTCCTCCCTGTCTATGAATTCATTAAACTGATTTCTTTAGCTCTAATCTCTTCATCGCTTCCCAAGTTTTGATTCTAGCAGAATATTTGCTATGAAGGACATTAAGGACAACTGGGAGAAAAAGAGGGGTATACCTAGAAGGTGTAGCAACAGGTGGAGGTGGAACATTTCCAGCCACGATGACAGGAATTATGTATTTTTAGGGACAATAATAGTAGAGGAAGAGGAATTGTTAGGAGGTAGACTGGTTGGTCTTTGTAGTCCAGTTAAAATTGAACTCCAGTCAGGTAGAGGGACATCATATTTTCTTCTTAGTAATATTTCAAATGGGTCTATTTCCTTCAACCTATCCAAATATTCCCTCTCTAACAATAAATTTGATGTGACTTCTCCCCAAAATTCTTCTTTATATTTTTGGGTCACTAAGGATGAGGTATAAATACCTCTTCTATGTAAGTCTAAGACAATTTCAGTCAATTATTTTTCATTTTCAAACCTAAACAATACTTCATGAATTTTATCATCAAATTTTTTATCTTTAGGAATTCTTAAAACTTCAGGGGACAAGAATTTTGTGTGTAATGGAGTACTTGATTATGCAAAACTACCTTGAATGCCTCTAGAAATTGTGTTTGGATTATCCACAATTTTTGGTGGATTTGGGTCAGGATTACTCCTCGTATATATCCTTTTTGAAGCCACCTTTGAACATGATAATTTTGAATGGAGTCACCAAGGTAGTTATGGCCTCGAACAGATTCTAAGATCCTGCTACCTTCAAGAGTTCAACTTCAAAATTTTAGGAAAATCATATCTTTAGACTCCCGATCTTATCACTCAGATTCAACCTCGGGCTGAGAAAGGCAATTCCAAGGTAACCTCAAACCACGCTTAGCCAAGTAGCTAGCCCTACTAGGCCAGGAGAGGGCTCTCTCTATATAGTTCACAGTCAAAATGACTGAGGTAAGAAGTTATTAATCTAGGTATAGTAGTTCAAGGTTTTTCTATTTTGATTGTGTATGGTTTTGTTGAATCAAGAGGAGTCAAAAAGTCAGGGCAAGGAAATTAGGTCAAGATTTGCAGGGTGTTTTAAAGGGAAAGGTAGGTATAATTTTTAGTAATTTAGGGTTTCTATTATGGGATGATCAAGATAGGTGAGGAGCTAGAAAGAGCATGGTGAACTCATGGTTTCTTTCTAAACTGAAGAAATTACAAATTGTGAATGTTTACCCAAAACAGAGCATAGAAATTATGGATTCTGTTCATATAACTTGAAAACGTTAATTTAATAGAAATGAAATGATGGATTAAGTAAAAAAACATTCTACCATATGAGCACAAAAGAATAAACTGAATCTAAACACAATACCACATGGATCCCATAAAAATAGTTGCAAATTTGATTAATGTCTAGGCCAAAACTGATACAAAATATGTCTATTGAGATGTTAAAGCTCCAAGTGAGTCCAAACTCTACAAATTACTGATAAAATACATGATATAGACCTAAAAACCACTCTCCCTAGCCTCAGGGAGTCGAATCCATAAGATAGTGCTCAATTTCACCTACTCCCAAACAAGAATCTGAAGACTAGGAGGACCCAACAATTTGCCTCTAAAAGAGAGGAAACTGATTCATTTGACCTCTAGAGGACTTATCTGATGTATCTACCCTATATAACAATAAAAAAATGAATTTTACATTTATCTTGACCTTTTACATCAATAATTTCTCATTTCCCAAGATAAAAAGTCAAAAAGTCAAAATTTGTTGAAGATGATGAAAATGACATTTTCCTGGCAAAAGTGTAGCGTCATGATAGAAAAAATAGCCTCTCTTCCAAGCAACTTTTGGAGGCCTTCCCGGTGTCCATATCAGCTCCATGATAGCTCATTGGAATGATTTCCAAGTTTGGTTTCCAAATATTCCTCCAATTTTCGACCTGGTGCCCATATGCCCTATCAAAAATCACTTCTCCCAAGACTAGTATTAGCACAACACCAAGGTCAAAAAAGAGGCATAAACATGAAAAATTGGTGGTTTTTTGTAATTTTAAGGGTCCAATTCTCCTCCAATTTTTTTGAAAATTGATAGGATTGATGTCCTCATCATTATGAATACAATGGTTGTGACCATTTTTCAATTTGAGGCTCCATAGTGCTGCGTTTTTGGCAATTTTTTTGTGTGTCAAAATTGCCCAAAAATCCAAAAATGCACCAAAGTGCCAAATGTGCCAATTTTTTTTAAAATTGTGAGGTTACTTATTGATAAAGGGATTGAGGCATGAAGAGGCACCTCAGAAAGTATGTTTAACCTATCCTTCTCATTTTTCTTGGTCAAATATTGAATTTTTTCATGGGCTCTTTTGAGCTTGGCCTTTGCAATTTTATTTCTCATGGCATAGTGATTTTCCATTTTCCTCTGAATATAATTGTCCTTTTCAGCCTTCTATAGCAAGCCATATAGATGTAAATTGGATTTATCAAGCCATGACTCTCTATCCCTGCTAATCTCTATGATAAGTAACTCACTTGGAGTGAGCTGCTCTGCCAACTCAGCTTCTTTCTGTCTCTCAAGGGCTAGAGCTCTTTCCAGCCCTCTATTATTTGGTCTCTTTCTAGGAGGCCAATATTTATCATCATCAATCTCATAAAATCTATCCAAGGTCTCCTCCAACAAGGTTTTATCCCTCTCTGTCTCTTTATTTGCTTTGATGGTCTTTAGCTAACTGATAATATGCTTGGTCTTCAGCTGTTGATTTTCTTGCTTAAGAAAACCAATCACATATTGTTCTCTATCGATATTAGCTTGAAGTTCACTAATATTTGCCTCTTTTCCTCTGATTAATGCACTGGTGATTCTATCCTCATCCTCCTCATCAAGGTTAATCAGCTAAAAATCTTGCTCTGTATCATGTTTGTCCTCCTGTTCCTCAATGATTGGCTCTTTAGCCTTCTATTTTTCCTTGTCCACCCATTTTTATGATGAAGAAGGCATGGTCCTTTTAACTCCAATTGAAGAAAAAAAATTCCTATGGCCTCTCTGATAGGTCTTGGGAAATGGCTCAACATCAGTCACATTATCCCAAGTTGCCTCAATGTCCTTTTCACTTCTTGTCACCTCAGTATCATGATGTGATGATGGTGAAGGATTACATAAAGGTGAAGAAGTAGGATCAACATGAGGTGAATGCATATGACTAGGTGATGATGGATGAACAACAGGCTGATATGGGGAAGTGGATAAGGGAGGATGAGATGATGAAGGGATACTCTACTCATGATGACTAGGTGGGGTAGTGAAATTTTCATTTGCAATGAATGTGTCCGATGTGTTAATGTCCCATGATTTGGCAGATTGGTAAACAAAGTGACAGGGTAACATTAGAAAAATATTTGGATTCCTAGGACCTAGCCTTCCTGGACTCAGAGAGGGCTCTCTCTATTATGTGCGAAGGATGTGAACTTGTTCACTTTGGATAGTTGATTTTAGGCTAGTTGTTAAGCGTAGGTTTGTTGTTTTTTTTGGTTGGGGTAAGATGATCAAGTAGGATAGGTGGAGTGAGAGGTTATCAAATCAATGGTCAATGGATTCTATGAAGTCATTGACATCTCGATAATGAATCGAGGTAGATCATAGGGAAAATCTAGTGTAGTTAATGGATATTTAAGTTTATGTGTGAGGTGAAATGGACATTAAGTTTGGGAACCAAGGTAAGGGAAAGGGAAGTTAAGTATCCTTTGTCAAATACCTATGAACAGAGAGATCTTAAATACTGATAAACAAAAGATACTAGTTATGAGATAGGGCACACCATTTACTCAATAACAATACTTTTAAACAAATACACATTCAAGATATACAATCTAGTGGAGAAAATGAAGTAAGACAACTTATCTAACTTCAATTATTCTACTTTCAAGATTTGAAAACATATAAGAGACAAATAACATTAATAAATGAAGAGGGACCGCCTAAACATCATTCATTAACTATAAAGAACTTTGAGGCAAACTTATAAGCATATAAAAAGGGAAAGATCGAAACACGACCTCTTTTGCTTAACCTAATCAGTCAATACATCAAAGAGAGATTTCAAGGCAGAGTTTAGATAGCATAAAGAAAGCAGGGCTTACCATGAATCATGTTTTTAAACTAGCATATTAATCCAATAATGAAATAGACAAGCTTAGGTGGGCCTAAGGAGCAACTAAGAATTTCTTAAACTAACCCAGAAGAAGAAAACATGAAGACAATAGCAAGCAGGAGGACTGAGGTGCCTCAAACAACATTTCTCATCCTATCATATTATGAGATATTTCAATATAGAAATATGGACATATGAAAAACAAGAAAAAACATGAACAAATGAGAGGTACTTCACCATTAACTAAACTCAGGGATCCTGCAAGCAAGCCTTCATCACCATCAATCAAGGTAAATCATCTGCAACTCATCCATGTCAAGATTTCATTAGGTTTGTTATCACCCTAGTAATTCTCAGGTTGTGGGATGAGGATTTTTGTAGTTAAGAAAAGTAGGGGTAACCAAGAATTGCTTTGAGAATTCAGGATCTAGCCTTCCTGAGTTCCGGAGAGGGATCTCTCCTTAAAATTTAGCTTTGTTTTGGTAAAGGGTTTTAGGCTAGCTATGAGTGGACAGTGGGACTTGTTTTGAAAGTGTGGTGGCAATAAAAAATGTTTCAAGGTAAACAAGAGGGATCTACTAGAACATTGGGCTATGGAGTCAACTTTCTAGGCAAGCAGAGCTAGGAAATAAGA
This sequence comes from Pinus albicaulis, assembly GCA_034641835.2. NCBI lineage: Eukaryota > Viridiplantae > Streptophyta > Pinopsida > Pinales > Pinaceae > Pinus > Pinus albicaulis. Next base: position 1,518,866,837 of record CM076582.1, on the reverse strand, counting down.
CTTAAAGATGCAAATGTACCAAGGGCAGGGTAGATGACCTTCAAAGGATTTGAATAGGCTTTATTGATGGAATGGGTGAAATCTGAAAAATTGGGCACTTAAGAATCCTTAAGTTACAGAAAGAAGATTGAAGGAGGGGATCAAACAGGGACCTAGAGCAATTAAGAATTCTATAGTCTGGTTATCAAGAAGAAAACATAATAATGCCAACTTGTTAAAAACAGGGAGATTTTTATCACTAATCCTGTCTAAATTCTCCTAGTTGTTCATTAAAGATAGAAACACTTTAAAATGAAAGTATGGAAACTTTTTGAAAGAAAAAGAATGAAAATAGGAAAAAGACTAGACTTATCTTGTCATCATGAGAATCCTGAGTTATGATGTCTTTAATCTCAATTCTAGTCTGCTGCTTCGCTAATTGACTCACACCAACTTCAATATATCCAGAAAAATGACTATAGTAGTCTTGATAAATTTTATTTCACACTGAATACTTCGAATGATGAAGTATTTATACAAATAAATTGTTTACAAAATATCTCAAAGTTTGAGATAATGTTTTAAGGAAAAATAGGAAATGTAACATAAGAAGAGGGAAAATAGAAAAATAGTTTGCAAGCTGTTCTCTTTTACAAGGAAATATAAAACTGATTATTCTAATTAAAAAGGTTTTATGATGTGTTGTAAGCATTGCTGGCATTGGATGCATTATCTAGTAGAAGATAGCTTGTATATCGCTCTTTCTTTTCACTTTCGACTTAGATACTCTTTATCATCTGATTTTCACTGTTTTACTGCTGTAATTGAAAAATGACCAATAGTAACATTATTTTTACTGATACTCTCTGAAAATTTGATACACTTTGACCCTAAATTTTTACCCTAAGGTAATAGTAAAATATTCTTTCCTCATGTGCTTTTCCTGCTCTTTTACTTGTCAGAGTCACATCAGATCTGTGAATTCTTACCATTGCTGGGCTGTAGGGATCTTTATATTCTTCAATTTTCTATAGCTTTCATCAGCCTCTGTGTATTTAGAAAATTTTGGCTTTACTATGAACATATGCTTAATCTCATTTTCCAAAAAGAACAAATTCTCAAAATATTGAAGTAGTACTTTGCCACTTGGGGATCCTTGTGGCAAAGGATTTTTAGCCTGCTCTTTAGCATGGGCTCTAATTTTCTGGTCATAGTCCTTCTGTGGCATTAATTTTTCATTCAGTGTATGAAAATCTGGAAGTCTTGCTTCTATCAGCAAGTCATACTTGGTTTTGAATTTACTGATTGATATGTTCATATTATCACATTTTTCTTCTAGATTTTTCATAGTGTTTATTTTTTTTAGGACTTTTCTAATCTCAAGAATAGTCTCTTTCCTATTTGGAATTTTCATTTCTTCTAGTTCTTCCTTGTTTTTACAATTCAAAAATGATATGAGCTAAACTGCTTGTGGTGGTTTGTTGCCAAGTTCCTTCTTTTTTTTATCAATTTCTGCTAAGGCAGCTTGTAGCAGATCTTTTTGTTCATATATTATTTGAATAGAATGCCATTATGAGTGAATGCCTTCAGTGATTCTTGTCCACAAATGATTTTTTATGTAGGCAACCTGTTCAGTAAGATTTACCTGCTATTCAAGAATTTTCACCTGTTCCTGTAATCTGTCAGCCCTCTGTTCATGTCCTTTGGAAGTGATTAAGGCATCTCTTTTAGATGTTTCCAGATCTTTGATGGTGCCTTTTAAACTGAGTATTTATTTATATTTTATAGACATATCTTCCATCACCCTAATCATTGCAGCTGTTTCTCCTAATGTGTTTATCTATGATTTTGATGAGAAAGTGGCAGAGATATCTTTAGAAGTAATTAACACTGCAGTTGCCAATACTCCTTACGGTGCCAAATGTTCTGCCAATGTAGAGGGAACAATTGTACTTACAGATGGGATAACTTTAGGAATGAAAACCTGCTGAGCTTTCTTCATATTTTCATTTTCTTTCATGAAAGCTTCTATTTGGATTTCCATTTCCTTTATTTGGGCTGTCATCTTTAGAACAAACTGTTTTAGTTCATCATTTTCTGTCTTTTGTTGAAGGATTTCTTTTGACTGTGGATTCTCACTTTGAGGAAATTTCAGTTGCTTTCTGAGAGTAGCTATGTCTTCATTCTTCTGTTTGATTATGGCTTTTTCCCCTTCAACGTTTGTTGGGTCAGCTCCTGCTTCAATTACTATCTTCCAATACTTTGATTCTTAAGCTATTGGCATACAATGAGGCTTTATCCAATTTCATTTGATTTTGAAGGTTTATTAGTGTTTTCTCAAGCCTAATAGAATTCATAGTCTTATTGACTATTTTAGAATACAACATCTCTGTATTGCTCCTATGGAATTCTATTTGGTCCAATTCATGGACATCATCTGCATTAACTTCTAGGTCTGTCTTTGAATATTCTGCAATTGTTTTTGGATCAGCCGCTATGGGCTTGAGAAATTACATTACCAATTTGTTTAAAGAATAATCAAAATCTGAGAGGAGTCTATCTTTATTCCCAGGCTTTTATTTAAGGAACTTGGAATATAATTCACTTTTGATTTCTTCGTTCTTTTCTCTGATTTGTCTAAACCTGATTTGAATATCTGACTCTGTGTTGTCAGGTTCTTTAGAAGAAGAGGGCATATCAACTTTTGTTTGTTTATCAACCATGACAGTATCTTTTTGCTGTGCTTCAAGTTGGACATTTCGAAGCTATTTGAGTGTTTCAGTTACTATCTTTGTTGCCTCATCATCAGTTTCATGACCATTTTTATCTTCAACATTAATTTCTTTGTCCCTTTCTTCATCAGTCAATTTACTTTTCTTATTATGGGGAATTCTGAATCTCTTATCTAGAATAATTTCATATGTGAAACTATCTTCCTTTCTATTTCTTTTATGAAGAATTTCAACTTCTTTGTTGACTGTCACCACCTGTGTTTGATCAACCTGTTTATATTTTCCACTGTTTCCCTGCATGCCCTATGAGTCATCATCAAATAAATTATTTGGCTCACACTCAAGTTTATTGGCATATTTTTCAATTTGAGGCTTGGGATCATGCAAGAAAGCATACAATTTGCATTTCAATCTAATTTGACTTAAAACACCCTGAGGATCATAATTCCACATAAAGCTGTATGGGAATTTGTATTTTTTCAACTTGAAATTAATCTCATTTTCTGCTTCTCTGTTGTTCACATTGAATGGACCAACTTGATTTTTCAGTTTAAATTGAGTCTTTTTTCTGGAAGCCATGAAATTGAGTTCATCTGCATTCAACAGCTGCCTCAAATATTCCAGAGCAAAAATTATTGTTGTTACAAATCTAGGCAATTTATATGGAGCCAAGAGTGCACCATATATTTTGATCTCTATGTAGTTCTTGTACAAGTACCAATCCCCTGTTTTACAGCTTTCAGATAGCTGTAAGATTGTCTTTGTTTCTTCATTAATTCTAGGAGTCTGTTCCTTATTCAATAAATTAATGGAAGGTACTATAAAGAAGTCATTGAAGTATGCATAGTTGTATTCTCTGTTCCATTTTCTCAAAATTGATGACCAAAACACAACTAAAAGTACATTCCCTTCTGGATCTATCTTTTGAAACTCAATAGGAAACTTGTCTTCTTGATAATACAAAAAGAGATGAAGTATATATGAAGTATATCTAAAGAATCCTTCTTCTGGAAATCTGGACAGTTGGTAGTGAATGTTTTCTGCAATGAACCTTGCAAAATTGTACACAATGGATGGAGGTTGGCCAGGTTTCAAAGTAGACAGAAAACCTAAGATAGCAACATGAGTGAAATCATCACTGTTATATCCCAGTATGAATGACAGCATGGAGGCAATTTTCCTTGTTTCACTTGGAAATTCAAATGTATCAAATGGAGGATTAAGCTTAGGGATATCAACCTGTGTGGGGCAAAAAGTTTGAAAGATTTTGAATTTGGAAGAAAAATATAGGTCTAGGTAAAGCTGAGTTAAATTCTCTATTGATAATGAAGCAGCATTGGGGTCATGGTTTAATTACAGCATAGAGTTTATGGTTTCAACATTAATATAAAATATGACTTCTCTATCTTTATTGACAATGCACCTCTGGTCTGGAAGATAATAATATTGACACAATCTGACAAAATCAGGGGCCGAATGAGTAAGAGGGACAATGTACTTTGGAAAATTGGAATCCCAAACGGGTATATCTTTATCACTTTTCTCTACAGACTTGCCAAAACACCAGTTATAGACATCAAGTAAATTGAACTCCACTGAAGGGTCTAAAATTCTATAATCAAGATCAACAAGAAGACTATTTTCTTGCGAAGTAACTGGAGGTTGGGCAGGCCTAAAAAATTCAGTGGAATCAACAATGAGTGCAGGGGAAGGTTTATCAAGTTTAGAAGATTTAGGCTGAGGGATTTTAGCAAAGGCTTTCTTCTAAGGTTTTGGGCCTCCTGATTTGGGGATTACTTGTTTCTTCATCATTTTTAGCTGAACAGAGCAAGCTTAGACTGTTTGCTAAGTTCTTATTTTGGAAACAAGGGACTTTTGAATGATTTTTTTGGTGAAATAGGGTTATGAACAGGGTTTTGGATGGAAAAAGGATTTTTAATGCTCAGAGGGTGATCTTGATCGATTTCAGCAGTGATAAATGACCAGGGAATGGATAAACTTGCTAAAATGGAAAGTAGGTATTTTGGGGAAAATTTGACAGCGTTTCCCCCTGTATTTTGGAGGATTTTTTTGGATTCTCTATGCAAATAATTCAGTAAAAAAGGAAATGGCTGGTAAACCAATGTTTTTCCTTTGAAATTGAAGTTTTTAAGGATAATATTGACAAAAAAATACCTTTAAAAGATATAATTGTAGTCGAAGAAGTTCACGGCTGTGCGCAGTCTTCAATTCTACTGAATTGGGCTATCAGAGGGTATGGTGGCTATTTGTGTTTTGAATTGCAGAGGAAATGGTCTTTCAAATGATTACTGTTTCAATAGTAAGTTTAGAAAATGGTGAAAAAAGGCTCGACAGAGGTTTACACAGGCTTGCAGGCACGAATAGATGAAATGAAATGGAAAATCATATGTTTTAATGCATTAAAACTTGAGTCGAACCAAAATTTAATTACATTTATTTCATATATGCGGGAGTGGTTTTGGATTTTCCTGGGAGGTTTTCATGTAATTCTGAAGTGGTAAGTGGTAAATCATTTTTTGAACGTGATCAAATTATTTTATGACACATCGATATGGGGTGGTTTTGGAAAACAACCCATATCGCGCAGATTTTACAAAAAATTGGTTGATTACTTTATCGACACGATATGAGGTATTGGCCATCAGATCTGGCTTTGAAAAGCGAAGGGTCATGATTTAAAAGGAAAGGAGCGGGGAAATGAAAGTCATCGAGTTCATTTTAGGCCACTGGATTTTGAAATGAATAATGATCTGATAGTTATCATTCAATGCGATGGGAAAATTGGAATGGAACGGATATGTCATGTTGAATATGGATCGTCGGATTAAAAGGGATTTAGAGATTGGAGGGTTGAAATTCAATCTAATGGAGAAAGGGATATGTTTAAGTTTTATGTACAAGCAGACTTTTTCCAATGAACAAGGCGATCAGGAGGGTTTTAAAAGGGATTTAACCAAGGTTAAAGTTTGGGGTATGGGATATGTATTGTGAATTGGGTTAGGTTGTGCTTTTAACCTCGGGTAAACGGAGTCGGTGAAGGAAAAATGAGGGTTAAATGTAAGTTAACCCCCTTCATTCATGAGACAAAACCAGTGATAGAAAAATATGCAAATTTGACTGAGTGGACAAAGAATACTTTAATAGATGCAGTGAAGAAAAGTGATACTAGTCACACTTTAGAGACTTCTGATCAAACAGAGAAATCCACTAAGAGAGTAAGAGAAGAAGGTACCTATGTTGTTGAAACCACTACTGAAACAAGGTTCAAAATCAGATATAATAAAATGCTCAAAACAGATTCAGTAGGAAAAGATAAAGTAACCATTGATGTGGAATAAACAGATCTTATAGATACCAACATAGATGTTTCCACTATCATCATCAATAAGCCAGTCACTAAGAATCAGAATGAAGAACAAGTTGACAATGAAAAAGCACAGTTAATAGAAAAGCAACAGAGCATGGAAGCTTCATCCTCACAGGCAGCTGAAGAGAAAGATCTAGACATCAAAGAAATGTATAAATATATCAAGTTAAATAATGAAGAAATGAAAAACAATATCTACTCCCAATATCTAAAACAAACACCAATTTTTCAAAACAGACTTCCATCTACCTTTGATTATTCAAAAAAAAAGTTAATCATGTCAATATTGTAGCCTACAGTCAAATCCCCAAAGATGGTGGTATATTATAAGAAGGTTGATTTGGAAGTCCAAACAGAAAAAATACGTGCTCTTGATCAGATTGAATTCCATAGACAAACTTCAGAAATGTTGTACTCTACTGTTACAACTAAAGCCATGAGTGCTCAAAAACTCAAGAATACCATCTCAAACATGAAAGATCAAATTAAAATGGAAAAAACATCTTTGTATGCTAAGGATCTAAGAATCAAATCTTTGGAAGAATTGGTCATACATATTGGATTTGACCCAACAAATGCCAAGGCAGCAGAACAATTAATAAAGAAAAAGAATGAGGACATTGCAGCTTTGTGGAAACAGCTTAAACTTCCTCAAAGTGAACATCCTCAAACCAAGGAAATAATATAAGGACATATGATGAACATAATATTTCAGCTTACAACATAGATAAAAGAAACAGAGATTTAGATGGACAAGCTTTTCCAGGAGAAAGAAACACCAAAAACACAAGAAGCACCTACAATCATCCTTATGGTTACTATAGTTGTGCCATCAAATCTAGCTGAAGAATTAGCACCTAAAGTTCCACTAGATACTGCAGTGCCAGTAACATCATCCACAACATCAACTACAAAGTCAGCTATAACAACAGTTCACCGTATAGATGAGGCCATCAAAATGGTAAAGGCCATGGAAGAAATGTCTCTAAAAACAAGTGAAATTAACAAGTTGAAACAGATGATTGAAAATTTGGAAGATGAAAAGAAGTTGGCTCAAACTAATGCAAAAACTCATGAGCAAAAGGCCATCATATTAAATGAAGAATTGAAGAAATTGCAGAAGGAATTGACCTTGAAGGAACAAATGTCCTATGTGAAAAATCGTTTGTGGAACAAGATCATAGAAGCCATCAATGATGTATGGCCCTCCATTCAAGTGATTTTTGAACAAAGAGACTCACTAAAAGCAACATTAGAATAAATCTAAAATACTAAAGAAGAATTGGATAACAAACCAGAACAAGCTTTAGAACTGATAAAGTTCCTCAACAGCAAGAACATGCAAGAGTTGTAAGAAATTGAAATTACTGATAGAACCGAAACTATCCTTGAGATAAAGAAGGTTATAACTAAAAATAACCTGATGAAGCAGTTAGAGGAAAAGTGTGAGAACATGAACATTTCCATAACCAGGTTTATGGTCAAATTTGAGAATTTGAGGCAAAGAAGTTTGCCTAATATTTTTGGTCATGAATGAAAAATTGATGCCTCAAGAGGATTATAATAAAAAGATCAAATAATATGCCAAGGAACAAGTTGAAAAAGCAGGTGGTGGATAGGGTATTCCAATAGGAAGAGTCTTCTTAGGAGTTTTGAAGATTTATTTTATTTGCAGCATGAAATAAAACACTTGTTTGTTATCAAACCAACTTTTTCCACATACACAGAAGCATATGAGAACTTCAGAACGCTGAAGAAAATACAAATTACAAATGAGGAAGATTGGAATTCAATGACAGATTTACTGTA